>JAHRHZ010000144.1:67531289-67561668 GCA_024137785.1 Ginglymostoma cirratum
ATCTCGGATTCTCCAGCATCTGCAGTACCTTTTATCTCTATTACATTCAGAATTTTGTTTTCATATCAAGTCAGTGCAATAATGTAAAACTTAACATTTCTATCATGCAGTCCTCTATATTACATGAAATTCCTTGCTTATAAAGTACCATTACATTTGTCCATGTTCCTTTTTAAGCAGCATTCAATGTCATTATTCATATTCTGCAAGTAAAATAATGATTTCAGTTTTCCTTTCAAATTACTGAGGCGTTTTCTTTTTATTTTTCTTTATTTAAAACAAAATGAAAATATTGTACTTCAAATATATATAAATATAATATAATCACCTTTCAGTCCTAGGGTTACTTGCTATTTGAGTTTTTGTTCCCCCTAATATACTGTGGAGCTTGTGACCAGTTTAAGCCACCAACCCGAAACTCACATTGTTCCCCAACCAACCAAGCAGAGAATAAGGTATAAAGCCTATTTTCCTTGAATATGTTTTGATGGTTTATTGAATGGAGGCAAACGTATTTTGATCCCTGATGCCAGATATTTCTCTTGAGAGCTCATTTTATGAGGCAGGACACTTTGCAATTTGCAAATTGCTCCCTTGAGTGACTGCAAATTGGCATAAGAATTTTGTTTTATTCCACAGGGGTGATTTTTCAGGGCAGTTTGTGGGCCATGAATCAATGCCCAATGAATCAATGGGTTGCTAAGGAAGCCTGCCTCAGGTCTTTGTATCAGCAACATGACTCCCAACATTGTTTGCAAGCCCTCTAACACCACTCACATCCTCATTTCCTCCATTCACTCATTGCTACCTCATTGCCCTTCCGTTTATAGTCATGTATCCTTTCACCAGTATCCACTATTTACAGTCCTTAAGTTTCAGGCATAATCAATGACAAATATTTTATATTCCTTGGTGAAAAAAACAAAATGTCATCATCCAAAAGAAGTCTCTACCAAACCCACTATCATTGACATTAAGGAAAAAAATGCATTCTGTCATGTCGATAAAACTTTTAATAATTCGAATCCTGTTAGCATTGTCATTAAATCATAAACTACATCAAAGATCCAACTAATTGTCAAAAAGTACTTAAGCTGTCGTTCTTTCACAGATGAATGGACACTTCCTTTGCGAAAATCACTTTAGCTTTTGAAACTCAGTCAAAGAATCATAATGTTCACAGCTATCCAAACAATAAAGTGATCTCTGAAATGGAACAAGAGGATGTTAATTTCAATTTTATAGCTGAGTCTCAGTCACTCAATGGATTTAAGCAGATGATTAATCTACCTTCAAGTGTCTTTTTTTTGCTATAAGCAAGGTCTATCATTCCATTTGACTCACAATTCAAAATGTGGCAACACAACTTGATTTTTTAAATATTTTTTACAGCATATGGTACTTTTTTTCCTTTGAAAAATGCTTTAATGCATGTGAACAAGTACATATGCTGTTCAATGTAAATTATTTTTGCAGGACAGATCTCCATGTTGAGTCATTGCAATTAAAAGCACACCTCCATTGCAATACAGCACGGAATATTGGCATTTGAAAATGTGAAAGCACTTCGTACATGCCTTTAAGAATGCCCTTGACTACTCAGCAGGTTTTTCATATTTTTTCACAAACTCTCAACCTGGTGTGCTTTTATTCTGCTCTAAAACCCCAAATGACAATGATATGTGAGAGGAAATCCATTTTCCATCCTCATCGAAATTCGTGAACCCAATCTCAGTGGGCATTGGTGTGTCTTACCCTAACCCTATCGTAGGCATTCCCAAACTACAAAAATATTAGAGAAAGATGAAATGTGTTCCAGAATGTGAAGGAAAATAGACTTCTTCAAAAAAAAAACAAAGTGTAGTCACTCACACACTGAAATGTGCCTCTGCGCTGAAACAGAAGAAACAGAAGAAAAATCGGTCCCTGGACTTAATTTAGCTATCTGATCAAAGTCAGTCTAAATGCCAATATGCTAATATTGACCTAAATACTCATGGGGAACAGAAAAATAAGCTATGGTTCCTTTTTCTGACCATGACTCAGCAGCTCCTCCTGGAACTGCATGTTTATGAGGGTTACACATAATGAGCACAAACAGTAAGTTCTCAGGAAACATCGTCAAAGGGTCAGAGCACAGGTCTCAGAATAGTTCTGTCTTTGAAAGTGTTAATATATTCTGTAAACACAGGAGCATAGGAACAGGAATCGGCCATTCAGAACCTCCACCACCCAATGGTTGATCTGTGGCTTAACTCAATGAACTTGCCTTTGGCCCATATCCCTTCATACCATTGTGTAACAAAAGAATCTCTCAGATTTAAGTTAATAAATGAACCTGCATCCGCTGCTATTTGTGGAAGAGGTCTCCAAACATTGACCAACTTTTGTGCATTGAAGTGCTTTTACCATCTCTCCTGAACAGTCTGGTCCTGATTCTCAAACTATGCCGCCTAGTTCTAGAATTCCCAACCAGTGGGAAATAGTTTATTTTTATCCACCTTGTCTTTTCCTCTTAATATATTGAAGATTTCAATCAGATCACCTTTTAACATCCTAAATTTTTCAATTCAATTCAATACTGGACAGAAACGGGCCCATCGGCCCACCAAGTGTGGAATGATTCCTAAGCCTTATTTAAACCTGCTACTTATTGCCCATGCACGGTGTCTAACCTTCTGTTCACTTTATGTTCATGTGTCTGTCAAGATTCGCCTTAAACGTTGCTAACATGCCTACTTTCACCACGTCCACTGGCAGTGTGTTCCAGGCACCCACCACCCTCTGTGTTAAAAATGTTCCCTGCACTTCTCCTCTAAACTTTCCCTCTCTCACCTTGAACCTATGCCCCCTTGTAGTTGTCCTTTCCACCCTTTTTATATTTTATAGGCCTCTAGCAGGTCGCTCCTCAGCCTCCGTCTTTTCAGTGAAATCAATCCAAGTTTAGATTCAAGGCTAAATAGGTCTAATTTGCATAATCTCTCCTCACAATTTTATCACTCAAGTATCATTCTTATAAACCTACGTGATATTCTCTCCAAGGCCAATATGTCTTCCAAAGATGCTCCAGATCTGCTCTCAGTACCCCAAGTAGGGTATAATGAAGGTTTTTTTGTAACTGCAGCATAACAACTGCATCCTTGTATTCCAGTCATCTCAATATAAAGCCCAGCGTTCCTTTAGCTTCGTTCATTATTTTCTGCATCTGTTTGTGCCATTTTTAAAGATCAATGCTTCTGAACCTCTTTGGACATCCATTATATTTAACTTTGTGCCTTCTAGAAAGTATTTTGATCTATTCTTTCTTGGTCCAAAATAGACAACATCACACATACTTACAGTAAACTCCATCTGCCACTGTTTTGCCCTTTCACTTAGTTTATCAATAACCCTTTGTAATTTTATGCAATCATCTGCACTGTCCACAATGTTGCCTAACTTTGTGTCATCAGCAAATTTGAATATCTGATTTCTCTGCCATTGTTAAAGTTATTAATAAATAATGTGAATAATTGAGGCCCTAACACAGATCCTGTCAATTGGAGTACCTAGCCATCATCCCTGTGTTTTAGTGCCAACCACTCAACCAATTTCTCAGTCATTTCAAGTAATTCACCTTCAATTCCATGGGCTTTGACCTGAGATAATAGTTTCTTATGTGGAACTTTATCAAATGCAGACTGGAAGTCCATATGAACAACGTCCACAGACATTCTTCTGCCTAATACCTTAGCCACCTCTTCAAAAATCTCAATAAGGCTTGTCAAGAATGACTACCTGTTATGAATCCATCCTGGTTCTCCCTGAGTAACTTAAAATGTTCAAGTTATTCAGTTACCTCATCCTTAATGCAACAATTTCACCATCACAGATGTTAGGCTAACTGGTCCGAAATTCCTTCATTTTCATTTCAAAAAGTGATGTGTAATTTTCCAATCCAGAGGGATGGCTCCTGTGCCTAGAGAATGCTGACAGATTATATTTAAGGCATTTACAATGTGCTCCCCTACTTCCTTTAACACCCTTGGATGGAAACCGTAAGGTCCCAGGGATTTGTCACTCTTTAATTCCATTAATTTTCTCATTACCAATATTTTACTTAGGTCTATTTTATTCAGTGCCTGTTCCTGATTCAGCATTAATTTCTTTGGGACTTCCAAAAAGCAGTCTTCCTTTTCCACTATAAATCCTGAGATAAAGTAACTATTCAACATGTCTGCCATTTCCCCATAATCATTGACAATATCCCCACTTTCAGTCTTTGATGGGCTAACATTGCTGCCGAAGTCCCGCTTTCCCTTTATGTTAACATATAATGTCTTCTAATTGATTTTGATGTCTCTGGCAAGAGCATTTTCAAAATCCCCTATTGGCCCTCTTATAATCTGCCTTGTGGCTCTTTGTTGGTCTTTGTATGAATCCAATTCAGCAGGATCTGTGCTGCTGTCTGATTTTTTTGTAAGCCCTATCTTTTAGTTTTATGCTATCCCTTATCTTTTTAGTTGACCACGGCTGTTTTTCTTTCTCTCTGTGAAGTGGAGCATTTCCCTCTCACAGGTGTAAACATGTTTTGTTCTATGTTAAATGTTTCTTTAAAGATCCTCCACTCTTCTTCAGTTGTTGTACCTATGAGCAGATTTTTCCAGTTTACAAGAACATAGGAACAGGAGTAGCCCACTCAGCCCCTTGAACCTGTTCCACCACTCAATGAGTCAATGGCTGATCTGTGGCCTAACTCCATATTCCTGCCTTAAGCCCACGTCCCTTAATACTTCTGCTTAACAAAAAATTATTTGTCTCAGATTTAAAATTAACAACTAATCTGTCTGTCCTGTAAACCTTATAAACTGATATGTATTGTTCTCAATCCTGCCGCCATGTTTCAGTAATGGCTAATGTATCAAAATCTCTATATTCAATTTGCCCCTGCAACTCATTTAATTTATTCCCAATTTTCAATGTACTTGCATATAGGATGACATGTGGGCCATACACTGTAACTTGTTGCTTAGCACCGATGCTTTGTTTACCTGTTTAATGATCCTCTCTCTCCCCATTTAATCAATTCTTTTCTTATAGTTTTTGCCATACCTGAAGTAGGATTTCTGTTTCTTTACTGTCTATTATGTTACTTGATTTTGAAACTGTAATGATATCATCCAAGCACACACACCCCTACTCCCCACAACCTTGATTCACTAGATTAAAGCCCTTGTGCCTTTCCTATTCACCCTCCCATCCCAATGCTGATGCCAGTGCCCAAGAAATCAAACTCCTTTCTCCTGGACACCCCACTCCTTTAACCACATGTTTACTTCCCTAATTTTTTTTGTTGTTCCTGTGCCAACTTCTGTATGACTCAGGTAATTATCCAGAGATTACAACCTTTGAGGTTCTGATTGATAATTTCGTTCCTAATTCCTGATATTCCCCAAACAGGACCTCTTGCCTACTCTGAACATGGATCACAATAACTGGATACTCCCCCCTTGCTCCCAATTCAAGATCCTTTCAAATTGGTTCAAGATGTCACTTACCCTTGGCATCAGGAAGGCAACACAACATACAGGTCTCTCAATCCTATTTACAAAGAATGGTAGCAGTAATCCTAATGGTAGAACTACCTATCACTACCACTTTTCTTTTTGTTTTCCCTGCCTGAATGCCCTCCTGTACCACAGTGCAGTGGTCAGTTTGCCCATTCTCCCTACAGTCCTTTCCTTCATCCACACAGCCAGCAAATACCTCGTACCTGTTCGACAAGATCAAGAGCTGGGGTTCTTCCAATGCTAAATTCAGGATCCATCTATCTGCCTCACTAGTAGTCACACCCTCCTATCCCTGACCACTGGTCGAATTTGAAATATTTAACCTGCAGGGTGTGACTGCCTCCTGAAACACAGCGTCCAAGTAACTCTCTCCCTCCCTGATGTGTCACAGTGTTCAAAGCTCAGACTCAGCTCACCAACTCTGACCCTGAGCTCCTCACGTAACCAACACTTGTTACAGAGATAGTAAGAACTGCTGATGCTGGAGTCAGAGATAACACAGTGTGGAGCTAGAGGAACACAGCAGACCAGGCAGCATCAGAGGAGCTGGAAAGTTGACGTTTTGGGTTGGGACCCTTCAGATGTGATCACTATGTGCCACAATGGAGTCCATCAGCTCCCACATTATAAACCAGTAGTTAGAATTTTCTCTTTCAATTGAAATCCAATTCTAGCAGAATAATTAGAAGGCCCTTACTCCAGAATATAAGAAAAACTAAAATAAGGTCCATATTCAGTAAAATCAATTTAATCCAGTTGTTGAGCTTGAATAGGTCTTGCATTCACTTCCCTGTTGTACTCATCTGCCTCAAGAAGCTTTGGTGGCTGTTCCTCATGATGGCTTAGTCACAGTCAATGCCTCTACTTAGCATTGTGCCATGTGCATACTGGAGTTTAATGCATACTTCACTAAGACCATGAACTACCACAATAAGAAGGGTGAACAAACATTATGCAATAGGAGGATTATTATCAGTCCGGATGAAAATAAAATTAAGGAAACAGGAAACTGTGGCTAGCGGTTGTTTTTCAGGTTGTAGGATTGCTCGACGAGCTGTTGTGTTGAGTTGCAGACGTTTAGTCACCTCGCTAGGTAACATCATCAGTGCACCTCCGGTGAAGCATCGGTGTACTTTCCCGCTTGTTATTTATACACCTTGGTTTGCTGAGGTGGTTGGCATCATTTCCGGTTTTGTTTCTCAGTGGTTTGTGTATCGGGTCCAGTGCAATGTGTTTGTTGACAGAGTTCCAGTTGGAATGCCAGGCTTCCAGGAATTCCCTGGCATGTCCCAGTTTGGCTTGTGCTTTTATGGATGTAAAAACCGAAAGAACTGTGGATGCTGTAAAGCAGGAACAAAACAGAAGTTGCTGGAAAAGCTCAGCAGGTCTGACAGCATCTGTGAAGGAAAAAATCAGAGTTAACGTTCTGGGTCCTGTGACCCTTCCTCAGCTTTCTGAAAGTGGCAATTAAGTGGATAAAGTGATAAAGACGGTGCACATATGCTTGCCTTCATTGGTTGGGCATTGAGTATAAAAATATAAAAGTCATTGCAGCTATATAGAAAAATCAGTTAGGCCACAATTGCAATATTGTGTGCAGTTCTGCTCACCACAATTTTGGAAGGATGTGGACGCTTTGGAGAGGGTACATAAGAGGTTTGGCAGGATGTTGCCTGGAATGGAGGTTATTTGCTATTGGGAGTGATTGGACAAACTTGGATATTTTTTGCTAGAGCATAGAAGGCTAAGGAGTGACCTGATTGAAGTAGATAAACTTATCAGAGGCATAGATAGGGAAGAAAGTTGCAGTCCCTTTCCCAGAGTAGAAATGTCAAATGCTAGGAAACACGGATTTGTGGTGAGAAGGCGAAAGTTTAAAGGAGGAATGTGAGGAAAGTTTTTTTCACATAGAGAGTAGTAGGCACCTGGAACTTGCTACCAGGATAGGTGGTAGAAGAAGCTATGATAGCAATGTTGAATAGGCAGGGGATAGAGGGATACAGACCATGTGCAGACTGATGGGATTAGTTTAGAATTGCATCATGGTTGGCACAGACATGATGGGCTGAATGGCTATCCTGTGCTGTACTCTTCCATATTTTGTGTTCTTCAGAACTTCTAAAGAAAATTCATACCGGATTTGAAACATTAACTCTTGATTCTCACTGCACAGATGCTGACAGACCTATTGGGATTCTACGGCATCCTCTATGTTTGTTTAAGACTTAGATTTACAGAATAGGTAGGCAAGTGGCAAATTTGATTTATTTGATTTATTTATTTTCACATGTATCTTGTTACAAAATGCAGTGAAACGTTTATATAATGGATAGCGAAGCACAAATTGATTTATTTTGAAGGAAAGGTTAGGGAAAGGTGACATAGACTAAATAACACAACTGTGAAGACTGTACAGGGACAGAGGAACCTGGGAGTTCATGTGCAGAGATTCTTGAAGATGACAAAATGTATTGAGAGAGTAGCTAGCTAAACATATGAAATCTTAAGCTTCATAAATAAGCTTCATAAATAAAGGTATTGAATACAAAAGCAGGGAACTTATGCAGAGCCTGTATAAAGTTTAGATGCAGTCACAGTTGAAATACTGCATTCCCTTCTGAACACCACACTGGGGGAAGGAAATGAGAATCCATGAGGAGGTGCAGAGAAGATTTACTGGAATAGTTTCAGGTTGGGGGAACTTAGCTATTAGTTTGGAAAAGCTGAGGTTGTTTTCCTTGGAACAAAGAAGACTGAAGAGAGATCTGGTCAAGGTGTATAAAACTGAGGGGAGTCAATGGCCCAGTAGGATTATTACTAGTCTATGATTCCAGAACCTTATTAGTTACGTTATGTCGGGACAGTGTCCCTCTGACAGCTAAGACTCATGACACTGGTGTATCATCAGTCAGTACTCATGGGCTTGTTCAGACTTATTTTGAGCTTTTACAGTGTGCACAGCAAAGGAATAAAACCTCCCTGCTGGGGTGCAGCAAATGGCGAGTTTGTATGTTCTTTAGTTCTGACTAGACCTTAGTAACTATCCAGTACAGAATAGCTTGTGGTATTAATGCAGTGGTGGGTAGACCGGTCACCATGTGGAGAGACAATGTGTAGAACCATATGGGTCTCTTGTAGTCTCCCACAAGGAAATCTCTTATTCAAATTATCCGTGCTTAATTGAGAGACGTAGCTCTGAGTTGTTTAGAAGGAGTGTTGCAGGGACCCACTCTTCTGGCCTGGGTCACTCTGTGAACATTGGCCTGTGGGTGTTTTGACCTCAAAAGCGACTCTCTCCAGTAACACTTTTGTCCAAAAGACCTTCTGGTCCTGGGTTGGCAGGTGGCTCTCAGCAGATGGAACTTTCTGTCCTAGGATCCTTATTCTGTGAAAGACCTGCCTGTATCCTCAACCATTGGCTGGTAATATGGCAAGCTGTCCCAAAAAGAAATAGCACAAGTCTCGTGCCATTTCTCACACAAGCAGCCAAATCCACTTTCACCACAACAAAACTAGCATCACCTCCATAAAACCACCATCAACACCATAAAACTTTCCCCATTGTGCGGCATCGATGTACCAAATATGATCAATATCCAATGCTGCCACTGAGCAATCTGGCATTTACAGTGGTGCTAAGAAGGATACAATTCAGGTAGCAAGTTTTATGGAATGAACCCAGTTAACATTTTCCTCAGTAAACCTGAAAGTATTACAGTCTATTAGAGCCAGGCATAAATATTTCCTGCTGTCAACAGCAGCCTGTACACTCATTGCAGAATTGTTTGTTGGAGGAGCATTAATAACATTGACAGCAGTGACCAGAGAATGGTGGAAGAAACAATACCCATTCTAGTTGAAAACAAATTATCTGTCTTATTGAAATGCAGTGCCTGAGGAGAATAATTCTCAGTGGGTAAGTTCTCATCGACCAATGCTTTAAATTGCAGAGTTTAGTGCTCAATCCGCAGTTGTCACTGCTTCTCTAGTAGCAGTCAAGGTGACAGTGACAATTAACTTCTTGACTACTGGCTTCTTCCAGGTTTATATTTAGCAATTGTGTGTACAAGTCTTGTTTGAGAGGTCACATCCGTTCATGTTTCATTGCATAGTTAGATTATTAAATAACAAATTACAAACATTGAGATAACAAGGTGAAGAGCTGGATGAACACAGCAGGCCAAGCAGCATCAGAGGAGCAGGAAGGCTGACGTTTCAGGCCTAGACCCTTCTTCAGAAAAATTGAACATGTTTAACGTAGTAGAATGTCCCAAGGTCTTTCACTGAGTGAATGAAAGATGTCAAACGGAAGGGTATGAAGGAACATCCATCGAGGAGTAGACCATTTAGTCCTTCAAATGTGCTGCCATTCAATTAAAATACCTTGCCTCATTTATCCTATGTAACTGCATATTCCTCACTACTCTTAACAAGAATTGATCAATTTCAGTCTTAAAACTGGGCATGTGGAGAAAGGTGGGTAGATTGAGTTGGGTAGAGATCAGAATGGCCCAATAATTCATTGCCTCATGGCGATAAAAGGCCTACTATTGTTCCTACAAAGCTCTATTGCCCATATCTTAATTTTCAGAAAGTCCTATTCTTCTATCATACTTGAGCTCAATCAATTCACATTGGCTTTTAGTCAAGCAACATTTTGATTTTAAAGTTCTCATTTTTATTTTCAGATGCTTTCATGGCTTTACTCCTCACTATCTCTGTAATCTCCTTCAGTCCACAACCTTCTGTGATATCTGTGATCATCCAATTTCATCCACGCTTTCAATTGTGCGGACCCTGAACTCTGCAACACATTCTCTGCACATTTTTGCCTCTTCACTTTGCTTTTCCCCATTAAGCCATTCTTTAAAACTTACCTCTCAGGTAATGCTTTAAGGTTTTGATCGTCTAACATAACTCTGTTTCTGTGACTGTCTTTCATAATGCTTATGCTAACGTGGTTACCATGAAGGACTCTCCTTCTCCAACTTTCTCTTTGTCTGAGGTGTGGTGACCGTAAGGTTAAACTTCCAGTCAGCTCTCTTTAATGAGAAAGCAACTGGATAGTCCAGTAAAACTATGGTAACTTAAGTAATAAGTTGCTGTTTTTCCGTAAATGAGGATAACGGGTTTAGACTTCAGTCAATATGGGAGGTCGATAATGATAAGGGCATCATCAGGAATAAGATGAAGACAATAGAATTTAGTTGTAATTCATATAGATACTTGGAGAAAATGAAGTTGGAGAAGGCACAAGAAATTATTGACATTGATTACTCACACACCAAGATGAAAGATTTTTAAAACTAGATCTAAATAATAAAAACAATTCACTTTTGTAAACATTTAAACTGTGGTGGGATGAAGAATACACGATCAAATTTGCAGAGTCCACTTATTCTGGCCTCACTTCGTTCCTTTAATTTGCCTGATTCATCTGTGGAGTATATACTTGGAGCAGGTGTATTGCTGAGGATTTTTTTTGGTGCAGTAAGTGACCAAGAATTTCTGCTCTGGATGCGTGAACAATCCAACTGTAAATTGCAATGAAAATTGGGCTAGCTTTGTGAATGTCCTTTTTTTTGCCCAGGTTTCTGTGAAAACTCAGATGAACATCATCAAATATAAATGAACCAGCACAATCAGGTAGCATTTTAGAACAGAATATTACAAAATATTCATCTATATATCTAAGAGTAGTAACTAGTGCTGTTTTTTAATGCATCTGAAAATGGGTCGATGACAAATGAAATCAGCAATTTTTTTTTATCCTATGTTTAGTCCACCAACTATTAGTAACCTAATTTTAAATAAATGAAAATTACCTTTTAAAGAAAAACTTTTACATTACTTTCTAGTTTCGTTAATATATGCTAGTTGATTTCTGAAGAAAATCACATTTAGAAGTCTTTATAAGGTACGTATAAATAACAATCTTGATTTGAAGAGACTTTTTGAAGACTTAAAAGCAAGCCAAATTAGTGGGAATCCAGCATGGTAGTCAGGCCTGTTTGATACTAGGGCCAATTTTGTCCTTTCCACTGCAACATTGCTTAAACAATTACTAACGAGTGCAAAACTCGGACTGCACTGAAAGTAATTTATGCTTGAAGTGCCTCTATCTTTTGCATTTCTGGTTGATTTTAAGTGAGTTGTTGACAACCTAATAGAAATTCCAAGCCATTATCTTCAATGTAGTCATCTGCATATACTCTGTTTCATGATAGATTAGATGCCTGTTATCTAAAAATAAACAGACGGAAACAGGACTGCTCATAGAGGTATAAACTTAAAAGTGTGATTTTGAAATGAACAGGAAGATTGATATGTTATGATGCTTTAAGCAAAAGCATTGGTTGTAGATTTTAGTGCAATATTAAACATTAACTGTTTCCAACACAACTTTGTTCACAAAAACCTCACCAATCTAAAAAAGACCTCAGGTCTACATTGAAAATGCATTTTAGAAACAGAGAAACATTAAGAAGTAGACTAGGCCATTCTGGTCCTCAGGCTTACTCTGTTGTTCAGTTAGGTTCATAGCCAACGTGCTCATTTTTCTGCCATCACAACATATCCCTTTATAACTTTTATGTAATGTATGTATTGATTGCACTCTTTTCAAGATATTCAAGTTGTAACATCATTTTTCAATGCTTCAAAATACCAAGGATTAATGGTAATCTTGAACACTTTGGGAAAGTAAGCATCAGTGTATTTTAGGCACACTGTTCCCAGTGGATCTAACATTTAGGATAATCCTAGTGGCCATGAAACAAGCATTTCATTCATAAACATTTTCCTAGCAAAAATCACTGGGTGACACTTGAGTGAGATAACTAAGGATCAGGCTCGGAACTAAGATGTACCCATTATATATGAAACATATCGTCTTCACAACTGCAATTGTCCTCATTACATAACTTATATTATTGTAGACCTATTACCAATAAAACTAAATGTGAAATCACATAAGTGATTGTGGAGGCAAGAAAGCCTAGTTGTATTATAGTTGGACTGTTAATCCAGAGATCCCGGTAATATACCACAAACCTGGGTTCAGATCTCACCATGGCAGATGGTGGAATTTGAATTCAATAAACAAAAAGGTCTAATGATGACTATCTAACCTTTAAATGAAAAACACCAAACAGCAGATGCTGGAAATCAGAAACTAAAACAGAAATTGCTGGAAAATCTCAGCAGGTCTGGCAGCATCCATGGAGAGAAATCAGAGTTAATATTTCAGGTCCAGTGACTCTTCTTCAGAGATGTTGTCATTGTTGACCATAAAACCATTGTCAATTGTCAGAAAAGCCCATCTTGTTCACTTTACGAAAAAAATTGCCATCCTTACATGGTGCGGGCGACATGCGACTCCAGGCCAATGTGACTGATGCTGAATTGCCCACTGGGATGGGCAATAAATGCTGACCTAGCCAGCAATGCTCACATCCTATGAACGATTTTACAAAACATGAATGATTATGGTTAAAACAAATCCTTTGTTTTCAGTGGTGTGTTTTCACTCACAGTTGTCACAATGCCTTGTTGGACTGGACTTTTGTGCTGAAAGGAGGAACCTAAGTGCTCGGCAAAGTTGGGAAGAGGCCTGATGGTTAGATTTACATAATACAGGCTTCCATGACACAGCAAATGGTGACATTCTTGAAAATAGTAACGTACTCAAACAAAAACTGGATACAATGTCACAATAAAACACAAAAGGCTGGATGTTAACAACATTTATGTCAGCATTAGGAAAAAGAAAAGATGCTCATTGCTCTGTAGAAATGTTTGAAAGCGTCAGAATGCAGGTGACATGACCCACTGTGATGTCAGAGATCACATGATAAGGACTTCAATGGTCTCAAGTACCTTATGTTTCATTAAACGTAAATAAATAACAGTTGATCATAAAATAATTTCCATTTAAAATGCAGAGACTTTAGCATTTGTACTTGTTAGATCGGGCTAATAAGTGCAGAAAACATAAAAATTCTACTTACCTGAAAGGATTAGGTAAGAAAATACAAAAGAGTGTAAAAAAAGAAAAAAATTAAAATAATAAAGCAGGTTGGATAATGTTACAGAATGATAAGGCTGAATAGCTACCACTTAAAAATTTAAATCCCAATGAGACTTCAAGACAGAATTGGGAGAGTGGAATGTAAAGACAACAATTCAAATATTGTTGGTATCAGGATGGTAGTTTAAAATAATATGAAGAATACCCAATTTGGAATACTGTGGGGAACATGGAAAAAGGATGAATCTTTCCAAATTAGGTAAAACTTTTAATGTGTTCACAGCAGAACAATATCTAATAGTAACATTTTTGAATATAAAATTTGAATGTCACAGCAAGGTTCAGAAAGAAGCCAAACAAAAATCCATTACCAGGTAAACAGTTTAAAGAAATTAACAAGTCCATCTAGCAACTTTAAAAATAAAAATTAAATGTAGACATTTCCTTGTCAGAAAGATGACATACAAAAATGAACCAAATCTTGCCCAAGATTGGGTATTATGAAGAAATAATAAAAAAATTCCTTTATAATTAGGTAACAAATCTGGAGCACAGCAAGTGCTTCGATAGGAGATACAGCAGAAGTTATTACAAAACAAGGAATTGAAGAAGAATTAGACATTTTAAAAGCCTTTAACAGTTACATCAGCCTCAGAACAAATAAGGTTTTAGAAAGACATAGATTTAATTGAATAATTTAATGCCTAGGCAAAGTAATAGAGGATTTTATCAATAATTTACACGCCTTAGCTGAGACATACAATTACAAACATTTTAAATCAGAATTGATAAGGGACAGCATTGTTATTGGATTTGTCATTCAAATTTATGACAATCAACTGAAGACCTCAGCCTGGAAGAAACAACACAGCGAGTGAAATAATCAGAGGTTAAAAAGGAAAACAGTGCAATCCTCTAAGGTAAACAACAGCTGTGGTATGGGGAACCGTTTGGGAACTCTGCAGCCTTCAGGACTCGATATCGATTTCAATAATTTGAGGACTGAAGTCCTTACCCCAACCCCATACACCAGGCCTTGTCATCACATGAGCTGTGATCACAACCAATCCTTTGTCAGTTACTCCATTAGCAGCTATTAATTCTCCCAGGCTGGCCATTACCAATTCCTTTGTCTTCTGGACTGCTATTCTCTCTCTCTGGACGATTGTTTACTCCTCCCCACTTCCCCACCTTATCTTCAACAAATTCACCTACCCTTTCTTAGCTACAATCAGTTCTTCAGAAAGGTCACTAGACCCGAATATTAACTTTGCTTTCTCTCTACAGATGCTGCGAGATCTGCTCAGATTTTACAGTAATTTCTGTTTGTGTTTCTGATGTGCAGCATCTGCAGTTCTTTCAGTGTTTTTTTTAAAAAACAGTGTGCTAGTTCTGTCAGATATACTCAATTTACTGACGAAGTCGAACAAGGAATCAAAATGATCGAATCATTCTTAATGAAGAATGCAGTTTTCAGGGTAGCACCCTTCAACTAGAAGTTAACTCATCTACTGTGTGGCTTAGCGCCATCAAAATTGTTGATGGGAAGGGAGCTTAACACACAACTTCTTATCCTCCCCAAGAAAATACTCCCAGGACTAAATGTCCAGGATTGTCAACATGTGCAAGAAAGAGATAAATCCGATGGAACACAAGAAGCAAAAAACTACAGTGGAAGATACCATACAAGCAATCGATCAAAAATAAATGAAGTTCAAGTGTGGACCAAAGATTTTAGCAATGAAGAGATAATTAGTGATAATCCAGAGGGATGGACATCAACAGAGATTCTATCCAGTACACATGGAAGAAGGTGCCATAAGAAGAAATAGGAGAAATCCTATACCAATATATTAGAAACAGCAAACAGGTATCTATGTAGATGAACTGAATGTTGAAACTGAAAAATAACAGGAGAAGCCATATGCTATGGACCTCATTGAAAACAGTCAAAACCCGAGAAAGAAGGGTTCTAACACTAGCGATCATTTGTCCCTGGCAAGAATGCAATCAAGCAGATTTGGGACTCTTCATGATGGTTTAAACCTATCAAGTCAGAGGCTTGCAAAGAGATGGAATAATAGTTAAATCTAAACACAAAGAAGAATGAAAGATGGCATAAAACCTGGAAGAATTGTAAACTGTGTGGAAGACAGTGTAGACCTCCACAGCACATTGACAAGTTGTTGGAGTGGGCATATAGGTGGTAGGTGAGGTTCAATGTAGAGAAGTGTGAGCTGATAGGAAGAACATTGGTTGGAAGAACATTGAAAGACAATATTTTAAAAAGGGGACAATTCTAAAGGCAGTGCAGGAGTAGAGAAACCTGAATGTATATGTGCACAGATTGTTGAAGGTGGCAAAATAGGTGGAGAGAACCATTAATGAAGCACATAGTATCCTCAGCTTTGTTAATAGGGGCGTAGAGTATAAGAGCACGGAGGTGATGTTGAATTTGTCCAGGGCACTTGTTAGATGGAGTATCGTTTACAGTTGTGAATGCCACATTATAGGAAAGATGCGAATGCATTGGAGAGAGTGCATAATCAACTTACAAGAGTGATTCCAGGAATTACGAACTGCAGTTGGAATTGTTCTCTTTGGAAAGAAGGAGGGTGGGAGGAGATTTGATAGAGGTTTTCAAAACCATGAGCAGGATGTTTAGTGTAGATAGGGAGAAGCTGCCCCTACTTCTAAATGGAACAAGAAGGAGAGGGCATAGACTTAAAGTGATATGCAAAACAAATGAGGATAATAGAAAAATACCATATTCGCTCAGTGAGTAATTAGGGTATGGAGTGCACTGCCTGGAAATATGATGGAGGTAATCTCAATTGAGGCATTCAATAGGGCATTGAATGATTCTTTGGATAGACAAAAACTCGCAAGGGTATGGGGATAAAGCAGAAGATTGGCACTAGTTTGAAGAACTAGTGCAGACACAATGTGTCACATGGCCTCCTTCTGCATGGTACCAAGGTAATATATGTAAAATAATTATCTGCACATAGACTATGGCATAAGAAGGCTTGAAAAAATTAAAACGAGTGACATTATCTACTGTGATGATGTCTGAGATTGTATGTTTGAGGACTCCTTACTTCCTGTAAGTAGTGAATAGTTGGTAATAAAATAATTACTGCTTCAAAGATAGAAACTTTAGCATCTTTGCTAGTTTGATCAGATTAATTATTAAATGGACCAATCTTGGACCCAAACCTTATGTCACTCTTTCACAAAAATCTAAAACTATTTTGGTTCTGATGAATGATGGCTAATTGAAAACATTTAACCTTCCCAGATACTTCACAACCTCCTGTCTGCTCCCAACATTTTCTGTTTCGTTTCAGGTTTCCAGTATTTCCATGTTAATGTTTCACCTGTAGCGATACATAGTCTCCTTCTGGGGGAAATGTTTCTTTTGAATTAATTCTTATTTTTTTCATCTTCTTTAAAAAGTTGGAATATTAGCTGCATCGATAAATAGCTTGAGATAAGGAAAAATTTTTTTAACCTTTCTAAATGGAAGACGGCTGAATTGAGCTTTAATTTGTTGTCTTAAATTTGATACTTGTCCACAGCCTAGTTCCAAAAAACTGACCTGGTTTAAAAAAATGGTTGATATGGCAAGAAGGCTGCTAAAATAAATAATAGAAAAATTGTTATTGAGGCCCTTTTCAGTTTGTCCTTGATTTCTGTTCACTAAAATAGAATTTTGCTTAGATGAAATAAAGTTGCGTATTGAAAGTGTTGCACATTTCACCAGAGATGAGCCAGGTGTTCTTAAAACATTATATAAAGTTCTGCGAGTGCTAATTGGCATCTTCTAGGTAAGAAAAACTAACTAATTTTAGCTTTTTGGGGCAATATAGCCAACAATTACACTGGAGAATTTCCAAACCACAAAGTATTCTGCATTAAAACAATGTTGATTTGTCATCTATTAATTAATTTCTGCAGCAAAGTTAATCATTTCTGGGAATTGTTTCTGATATTTTCCACTGCTTTAGGCTAGGAAGACATGTGTATATTTAATTGTAAGTATGAAATTAAAGCTTTAATGCATCGGATGCTTCAAAGTGTAGTGAGATCTTTGAAGGTTTGGATATAACATAATGGCAGTTAACACGTGCGCTAAGGTTATCAATTAGTGCCTTTGTAATTTCCAGCTGAAGTTGCAACAAATGTATAAATAAATACACTGGAGTGTCAGCTTTGATTTTTGTGCTCAAGTCCTGGAGTGAGACTTAAACCCAAAGCCTGATAATAATGAATTAACATTGCCACATAGCCATGGTGAACTTTTTGGTGCAGAATGCACTGCCCTTCCCACAAAGGCAGAATATGGAGGCCGTCAGCAATAGAAAGATTGATATGAGAAATTGGATGTTCCCATTACAACCTGTGTTTCCTAGTGGTGGTGAACTGCTGTCTTGAATTGCTGCAATCCCTCTGGTGTAGGGATATTAGCTTTGCTACTAGGGGAGAAATTACATGACTCTAACCCAGCAACAATGAAGGAATGTAGTTCCACGTCAGGCTGATGTGTGGCTTGAAGGGAAACCTATAAGGTGTTCTCAAGTATCTGCTTCTCGTCTCTGCCTAGGTAGAGGTCATGGGTTTGAAAGGTGCTATCAAAGGAGTCTTGGTGCATTACTGCAGTGTATCTTGTAAATTCTAGGTACTGAGGCCACTGTGCATCAGTGTTGAGTATGAAACTTTATGATGGTGAATAGGATGCTACTGAAGCCAGCTCCTTTATCCTAGATGGGGTATCTTTAGGATTGTTTTAGTTGTAGTGAAGGCAAATAGTGAGTACTCCATCACATTCCTCACTTGTGCCTTATGTGTGGTAGACAGGTTTTGTGGAGTCAGGAGGGGAACTACATACAACAGAATTCCTCTGCCTTTGGCATGGATTTATAACACACTATTGGTATGATTGGCCAGTTCTGTTTCTTGTTAATGGTAACCTCACAATGTTGATTGTAGGTCATTCAACACTGTTGGAGCTGGTGATTTCATGTTACTTGTTACCACAGATGTTGCTTGCCACTTATCATCTCAAGCCTGAATGTTGTCCAAATCGTGTCATATATGGACACGGACTGCTTCAGCATCTGAGCAATCACGAATCACGCCAACACACTGCAATCATCAGTCAACATTCTTGCTTCTGACCATGTTATGGATGGAAGGTGAAGCTACTGAAGATGGTGAGGCCTAGGAATTATCTTGAGGAATTTCTGTAGTAATGTCCTAAACTGTGATCATCAAGCAACTATTTTTCTGTATTCTAGTTATGACTCCATGCAAAGGTCACTTGATGCAAAACCAAATCAATTGCTGTTTTACCTCATACTGTAACTTTTTTTGTCCATATTTGGACTAAAGCTGTATTGATGTCAAGAGTCATGTGGTCGTGCGACAACATATTGTTACTATTGGTGAGTAGGTTATTGCTGCATAAGTGTTGTTACTTCTTTGGTCAATGACACCTTCCGTCTCTTTGCTGATGATTGAAAGCAGATGCCGAGGATCGAGGGCACGTAATGAAAATTTAAAGTAGACTGATTTTTGTGAAAATTGGCTGGGTTGGATTTGTCCTGCTCTTTGGGGACAGGACATACCTGGGTAATTTCCCATATTGTTGAGTAGATGCTAATGTTGTTGTTGTGTGGGAACCACCTGCCTATGAGTATGACTCATTCTGGAAGATGAATCATTTGCAGTTTAGGTTACCTCACAGTTCACGATTTAAAAGAAGAAAGAAGCTCACATTTAAGTTGCAGTTTTCCTTACCTCAAGATAATCTAAATGGCTTGATATTTAAATAAATGATTTCTGAAGTGTAGACACTAATATTCTCTGTAATGGTACCAGAGGGCAGATCACCATTGATTTCTCAAGGGTAACTAGGGATGGGCAATCAATGCTGGCCTGCCAGCGATGCCCATGTCTAATGGATAAATAAAAAACAGAAAAATAGCGGTCAATTTGCATACAGCAGACTTTCACAAACAGCAGTGTGATATTAATTAGAAAGGTTGTTTCTTAAGAATTTGGTTTAAGAATAAATATTATTTATTGGACTCTTAGGGATAATTTTTCTGGTCTTTGACAAAAGAGAGATCTTTTGCATCCACTGGAGAGGATAGGTGACGCTTCAGTTCAACATCTTGCCAAATTGAAAGACAGCATATCCCTTGATGCTAACCCTTTCGTAAAGAGGTGAGGAGGGGTAATTTAGCACCCCTGTTTTTAATCTCCTCCTGGTCAGTCACAGCTAACATTTTCACTTTTTTATTTTTTGCACAAAATTATCACACATCAATTAAAAATGCAGTTAACTCGATCAAAATGAAGCAGCCAATTACACCTTTTTATTTCAGTGAAAAAAAAACATAATTTTAGTACCTACCAATCCTGAGGGAAAAAAAAACGTGAAATCAACACACAAAAAGCATAGGTAATATATTTTAAACAGGGAAAGTGGTACAGCCAAGAATAATAAAAATTATGTAGTTCAAAACTCCTTAGAGCCCTTGGATGTTAGATTTTTAACATTCAATCTCAATTCAATGGTCAACTTGTATCATCAATAGTAGCTGCAGGTATCTTTCTGCTCTGAATGTTTTTCCAATTTTTGTGTTTACTGGGCGTTGTCTTCTGAGATGATAAAGAAGAACCAGGAAGAGAGACAGAGAGAGAGAAAGAGAAGTAGAGAGAGAAAAGGAGAGGAAGAAAGAGATAGCCTTCCGGGTTCTTCAACCGTGAGGTCATCTTTCCTTTTCTCTACTAAGTTGCCCAGAAACAGCTACAAAAATATGTTCTGTATATATATTGCTAAATATGGCTCCATTGTCTTTCCAAGTTCATTAACTGGCAGCGAGCCTTTTATTTCCCAATATATCAAGTTACATTACAAGTGCAAATTAAACTAAACGTGTGAATTTCTTGAAGCTGACTCAGTTGCCTTGCTTTGACGTCTGGCGATAAAAATGGTAATTTCAGTGCCATTAGTTTCATTTGTTCCAAATAGAACATGTAGACTTGTATCAATCTGTATGCAGGTGTTCACGGCCAACATTTATATCAGTATTTGTTCTTTTAAAAAAAAATCTTAGTTCATGAAATGTCTCCGATACAACAAGCAGACAGTGAAGGTTAAAGATTGATAGTCCATGTATGACACCAACACAACTGCCTTGCCCCAAGAGCTCTGGAGTGGAATTTCAACCTTTAAACCTCTGACCCAGGGGCAGGAATACTCCCAACTGAACCACAGCTGCATGTTTATAGCTGAAGTTTGGAGTAGATTACCCTAGGGCTACCCTCAGAAAATTAATTGGAACCATTTCTATTCAAGATAGACAATAAAGAGAATCAATAAGCTGTGCATGTTGGACTAATGTACTTTCTGATCTAGTCTTAAAGCAGAATTTTCTATCTGTTTTTGGGACCAAAATTTTAAGCATAATTAATTTTTGGTATTTTCTTAATGCATGGCTATTACTAAACCAGGAGGTTTTCAGCATTCTGGCAATATTATTGAGGTTTTTGACAAGTCATTCAAATTGATGCTTTCGAAAGAAAGTGTCCTGCACTGTTCCTTGACCGTATCATGACATTGCTAAAGTGGCTCAGGCCTTTGAGAATTTCTGTTGTCATGCATTTCCAATAGTTGTATCAGATAGACAACTTTCTGCACAAGAAGAGCTTTAAATTAAGTTTTCTTCCAAGTCTTCATCTTGTTCTGTATAGAGAGGTTATCGATTTCCATTGCACCATCATGTTATTGCTTTAAATTTACTGAACAATAATATAATGCAAGCTTTACAATATTAGGGAATTCTTATAGACCAGAATGTTTTTCACAAGAACCAACTATTCCCTTAACATCATTAGTTTCATTTTGGGAGCAGAAACATGAAAAATACAGTATTTAGATGAGTAAGACTTTTATTTTATTACTTTATAATATTTTACCACCTGTATTGTGTTTCAGTTAACTATTTATAACCTATGTCATTTTTCAGGTGCACACCTTTGATGTTAGATATTCCGATGTTACTCTATAAATTCTGTAAACGATAAAGTGACTTAGTCTAAGGCATTCCAGACTGGAGAGGTTTCAGTGTATAATAGGTTTGTAGTGAATACCAAAAATGTTTCGTACCAGCTCCACTTCTCTGAGCATTTACCGCATGACACAAATTTTAAATTATGGTTATCTGAATTGGCTGATAACTTGATTAGATACACTTGCTGGAGGCACAAAGTAAATTCAATTTAAGGTTTTTTGAATAACTCCACAGATACTGGTATCCCATCACTAAGTTATACTTTATTTACACGTGGAAAGTCCTTGAAACTGCCCCAGCTCCCTTAGAATCAATTCTCAGAGTGTCAGACACTGCTCTTTTTATCTGTCAACTAGGGCTCTCTGATTGGACGAGATTCACAGCCCCAATCAGGGAACTCATATGCTGTGAGTTCCACCTGGCTGAACTCTTTGCAATTACTGCAATTCTGGTATGTATAACAGTGTTGGTGCTGAAATAGAGGGCAGTCTGTAACTCTTTTTCCTGGTCTACTTCATATCTAATTTCATCAGCATTACTCTACTTTTAAGAATCATAAGAAATAAATGTGCTTTGCATCTTCACATTTTCTCTTTGTCGTATCATTTACTCAAGAAGTGACAGGACACTAAAAGACACTGAAAGCATGGAAAAGTATGTACTTTTTTCAATAAACTTTGAGAAGCTGTAGGCTGTCTCCATTGTAGCATTCCTTTGGGAGTTAGGTTGAGTTTTGAGTGCTCTAAGAAGTGAACATGTTATTAAGTCACTTCAGTGTGGTACTGAAGGAATGCAATATTGTCAAAAGATGTTTTGAATGAGCCATTGAGCAGAGGTATGTTCCATTTGCTATTTACTGTGGATGTAATGCTGCCATGGCCTTAGGTTAAAGAGAATAGGACTTTCTCATATCCTAGTCAGCATTCTTCTCTCAGACAAAAGACAGTTAACTGGTCAGTCATCAAATTTGCACTTTTGTCTGACCTTATGTATGAATTAATTGCCATGTAATAACAATTGCTACTTACCAAAGTATTCAATTAGATGTTACATGCTTCGAAATGTCTGAGGGATTATAAGATACTGTATAATTTATTATAAGCCCTTCCTTTGTATGAGGAGTTACAATCAATTTTGTACCATTGAATAAATTTAAATATTTTGGTACAAAGTCTTGTTGTCTATGAGTCTCAAAGGGTTAATACTGAAGAATTATGCAGGCATCATCCACCATGATGGGTAGACAGCTTAAGATCTTGACTGAGTAATACCGAATATCTGGTCTTCCTCAAACTTTCTGTAAAAATGTCTATCATAATTATGTAACCTCTAACTAACTGTTCAACATGCGATAACCTAAACAAAAAAACACAAAGAACTGTGGATAATAAAAATCAGAAACAGAAACAGAAATTTCTTGAGAAACTCAGTGGAGAGAATACAGAGTTTTTCTTTATTCATTCATGGAATGTGAGCATCACTGGCTCGGCCTGCATTTATTGTCCATTCCAAATTGCCCAGAAGGCAGTTAAAAGTCAATTACATTGCTGGTGTTGCATATAGCCCAGACCGGGTAAGGATTGTAGATTTCCTTTTCTAAAGGACATTAATGAACCAGACAGGTTTTTCCTGATGGATTTAATTACCATCCTTAGAAGCTGATTTCCAGATGAGGAAACAGGCGAGGAGTAAATGATAAAACGTTGTGGAGCTGGATGAACACAGCAGGCCAAGCAGCATCAGAGGAGCAGGAAAGTTGACGTTTCGGGTCGAGACCCTTCTTCAGAAATGGGGAAGGGGAAGGGGATTCTGAAATAAATAGGGAGAGAGGGGGAGGCGGATAGAAGATGGATAAAGGAGAAGATAGGTTGAGCGGAGACAGACAGGTCAAAGAGGCGGGGTTAGACCCAGTGAAGGTGAATGTAGGTGGGGATTTAGGTGGGGGATAGGTCAGTCCAGGGAGGACGGATAGGTCAAGGAGGCAGAATGCGGTTAGTGTGTAGGAGATGGGGGTGGGGCTTTAGGTGGGAGGAATGGTTAAGGAGGTGGGGACTAACTGGGCTGGTTTTGGGATGTCGTCGGGGGAAGGGAGATTTTGAAGATTGTGAAGTCCACATTGATACCCTTGGGTTGCAGCATTCCCAAGCAAAATATGAGATGCTGTACCTGCAGCTTTCGGGTGGCATCATATATCAATGTGGACGTCGCAAGCTTCAAAATGTCCCTTCCCCCGACGACATCCCAAAACCAGCCCAGTTAGTCCCCACCTCCTTAACCATTCCTCCCACCTAAAGCCCCACCCCCATCTCCTACACACTAACCGCATTCTGCCTCCTTGACCTATCCGTCCTCCCTGGACTGACCTATCCCCCACCTAAATCCCCACCTACATTCACCTTCACTGGTTCTAACCCTGCCTCTTTGACCTGTCTGTCTCCGCTCAACCTATCTTCTCCTTTATCCATCTTCTATCCGCCTCCCCCTCTCTCCCTGTTTATTTCAGAATCCCCTTCCCCTCCCCCATTGTGAGTGAAGGAGGCGTGGACCAATGTGCCCTAGAGAGAATGGTCCCTGCGGAAGTCTGATAAGGGAGGGGAGAGGAATATGTGTCTGGTGATGGCATCTCACTGGAGTTAGTAAAAATGGTGCCTAATGATCATTTGGATGTGGATGCTGGTGGGTTGGTAACTATAGACCAAGGGACCCTATTGCTGTTCTGGGGGGGAAGAGAAGGGCAAGGGCCAGAGTGCAGGTGCTGGGTCGGACATGGCTGAGTGCACTGCCAACCACGTTGGTGGCGAATCTTTGGTTGAGGAAAAAAGGTGGACATTTCCGTAGCCCCCTTTTCAAAGTTGGCATCATTGGAACAGATTTGATGGAGACAGACAGAATAAGGGAATGGAATACAATCTTTACAGGAAGCAGGGTGTGAGGATGTATAGTCAAGGTAACTTTGGGAGTCAGAGGGTTTGTAGCAGATATCTGTGGGCAGCCTAATATCCAGAAATGGAAACAGCAAGCTTCTTCATTAACAGCAGTTCATTTAGTACAGTGCCCACAGAATAGGTCTTGCCTCTTCCTTGATGGAGCTGTTAATCTTAAAATTACCTTGGTTGCGAAAATTGCAAACAAATAAAAAGTACTTCTCATTTAGTGCACAACAGTACAAGTTTTGGTACAAATTATTGACAACATCTTCACTGTAGGATTAGTTGTTTTTGTACATTTTGGTGTGTGATGAATGAGTCAGACTTCCTGAATTAAGGTTTTAATGTTTATAAGTTCAAAAAAGTAGAAGGCAATGAAGCAAACATAAAAGCTTAGAGATAGAAAAACAGATAGAAAACAAACTTCAGAAATTAGATGTATAGTAAAATGGCAATGTACAGCTGTGATTTAGAAGCACTGAGATAATGCAGGGCTGAGCATTGTCTTCTGCTGAAAATTTATTGTTGGTGCTGTTTGCTCTATATTAATCAAGATTTTTCTATTCCAATTCCTCTAACTATAGATTGAAATGTTATGTCATTACAAATACAACAAGTACTTTTGCATTTCAGAGAAGATACTGTCGTACAGATAATGTATTATATGACAAAATTTGCATGGAAAATAGATGAGGTTAGGTGACATAAAATTTTGCTTTTGAGTCGGTTCCTTAATTTAATGTATCTTAAAACTGGTAACAAGTACTGTATCACTCTGTGGGCTGAATGTGACAGTGTTGTAAAAATTATTTGACAAAGATTTGAACATATGCTCATACAAATATATGTTTATTTACTGCTTTTGCATTGAAATTTGCATCCCAATATTCACAGAAGAGAATAAAGGAACAATTTATGTTTTTCTATTCAGATTTAATGCTCTCCCTAATAAATACATAGAATGTAT
The DNA here is from genome assembly GCA_024137785.1 of Ginglymostoma cirratum. Classification (NCBI taxonomy): domain Eukaryota; kingdom Metazoa; phylum Chordata; class Chondrichthyes; order Orectolobiformes; family Ginglymostomatidae; genus Ginglymostoma; species Ginglymostoma cirratum. The sequence goes on from JAHRHZ010000144.1 coordinate 67,556,846, forward strand.
TGTCTGAGTACAAATTGCCATTTTATGTACCTTGTTAATGTGCCATTAAGTTAAAGAATAATTATGTTTTCAATCAATCTACATGTTTTTCTATAATATATTAACAGATGATTTTTGTGCTTTATAGGTAAGACTGTCAGTAAGGCAGTGTAAGGATTGTATAAATTTTGAATTTTTTTTTCCAGTTTTTGCTTTCAGTTGTATATTTCGGAATAAGGAATAAAGATCTTTGTCATGTATATTGATTCTTCTTCACCACTCTCATTGTTTCATTGTCAGATTGCTGTTGAATACAACTGATTAGCAAATAATTATTAGTGGACATAAGAATTCAGTCTGTAGAATACACCTCCTCCCACCCACCTTCCTGCAAAAATGCCATCCCCTACTACCAATTCCTTTGCCTCCACCGCATCTGCTCCCAGGATGAGGCATTCCACTCCCGTACATCTCAGATGTCCTCATCCTTCAGGGACCGCAACATCCCCCCCGCAGTGGTCGAGAACGACCTCGACCGTGTCTCCTGCATTTCCCGCAACTCATCCCTCACACACTGTCCCTGCAATAACAACCAAAAAAAGAAGCCCCCTCGTCCTCACGTACTACCCCACCAACCTCCAGATCCAACACATCATCCTCCAACACTTCCACCATCTGCAATCCAACCCCACCACCAAAGACATCTTTCCCTCCCCACCCTTGTCTGCCTTCCGGAGGGACCACTCTCTCCGTGCCTCCCTTGTCCGCTCCGCACTCCCCTCCAGCCCCACCACACCCGGCACTTTTCCCTGCAACCGCAGGAAGTGCGACATCTGCCCCCAAACCTCCTCCGTCACCCCCATTCCAGGCCCCAAGAAGACTTTCCACATCAAGCAGATGTTCACCTGCACATCTGCCAACGTGGTATACTGCATCCGCTGTACCCGTTGTGGCCTCCTCTACATCGGGGAAACCAAGCGGAGGTTTGGGGACGGCTTTGCAGAACACCTGCGCTCAGTTCGCAACAAACAACTGCACCTTCCAGTCGCGAACCATTTCAACTCCCCCTCCCATTCCTCAGATGACATGTCCATCCTGGGCCTCCTGCAGTGCCACATTGATGCCACCCGAAGTCTGCAGGAACAGCAAATCATATTCAGCCTGGGAACCCTGCAGCCCAATGGTATCAATGTGAATTTCACAAGCTTCAAAATCTCCCCTCCCCCAACCGCATCCCAAAACCAGCCCAGCCAGTCCCCGCCTCCCTAACCTGTTCTTCCTCTCACCTATCCCCTCCTCCCACCTCAAGCACCACCCCCATCTCCTACCTACTAACCTCATCCCGCCCCTTGACCTGTCCGTCCTCCCTGGACTGACCTATCTCCTCCCTGCCTCCCCACCTACACTCACCTTTGCTGGCTCCATCCCCTCCTCTTTGACTTGTCTGCCTACTCTCCACCTATCCTCTCCTCTATCCATCTTCTATCCGCCTCCCCCTCTCTCCCTATTTATTTCAGAACCCTCTTCCCCTCCCCCATTTCTGATGAAGGGTCTAGGCCCGAAACGTCAAGCTTTCCTGCTCCTATGATGCTGCTTGACCTGCTGTGTTCATCCAGCTCCACACCTTGTTATCTCTGCTTCAGAATTTAGCTTGGGAACCAAGATTTTGTTCATTTAACTGTTTTTTAACTATCATGTTTAAGGAAAGGCCAAATGTAACTTATGTATTTTATTAAAGGTACAGAAGGGAGAAAAAACGCAGTTATCTACATTTTTAACTTGCAAATCTCTCATGGGTCTGAACAAGTGAAGACAATTTTCTTTTCAATCCATTTATGAGACGTGAGCATCGCTGACTAAGCCAGCATTTATTGTCCATCCCTAATTGCTTAGAGGACAATTAGGAGTTAATTACATTGCTGTGGGTCTGGAAGCACATCTAGGCCAGACCAGGTCAGGAGTATAGACTTCCTTCTTAATGAGGCATTAATGAATCAGAGATAACAAGGTGTAGAGCTGGAGGAACACAGCAGGCCAAGAAGCATCAGAGGAGCAGGAAAGCTGACGTTTCAGGTCTGGACCCTTCTTCAGAAATGGGGGAAGGGAAGGGGATTCTGGAATAAATAGGGAGAGAGGGAGAGGTGGATGGAAGATGGTTAAAGGAGAAGGTAGGTGGACAGGAGACAGACAGATCAAAGAGGTGGGGATGGATCCAGTAAAGGCAAGTAATAAATTAATGAACTAGGTTTTCTTTTTATTCTGATAATCGACAACATCTTCGCGGTCATCATTAGACTCTGAATTCCAGATGTTTATTAAAGTGAAATTCCACCATCAACTATGTCAGGATTCATACCTGGATCCTCAGGACATCAGCTCGGTCCCTGGATTAATAGTCTGATGATAAAACCACTCAGCCATTGCTTCCTCTAATTAGTAATTGGTTCCTCTCTTTTTAACCTTCTCAGTTGCTTGCAACAATTTCATTTTATTTCTTTTTTAGCTCATGGCCAATACACTTCAATTAAAATTGGTTTACCAGATCAGAAACTAAGGGAAAGCTAAGTCCAATGTTTGATTGCTTAAAAGAGACTTTTCTTAACCTTTTAAACCTGAGAAAAATACAAAAACACACCATCAAAACTAGACACGGGTAATAAATCTTATAAAGAAGGGAGAGGGGTGTCCGTTCTTATAGTCTCATAAAAGCAGTTTCAGGATACTGCTTTTTTAGAATCATTGAGTTGCAAGAGTGAATACTATGTCTGAATGTTTCAACTTGTTTCCTAAGGAGTGGTGAAACGTTGAGATAATCTTGATTTCTTGCTGAATTGTTCTTTCCTAGATTGCTTTTTCATGAACGCTGTTTTCTGATGTTGAGAGAGATCAGCAGAAAAGAGCTTTCAGTCAACATTGCTTTCCCCTTTCTTAGATGCTCAAATGCTGTTGTTGCTATGCCATTCCTTGGAGGATTCTAATGTCTTGTCATTGTTTCACTGCAAGCAACTTTTCATTACTCAATATCTGAATTTATCGTGCAAGTGTGAATAAAGCAAAAGATGCAAATTTCTTGTTGCCTCACTGAATTTCAGTGGCTCTTGATTACAATGGCAATTCTGATACAGCTGGTTTCATACCTTTGACATGGATGCTTGGGATGGTCAGCTGATCACAACAATCATTTTAGGCCAGTAGCATCCATTAATAAAAATATTTTTAGTCCAAGGAAAATCTCAGTTATTAAATCAAATGGTGGAACTTGAATATCAATAGTCCATTTTCACTGCAACCCATAACAGAAGTCAAACAATGTTACCTGAATTTGTTGGAACTCCGTTATCATAGCCATTTTATTAATACTTCAAACACTATAATCAATAATTACTTTATTTTGCAGGGAGCACAATGTGGTGATGGTTTTAAAGTGCGTAACCTCTCTTGTATCGTTCATGATGGAAGACTCCAAGGTTCAGCAAAGGTGGTGGACAACGAAATGTGTGGTAACAGGCCAGTTGGAATATCTGATGTTGTGTGGGGCTTAAAGGTTCCTTGTTCAGTGCCTTGTCCAGGTAAAGTGTCATATGACTATCTTACATGAACATGAATCGTTCATTCTTTGGCATGTTTCTGAAAATCATATTGACTATTTATTGGCTTGAAGCATGACAATTATCGCAAATTAAATTAAGAGTCCTTTAAGATATTATTACAATGCTTTTATTTCTGTTTATGATATGTTTGATGTTTTGTAAAGGGTAAGGTCATTTCATGATATTAATATTAATACTTGCAATTTATTACCAAACTGATTCTAATTCACTTCAGTGTTATCATGTAATTATACATTGGTTAGCTGCTGTGATCACTGATATTTCTCTTTGATATTATGTGCTGTTTCAAATATTACTTAGTAGGAGGATAACTTGCACTTATATCTTTAAAGTATATCAACATCCTGAGATATATTCAGACTACAAGCATGAGAGATGCCAAATGAATGTCACTGACATATTGTTAATAATCTGTATTCTGCATAATACGAAAGCCAACTTTTTAGATTCATTCATAGATTGTGGGAATGACTGCTACGCCTGTACATTTTACCCCAATCCTAATTGCCCTGCAGAAGGTGATACCTATTCGCCTTTTTGACTACTACATTACTTGGGGTGTCAGAACATGCAGAGAGCTATAAATGACATGGTCCCACGTCAGGTTGGTGTGTTGTTGAAGGGGAAATTGCAGATGGCATTCCCATGTATCTGCTTTCTTTGTTCTTCTGGATGGTAGAGGATTTGGTGAAAAGAGTGTTGGTAAGTTACTGTAGTATATCTTACAGATAATACACACTGTTGCTACTGTGCATCAGTGGTTATGGAATTGAACCAAGGGGGCTGCTTTGTCCTGAGATAAAAGGTACTGCAGATGCTGGAGAATCCGAGATAACAAGGTATGGGGCTGGATGAACACAGCAGGTCAAGCAGCATGATAGGAGCAGGAAAGCTTGACGTTTTGGGCCTAGACCCTTCATCAGAAATGGGGGAGGGGAAGAGGGTTCTGAAATAAAGAGGGAGAGAGGGGGAGGCGGATAGAAGATGGATAGAGGAGAGGATAGGTGGAGAGGAGGCAGACAAGTTGAAGGGGCGGGGATGGAGCCAGTAGAGGTGAGTGTAGGTGGGGGTGTAGGGAGGAGATAGGTCAGTCCCGGGAGGACGGACAGGTCAAGACGGTGGGATGGTGTTAGTAGATAGGAGATGGGGGTGGGGCTTGAGGTGGGAGGAGGAGATAGGTGAGAGGAAAAACATGTTAGGGAGGTGGAGATGAGCTGGGCTGGTTTTGGGATG
>JAHRHZ010000144.1:67571668-67586333 GCA_024137785.1 Ginglymostoma cirratum
CAAGCATATGATGCTGCTTGACCTGCTGTGTTCATCCAGCCCCATGCTTGTTATCTCGGATTCTCCAGCATCTGCAGTACCTTTTATCTCTGATACAAGATTTACCAGGATGTTGCCTGGTATGGTGGGCATTAGCTATGAGGAGAGGTTAGAGAAACTTGGGTTGCTCTCACTGGAACGATGTAGGTTGAGGGGGTGGCCTGATAGATGTCTACAAGATTATGAAGGGCATGGACAGACTGGATAGTCAGAAGCTTTTTCCTAGGGTGGAAGAGTCAATTACCAGGAGCCATGGGTTTAAGGTGTGAGGGGCAAGGTTTAAAGGTGATGTATGAGGCAAGTTTTTTTACACAGAGAGTGGTGGGTGCTTGGAACTCGCTACCAGGGGAGGTAGTGGAAGCAGATACTATAGTGACTTTTAATGGGCATCTTGGCAAATATATGAATAGGATTGGAATATGGCTCGGAGGGCCAAAGGGCCTGTTCCTGTCTTGTAATTTTCTTTGCTCTTTGTTCTAAATCAGCAGACAGACTCAACAACAGAAGTTGCTGGAAAAGCTCAGCAGGTCTGGCAGCATCTGTGAAGAAAAAAATCAGGGTTAACGTTTCGAGTCCAGTGACCCTTTCTCAGAACTGATGGTAGCTGAGAAAACGTCGGTTTATATGCAGAAAATAGTGAGGGGGGTGGGGTAGGGAGAAAACCTAGGATAGAGCCCAAAGAGAGAGAAGAGCAGTTGGATAGACAAAGGAGTTAATAATGATCTGGCTGGGAGGGTGACTAGTTGTTAATGGAGACTGTTAGTGAATAACAATAGGTAGTGTGTCTTGGCAGGTTATGTGATAACAAGGCCTAGTGTGTGGGGTCGGGGGCTAGGATATGGGAGAGTTTAGGCCCTAAAAATATTGAACTTGATATTGAGTCCGGACAGTCCCCAAGTGGAAAATGAGGTGTTGTTCATCCAGCTTGCATTGAACTTTGCTGAAACACTGCAACAAGCCAGAGACAGAGACATTGGCCAGAAAACAGGGTGGTGTGTTAAAGTGGCAGGCAACAGGTAGCTCAGGGTCTTTTTTGCGAGCAGAACGTAGACGTTCTGTAAAGCAGTCACCCAGTCTATACTTCATTTCCCCAATGTACAGGAGACCACATTGTGAGCAGCGAATGCAGTAGGGACTAGATTCTGGGAAGTGCAGGTGAAGTGTTGCTTCACCTGGAAGGTATGTTTGGCAACTTGAATCGTGGGGAGGGAGGAGGTAAATGCGCAGGTATTGCACCTTCGCCAGTTGCAAGGGAAGGTGCCGTGGAGCTGTGGGGGTGTGTTGGGGTGAAGGAAGAGTGGACCAGGGTGTCCCGGAGGGAACGGTCCCTACTGAAGGCGGAAAGGGAGGGGAGAGGAATATGTGTCTGGTGGTGGCATCTCATTGGAGGTGGCGGAAATGGCGTCTGATGATCTTCCGGATGTGGATGCTGGTAGGATGGTAGGTAAGGGCAAGGCAAACCCTATCGTTGTTGCGGGAGGAAAGAGAAGGGGTGAAGGCGGAAGTGTGGGAGATGGGTCGAACCCAGTTGAGGGCCACGTCGACAACAGTCCTGGGAAAGATAGAAGACAGATTCCATTGTTCCTAAAGTCTCATCTATGAAAAACCAGTAAGCTAAGAAGAGTCTGATCAGCCAAAATTCAGATCTCTAAATTAACATTTGCTCGTAGCTAATTAAGCCATTTTCTCCTACACATAAACATTTAACTGCTGTGACTAATTGGAAACCAGTAACTACAAAATAGATTCCAGCGAGGTAATAAACTGTTCCTACATGCTGGCCAGAGCTGTTCCTTTGCCCAACAGAGATATTCGAATATATGATGATGTCAGCTGCAGTGTGCTTCTCCTGCAGGTTTAAAGTTTAAAGGTTAGTTTGGCTTGCTTCGTTCTTTGTCTGAACGCACAGAACTGCAGAGCGCCAGAAGTGTGCTATATCCAAAATATGTACTAACCATATATTTTCTGAATGTTGGACACGTTAATGTGGACTCGGTAAGCACAGATGATTGTGGCAGCCATTTAGTGTACTGTTAATGTGCTTTGCTCAGTTTAAATGTGATTGAGAATTGGATATCAAATGTTCAAATTAAATCCTATGAGAGAAGGAAAAAGCATTGATTTGGTGGCTCTGGTGTCAAATTGCAGCTCGGAGCTCTAGTCATCACCTTCTCTTAACTTCACACATTTAAACGTGCAGCAGTAAAGAACATCTCCTCCATTGGTCAAACACTTACAAGATCATCAACTGTTCACAGGCCATTAGCTGGTTGATTTTAAATGTCTATTGTTTCAATTCTACAAATGTTTGCATAGCATAGAGTCCCTACAGTGCCAAAACAGGCCTTTTGGCCCAACAAGTCCACGTCAACCCTCAGAGCATCCCATCCAGACCCATCCCCCATAACCCACCTAATTTGTACATCCTTGGACCCTATGGGCAATTTAGCATGGCCAAACTACTTAGCCTGCACATCTTTGGATTGTGGGAAGAAACCAGAGCACCCAGAGGAAAGCCACACAGACATGGGGAGCACGTACAAACTCCACACAGACAGTCAGCCAAGGGGGGAATCAAATTTGGATTCCTAGTGCTGTGAGGCAGCAGTGCTAACCACTGTGCCATGATGCAGCTCATTCTCATAGTTTATTCAACTTGTAGAAATCTACATCAATTGATATGGCAGCTGCTACAAGAATTTTTATTGATTTAAGTCTTCTGCACATGTTAGTAATTGCACATGTGTGTGCTCTATGAGTAGGTGATGAGCATAGGTTACTCAGGGCAGGACAAGCTGAGCTTTTGGCTGTCAGTGTGAAATCATCACTACGTCCCTATCCTGACTCTCTTCTTGGCTTTCCTCCATGGCCTGGCCTGTTCTGGTCATGCTTCATGGGAATTTGAAAGCTAAAATGTGTAAGATTGAGGTTATGTCAAGAGGGTGGAAAAGTGGGATATATGCTTATATCCTGTGCAGCTTGTAACTCAGATGAAAGTTTTTTAAAAAAAGTATTATTTCATGAAATGTGCTTATCATTGGCAAGGCTAGCACTTTTAGATTTAGTTTTCATTTATTGTCAGGTGTACTCCTGTAAGAAAGTGCAGGAGTAGAGTGAAAAGTGTGTATTGTCACCACACAAGGTGCTAGCTCAGGTACCAGCACCTAGGTAGAGAAACATAAAAACAACGTAGAAAGAAAGAACAAATTTGAAAGTTAAACATTACAGTAATTCTTAGCATCAAGCAGAAAAATAAAGAAATAAAGATAAAAGTCAAACGTTACTCTTTTGAAAGTGCTTAGCCACGCTGGGACTGTACTTCTTGCAGGGGCTCAATCTCGTCCTCTTTGCCATGCTTTTCCTGCACCGTCCATTCCAGGAGTCACCACACTGGGCTTACCATGTCACTGCTGAAACAACCACTGTTCCTGTAACTCCACCTGGAGTCTCGATTCTGGCCCACTGCATTGCTGCAGCCGACCAACACCAACAGCAGGGTCTGCCTTCTCCACCGACCGCAGAGTCTGCCTTCTCCACTGGCCACACGGTCTGCCTTCTCCACCGACCGCAGGGGCCACCCTGCCGTTGAAAGCTGATGCCGCTGCCATTACCTCGAGTCCTGCGCTGGGCTCACCACAATCGAAGAGGCCCCACTACATGGTGCTATCACTCACTGCTGGACCCATAATCGCTGTCATTGTGAACTCCCTAAGGCTCATTCCCTTAGCGCTGGGCTCACTCTCCCCAAGGAGCTGACTCCTGCCATACATGCTCAAGAGGCCAGGCCCGCTCTTACCCTGCTGACAAAGCTGAGAGGCCTCATCTTCAGCCATTGCTGAAGTAGCCACAAGTCCATGCTATTGGGCAGGGTTTCAGTTCTTCACCAAGAGGTAAGTAAAACAAAATAAAAGAGAAAATAGAATGAGAAGAGAGTGAGAAAATTTAAAGAAATGAAAAAAAAAGTGGATAGAGTGGCTGAGCCCTAGACTCAGAAGCCCTATTCCACTGCTGTCTTTTGTTCTCCATCCCTAATTTAGATTGACATAAGTGGCTTGCAAGGCTATTTCCATGAGTAATTCAGCACTAATCATTTTACTGCTCAGTCCCATGTAGACCAGACCGGGTGAGGATGGCAGATTTCCTTTCTTATGAAGTCAATGGGTTAAGAGTCAACCACAGTACTGTGGATCTGGATTCTCAAGGGTGTGAGATGAAGGGGTTGTGGAACATGGAAACAGATTAGGAATGAGGATGCGAACAATGTTTCACCTTTTCCTTAAACAATGTTCTCAGTTTTGGTATTCTAATAATGGTTAACACCATTTGCCAGATGTAAATGTTATGTTGAATAACTGGCAGTACATGAAACCAGTGAAATTTGGTTATGAGTTTTGTGCAAGTGCCTAGCGTATAGGTAAGGTAACACACCACCCTGTTTCCTGGCCGTCAGACAATGTCCTGATTGATAGAGATTGTTAGTCGGTAAATGATAGGGCTGTGGTGAACTGAATATTGTACTGAATAATAATACATAAGCAACGTTAGTGGTGCAGTTGGCAGGCCATTGTATTTAAAAGCTCATACACTTGACCTTGACATGTGAGATCATTGAATAGCTTAAAAAACTACATGCTTATCCTTGGGTTGATTCTTTGCAATAATTTCTATCCCAACCTGCTCTCTTTATCTTTGGATCAGAATTGCTTCCTGTATAATTCTCTGCATTCCACAACATGAACCCCACACCACCTCCTTCCCCCCACTGCACCCTTCGCATGCCAGCCTGAAGCAAAATGTTAAGGGGTGCAAGCAAGATACAATTTGCTGATGGGTGCGGTCAATGAGCAGCACAGTATACGCTAACTCTATGACATCATTACAATGAGCAGGAAGCATGAAGTTAGCAAGTTGCATTTTTCTCAATTAACAGGTGCAGGTTCAAAGCCTTGCACGTATTTTCCAATTTAGCCCCCACCGAGATCTGCTGAAGGTGCTTTGAATTTAGGAGCCTGATTTTCTGCATGTTTTCTTCTGTGGCTGACCTTTTCCTGCTTACCCGTGGTCTGGGTTTGATGCTTGTTTTATTTTTGATTCTGTTGTTGGCCTGGTTGACTTCCATTTGGTTTGCTATCTGTCTGGCTTAGGTGGTTGAAGCAGCTTGAAATGTCTGGAAGCAGTTGTAGTCGAAGCAACAATTTTCTTGTCATGCTTTTTTCAAAAATATTGTTCAGAAACATGGAGTACAGGAGGACATGCAGCTCCTGAGCCATGGCCATAAGGTGGTAAGATGTGGGTGACAGCCGGCTACATTAGTACCCATGTTAGTAACAGTGAAAAGATTACTGCTCCATTGCTGGAAGAAATTAATGGTCTTAACAGGGTATGCAAGATAACCAAGCATAAAAAGACAGGTATCCCATGTATTAGCAGATATTTACATCTGATCCCTATATGTTTTCGTATTTTCTTCAGCTTCTCATTGAGGAACTCACTTTAAGACCGTAAGAAATAGGAACAGGGGTAGGCTGTTCGGCCCCTCGAACCTACTCCACCAATCAATAGGATCATGGCTGATCCAGATACTCCTCATGTCCACTGTCCTGCTCTTTCCCTACAACCTTTGATTTCCGTGATTGATCAAGAATCTATCTATCTCAGGATTAAATATACACAAGGATACTCTAACCTCTCATCTCCTGGTGCACTTGAAAGCATGCCATTTGTATTATTGGTTATATTTCCTGATTCAGTTTAAGACACTACAGAGGTGCTGTGAGCTAAATTGCTACGAGGAGACATCCCTTCAATCCTTGTAATTCTTTACAGCAGTGAAATGGCAAATCCTGTTAAACATACAAACTACGTGGAGAAGTAGAGCAGGCTCCTGTAGCCTGCTCTGCTATTTGATAAGATCGTGCCTGGTCTGAATGTGTCCTCCCCTCCACTTGACCACCTATCCACAATAAACATCAACTCCCTTGTTGTTCAGGAACCTATCCAATTCTATCCTAGGAGCATTTATTAGCCCAATCTCGGGTGCTGAGAGGATCATGAAGTGGGAAAAACATAGTTTTGTATGGAAATCTGACACTGCCATTTAGCTGAGGAACAAAAATAGGCATGTGATGAGGTGGAAGGAAAAAAACTAAAAAAACTTGTCAAAGATGCACACCGGTCTTGTGCACTTCAAACTGGAGGTTTAGTGTGACCAGCACTTTTATTTCCAAATATTACTGCCTTTTTTTTAACCTTTGTATTGTTGTAAATGGGAAGCCCTGCAATTATGAAGTAACCTGCGGACATGACACAAATATTGGCTGTTTGGAGCAAGACAATTCTCACCTGGAAAATACCGAATAGAATGCTGACTGACTTGGGTGAATTAAATATTCTCTCCTAGTGCAGTACTCACCATGCCTGGAGCTTAGCTGAGGTGCACCTGCAGTATGTCAAAATCAACAATCTTCCTGGGGGATTGAAGTCCTCCTATGTATTGCTCTTATATAAATTCCAGAGAACTCTTGCGGACAGATTCTTTGAGGGTAATATGGAAGAGGGCAGATGATTGTCCTCTCCTGGGATTCCTCACTCGTCAAAAATCCAAACAGTGCTTTCTGTTGATTGCCCTATTTCCCCCTTAATATTTAGAGGAAACCTTCATTTATGCTAGAGTAAGGTATCTTGCAAATGATCTTTAGATGGCTCACTGAATTTTGGCAGTTCTGCAGCAATAAAGATAAATGCCTGAAAACCTTTGGCCTCAAGTCAAAATTTCTTATTGCCTTCCATTTATAGCCTTCTAGTAATAAGTCTAATTGGCTGAAGTGCTGCAATGGAGAAGGCAAAGAGAAACAATTGATCTCCAAGTTCCTGGGTAGTTAAAAAAAAATGGAAAGCTTGAACATATTCCTTTGTTTGCTGAAAACAGGTACCTACATATGAATGATTGACAGTTTCAGCACTGATAAATGAGCTACATTAGCAGCTCTAACACTTACCTTAAGTTGGTTGATAGCGTAGCTCTTAGCAAACTCAGGACAGTATTTTCTGAACAATCCTATCAGAGAATCACATTAGACATTGTGTTTTGCGTTTTGCAAAACACAGGATGGTTGAGTACAGTCTGTACTCTGCCAATTATCAACGATCAAAGGAACATACTGTTTGATTTGATCATTTAATCCCTGACACATGGTGTATTCCTGGCATTGCTCCAGCACTGAAATTCTTATGCAACTTTGCTCCTCTGTTAGAGGTGGTTCTGTGATTGGGCTAATATTTGCTATTGTTGTAGCCAGACGAGGTTCCCAAGTTATTCCAGTTTCAGCTGGGATATTGTAAATTGTCGAGCTCCTGGCAGATAAGAGATTAACTGTCTATCCTTCTTTCTTTGTCAGCTGCTTTGGATGGTCATAACAAGATTAATTCATAAAGCATCTCTTCCCTGTGGATACGTACCTCCCAGATCATACGAATTAAAAGAGGCTTAGAGAGCCATAGAGTATACAGGATAGAAACAGGCCCTTTAGCCTACCATGTCTATGCTAACTACACTATGCAAACTAAACTAACCCCCATTTACCTGCACTTGATCCATTGTCTCCTATGCCCTGAAATTTTAGGTACTTATCCACCTGCTTTTTAAATATTGTGGGAGCCTGCACTAACCTCTCAGGCAGTACGTTCCATATATCTGCCCTCTGGGTGAAAAAAATTATCAGATCTCCTCTAGACCACTTGCTCCTCACCTTAAACTTATGCCTTTGATTTAAGACACATCTGCCATGAGGACAAGATTCTCCAACTTATGCCTCTTATAATTTTGTACACCTCATTCAGATCCTCCCTCAGCCTCCTTAGCTCTAAGGAAAATAAACCAGCCTATCCAGTATCTCATCATGACTGGACCTTTTCAACCCAGGCAACACCCTGGGGAATTTATTTTTTTAATAGGTAACAATTTAAACAGGGTTTCTTGAGATAACAAAATAGTAAGTTTATCAGTTACTAAATGAGGGGAGAAATATTAATGTAACACATCACACGGATTAGAAAAGAGAAATGAATCCAAAAACTGATGGAAGTTGGTTGTACAGGTCAAATTTAATGGGTAATTTCTGAAGATTAGATATTGGAACATTGATAACTGAACAGTCAATTTCAGGTCCATCAGCATTGCAGGCTTGTTGAAATCCTTTTGTTCATTTCCTTTTGACAGTGGCTGACAGGTAACACTCAGAGTCAGAGGTCTTCATTTGTCATAGTTTCTTTTGACTGATTAATTGACTGTAGTATACAGACTCAAGTAGACATTACTTAACCTGTATTGTAGGGGTATCTAGTGTGTTCCTTGTCTGTTACCTTTGCAGCATGCTAGTGCCTGAACCCAGGCTATTAACATGAGCTCCTCAGCTCACAAGCAGGCTTCCTTCTGCTAACACACACTTGTCCCTGTGTATTCTTGAAAGGAAAAGGCAGAAAACACGTGTTTAATCAAAACTACTGTCTTTTATCCCATTATGTTCACAGTCTGAAATAACTCCCAGCAGATTACAGTTTATGGTACATTTCTTCCCTTTTAAATCCATTTTTCAAATCTCTTTAATATCTCAGTAGGTGTGACGTTCTTGAATCTTGATCTCTAGACAGCCACTGAAAGTACATCTACAGTCATTTTGAGGCCGTGTGTCTTTTTTTTTGTCATTAAATGTTCAATAAGTGATCTGAAGTCATGATCCATCACCATAACACTATATGCAATTAATATTGCTGCAAGTTTAGAATTTGCTCATTCAATTCATACACAACCATTATATCATTTAGATGTGAGCATTACTGTCATGTAATATTTCAATTGTAAATACCAGGTGACTGTCACCTAACTGAGTGGTCTACGTGGAGTTCATGCCAGCTGATCTGTCTGGATGGAAAGAGATTTGAAACAACTGGTCGCCAAACCCGTTCCAGAGCTGTAATTGTTCAGGCATTGGAAAACCAGGTAAATTGCCCTGAACAAATGTGGGAGGAGCAGCATTGCACAGGTGAGAACAAATCAAGAAGGTTGTTACTAAATTGGCCTAAAAATGTAATTATCAAATTTACCATTGATAATTTGGAAAATATTCAACATTAATTCAGCTTATTTAATTTTTTTTGGTTAATGTAATAACACACAACTGGATTAAAAGGTTTGAATCACAAAGGTCAAGATACGTGAGCCCTGACAAACAGCTGCATGTACTATTTGCATATCATTCAAACTCCTGTGATTGACCAACTCTAGTTTGGAATTGGTTATGAAGATTATGCAAGGATTAATGCCTGATTTCTAGAATCCTTGACACTTTAGACATTAAGAAGATATGACAGTTAGCTTGAGATATTTACATTTTTTTTTCTTCCATCCCTTGATCAATAAAATTTCAAAATTAGGCTAGGGATTTCTAGGAAGGAATTGTTGTTTATTTCTTACACCCCACTCCATATTCATTTTGAGTCATTTCTTGCTTGAGGCTACAGTGGGACATCAGCCAAGTTCTTGTCAAAGTTCCCTTGTTTTGCCAAATGGCAATTTAATGAAAAATAGTTCTGTCTTTTATGTTGCTTGTTTTATTTTCCTGCTTTTGACTATTAATGTAACATTTTGAATTTACAGCAATATTTGTTGCACATTCAGCAGAGACTGTGACAGTTATCAGTAGCAGAACTATGGGTGTGGTAAGAGCAGAACCAATAAGGAAGCAGACTAGCTTGAGAAACCATGCTATTTTTATGTGTAAAATCTGGTGAATCACTGAGCATCAATATTCGTTATGAAACCATGCTTTTCAAAACAAAAAATTACTTTATGAATTTATTGCCTGGATTTTAAAAAGACTGAACCACTCTTGAAATCACATTCTCAAAGATGAAAGAACTTTTGCACTAACTTACCTCCTACATCCCAAAAGCTGTGAAATGAGGTCAAAACTTCTACAAATACCTGCCAGGAGATTTTGGCTTGGTATGGGGTACTTGTCCTATTCCAATAGCAAATCACTCTGACAATCATTTGGATACTCAACTTAGTGAGGACAAACTATTAGAATTAATCACTTGGACAAATGGAGACCAGCTGTGAAAGCAATGTGCCTAGACATAATGTAAACATGTAAGCCAGGCAATTGGAATCCAGTAACTATGACGATATGGGATCAACAAACAGTTGGAGAGGATCATGTGAATGTAAAACCTTTGTGTGTTTAAGCATTCGTTTTCCTTGTAGACCAGTGCACAAGGAGATGAAATGCTGATGAAGCAAGATCCTGAGCGGGCTCTCTCTCTTTTTCCCCAATGCAAAAACTGGGAACCAGTTTGTTGTTTGGCTATCCACATGTCTCAGGAAAGACATAACAAATCAACCTAGCAATTGCTGCCTCCAAAAGAGAAAATTAAATGACCATCAACTTCACCACTGTCCAGATGCCAGATGCCAAATCCCCTTTTAATTACACCCTAATAAACTCTCTTTAATTAAAATTGCTTAACCTATCGTCTGATCTTGTAACTTACTTGGGTGTGCACATGGAAGTTGGAATGCATTTATTATTTTACCTAGACCAGATTAAGTACAACAAAAAATATTATTCTCTCTTTTTTCAGAAGAGAAAACCTGTCTCATGTGGTAGTTAACAGTATCACAATTATGGGTGTGGTAAGAGCAGAACCACGAAGGAAACAGACTAGCTTGAGTAACTATGCTATTTTTACGCATAGAATATGGCGAATCATTGAAGATTCATATCCATTATGAAGCCATGCTTTAAAAAAAACTTTCTGAATTTATTTCTAAGAAACCATTTCTCATGCATCTTTTGCGATCATATAATGCAAACTTACAAACTAATGTGTTAAGAGAAGTAAGCAATTTGGTCACTTGAGTGCTCTACCATTCAAACCTTCCATGGCTGATACTTGTTTGTTTGAATTCTACATTCCCATTTCTCTTTGATAACTATAGATTCTTTTGCCTAACAAGAACCTATTTACCTCTGCCTTAAAAGTATTCAATTACCAGCCTCCATACTTTCTGAGACAGATTTCCAAAGTTGCTCAACTGACTGAGGAAAACAAAAATGCATCCCTGTCCTGAAAGGGTAACCCTAATTTTTAAACAGTGGTACAAAGTTTTTGACTTGCCTGCAAGAGGAAACATCTTTTCCATGTCTACCTTATCAAGATTGTTCCGAATCTTATCTACTTCAATCAAACAACACCTTATTCTCCTAAACTCCAGTTTAATCAATCCCAATATGATCAACATTTCCTCGTAAGACAACCTTGTCATTCCAGGTGTAAACCAAATAAACCCTCAGTGAACTGCCTCCAACTCACTTATATCCTTTCTTAAATAAGCAGATCAAGAATGCATTCAATAGATAACACAGTGTGGAGCTGGAGGAACACAGCAGACCAGGCAGCATCAGAGGAGCAGGAAAGCTGATATTTCAGGCCGGGACCCTTCTTCAGAAATATTCAAGTTGTTTTCTTACTAATGTCCTATGCAACTGAAAGATAACATCCTTAGTTTTATCAGAGATAAAACTCCCAGTCGCGAACCATTTCAACTCCCCCTCCCATTCCTCAGATGACATGTCCATCCTGGGCCTCCTGCAATGCCACAGTGATGCCACCCGAAGGCTGCAGGAACAGCAAATCATATTCAGCCTGGGAACCCTGCAGCCCAATGGCATCAATGTGGATTTCACAAGCTTCAAAATCTCCCCTCCCCCAACCGCATCCCAAAACCAGCCCAGCTCATCTCCACCTCCCTCACCTGTTTTTCCTCTCACCTCAAGCCACACCCTCATCTCCTATCTACTAATATCATCCCGCCCCCTTGACCTGTCCGTCCTCCCTGGACTGACCTATCTCCTCCTTACCCCCCTACCTACACTCACCTTTACTGGCTCCATCCCCGCCTCTTCAACTTGTCTGCCTCCTCTCCACCTATCCTCTCCTCTATCCATCCTCTATCCACCTCCCCCTCTCTCCCTATTTATTTCAGAACCCTCTTCCCCTCCCCCATTTCTGATGAAGGGTTTAGGCCCGAAACGTCAAGTTTTCCTGCTCCTATGATGCTGCTTGACCTGCTGTGTTCATCCAGCCCCATGCTTGTTATCCTTAGTTTTATGTTCAATTCCTATCGCAATAAAGGATAGTATTATATTAGTCTGCTTGCTAAACCTGCATACAAAGCTTTTTTTTTTGTGACTGACACACTAGAACACCTGGATCCCTCTGCATCTAGGGGTCCTGCATTCATTTTACGTTTAAGTAATCCTCTGTTTCTTTATTCTTCTAGCCAAAGTAAAAAACTTCATATTTTACCACTTTTACCCCATCTGCTCACTCACATAACCTATCTATACCCATCTGCATCTTCCTTATGTCTTCCTCATAACATGACCTATCTTTGTGCCATCTGCAAATATAACTACTATACATTTGCTCATAAGAACTAGGAGCGGTAGTAGGCAATTCAGCCCCTCGAAACTACTCTACTATTTTATATAATCATCTCAGCTTCAGCTGCATTTTCCTGCCTGCTCTCCATAACCCTTCAACCCATTATTGATTAAAAATCTGTCCATCAATCTGTCCTTGTTAGTCAAGGACAGTATAACGGTGGCTGAATGAACTTTTGATGAGGACTCGTCCACTGAGGTGGTATGGGCTGAGGTCAGAAACAGGGGAGGAGAGGTCACACTGCTGGGAGTTTTTTATAGGCCTCCGCAAAGTTCCAGGGATGTGGAGGAGAGGATCGGCAAAACGATTCTGGGCAGGAGTGAAAGGAACAAGGTGGTCATTATGGGAGACTTTAACTTCCCCAACATTGACTGGAAATGCTATAACTCTAGTACTTCGGATGGATCGGTTTTTGTCCAATGTGTGCAGGAGGGTTTCCTGACACAGTATGTCGAAGGGCCGACAAGAAGGGGAGGCCACACTGGGTCTGGTACTTGGTAATGAACCAGGCCAGGTGTTTGATTTGGTGGTAGGTGAGCACTTTGGAGAGAGTGACCATAATTCGGTTACGTTTATTTTAGCGATGGAAAGGGATAGGAACATGCCACTGGGCAAGAGTTATAGATAGGGGAAGGGCAATTATAATGCGATTAGGCAAGACTTAGGAGGGATAGAATGAGGTAGCAAAACGCATGGGATGGGGACAATCGAAATGTGGAGCTGGTTTAAGGAACAGATATTGCGTGTCCTTGATAGGTATGTCCCTGTCAGGCAGGGAGGATGTGATAAGGTAAGGGATCCTTGGTTTACAAAAGAAATTGTATCTCTTGTTAAGCGGAAGAGGGAGGCTTATGTGACATTGAGATGAGATGGTTCAGATGAGGCGATGGAGAGTTACAGATTAGCGAGGAAGGATTTAAAGAAAGAGTTAAGAAGAGCAAGGAGGGGACATGAGCAGTCATTAGCAGGTAGAATTAAGGAGAACCCTAAAGCTTTCTATAGATATGTGGGGAATAAAAGGATGACTAGGGTAAGAATAGGGCCAGTCAAAGACAGAAGTGGGAAGTTGTGTGTGGACCCTGTGGAGATCGGAGAGGTGCTAAACAAATATTTCTCATCTGTTTTCACTCAGGAAAAGGAGAATATTGTAGAGAAGACTGAGATACGGGCTATTAGACTTGAAAGGATTGAGGTTAGTAAGGAGGAGGTGTTATCAATCCTAGAAGGTGTGAAGGTAGATAAATCCCCTGGGCCGGATGGGATTTTTCCGAGGATTCTCTGAGAAGCTAGGGAGGAGATGGCGGAGCCTTTGGCCTTGATCTTTGAGTCGTCATTGTCTACAGGTTTAGTACCAGAGGACTGGAGGATTGCAAATGTTGTGCCCTTGTTCAAGAAGGGCAGTAGAGATGACCGAGGTAATTATAGACCAGTGAGCCTTACATCTGTTGTAGGAAAAGTTTTGGAAAGGATTATAAGAGATAGGATTTATAATCATCTAGCAAGCAACAATTTGATTGGAGATAGTCAACATGGATTCGTCAAGGGCAGGTCGTGTCTCACAAAGCTCTTTGAGTTTTTTGAGAACGTGACCAAGCGTGTGGATGAGGGTGGGGCAGTTGACGTGGTGTACATGGACTTCAGTAAAGCCTTTGATAAGGTTCCACATGGTATGCTATTGGAGAAAATGTGGAGGCATGGGATTGAGGGAGATTTAGCAGTTTGGATTAGAAACTGGCTTTCTGAAAGAAGGCAAAGAGTGGTGGTTGATGGAAAATATTCAGCCTGGAGTCCGGTTACTAGTGGTGTGCCACAAGGATCTGTTTTGGGACCGCTGCTGTTTGTCATTTTTATAAATAACTTGGACGCAGACATAGGTGGATGGGTTAGTAAGTTTGCAGATGACACTAAAGTCGATGGAGTGGTGGACAGTGTGGAAGAATGTTTCAGGTTGCAGGGAGACTTGGATAAACTGCAGAATTGGGCTGAAAGGTGGCAAATGGAGTTCAATGCAGATAAATGTGAGGTGATGCACTTTGGGAAGAATAATAGGAAGGCAGAATACTGGGTCAATGGAAAGATTCTTGGTAGTGTGGATGTGCAGAGGGATCTTGGTGTCCAG
>JAHRHZ010000144.1:67586733-67630865 GCA_024137785.1 Ginglymostoma cirratum
TGGGCTTAGATTAGTTCACAGGTCGGCACAACATCGAGGGCCGAAGGGGCTGTTCTGCGCTGTATGGTTCTATGTTCTATGTTCTATGTTCTATCTCCTTCTTAAATTTATTCAGTGTCCCAGTGTCCACCACACTGTGAGACAGTAAATTCCATAGCTTCATGACCCTATGAGAGAAGTCATTCCTACTCGTCTGTTTTAACTTTGCCACTACTTATCATAAAACTGTGACTCTCATTCTTGACTGCTGTACTCTACACCTATTTTTTAAATCCCCTTAAGCATCTTATATACCTCAATTCGGTCTTCTGTCATCTTTCTAACCCGTAGACAGTATAGGCCTAAATTGCTCAATCTCTTGTCATAGGACAAGTCTTCCATCTCTGGAACTAATCTAGTGAACCTTGTTTGAACTGCCTTCGATGTGATTACATCCTTCATCAAGTAAGGGGACAAAAACTGCATGCAATACTCTAGATCCTGTCTCACCAATGCCTTGAGCAGTTGCACAAACTCTTCCCTACTTTCATACTTCATGTCTTTAGCAAAAATGCCAACATTCCATTTGCCCTCCTTATTACCTGCTGTACATGCATAGACACTTTCTGCAATTCACTGTTTATATCATTCACATAAATAATAAGAAGGTGATGTCACAGTACAGTATCCTATGGAATTCCACACATCACATCCTGCCAACAAAAAAAATACACTGTGATATTTTTGCCAGCCACCTAATATTCTGTCCTTGCTCATAGTTACCCCAATACCATGAACTCTTAATTTGTGCAGTGGCAGCTTATTTATTATCTTTGGAAATCCAAGTACAGTGTGTCTACGTGTTCTACTTTATCCATAGCACAGGTCACTCCTTCAGAGAAGTTGAATGTATTGGTTTAACATAATTTTAATTCACAAACTCATGTTATCTCTTCCTGGTCATCTTGTGTTTTTCTGAGAACACAGCTGTATCCCCTTTCATGATCAATTCTGAAACCTACCCCACAACAGACATCAAGCTAGCTGGCCTGTCATTTCCTGCTATATGCCTCAATCGTCACTTCAGTAAAGAAGTCATATTTGTTACAAAAACAGAAAGTGCTAGATGAACTCTGCAGGTCTAGCAGCACCTGTGGAGAGAAAAATAGGGTTAATGTTTCAAGTCCAGTAATTTTTCATCAAAACAGATGTTGCAGGATCTGCTGAGTTTCTCTAGCACTTTCGGTTTTTGTTTCAGATCCAGCATCTGCAATTCTTTGTTTTTAGTCACATTTACTACTTGACAGTTTGATGAAATCTTTTCCAAATCAAATGAATTTTGGAAAATTAACACAAATTTATCATTAGCCACCACTTTTAGGACACTGGGACAATATCTGTCGGGACCAGGGGATTTATCAGCCTCTGGCCCCATTAGTTTATTCAGTACCATTTCCCTAGTCATTGTAATTTCACCAAATTCCTCTCTATCTTTAGATTTACAGCTATTACTATTTTTTGTATCTTATACAGTAAGGATAGGTCCAAATATTTATTCATTTCATGTGTCATTTCCTTATTATCTACTATTAACTCTCCATTCTCATTCTCTAGAGGACTGACACCCAGTTTACTTTCATTTTTGCTTCATAAAGGCCTGTAGAAACTTTTGCTATTCAATTTCCATTTGTATCAAGGTCTCTCCATAACTTAATTTCTTGCTGTTGATGAATCATATCGTCATTCTCTGACATCTTTATATTCTGTCCAATCACCTGACCTGCCATAGATAACAAGGTGTGGGGCTGGATGAACACAGCAGGCCAAACAATTCCCTTCCCCCATTTCTGATGAAGGGTCTAGGCCCGAAACGTCAAGCTTTCCTGCTCCTATGATGCTGCTTGACCTGCTGTGTTCATCCAGCTCCACACCTTGTTATCTCGGATTCTCCAGCATCTGCAGTACCTATTGTCTCTTATACCTGACCTGCCACTCAGCTTTGCATAATTATATACCTTTTCCTTTAGCTTGAAGCTTTCCTTAACTTCTTAGTTAACGACGGATGGTGGATCCTCCCTTGGGATTTTTCTTTATAACAGGGATACACTTATTCTCAGTATTCTGAAGTATATTTTTAAATATTTGGCACTCTTTTGATCTATCCCCTAGTATAAGATTCCAGTTGATTTGATCTTTCACAGTTTTCAAGCCCATACAATTGCCCTTATTTAAGCTTAATATACCTTCTTAGACTGACTCATTTTTTCTAAAACTGAATATAATATTTAGTCATCTTGTGGTTGCTGCTATCTAATAGTACCTTTACTCTGAGATTATTAATTATGTCTGTCATATTAAATATTACTGTGTCTAATGTAACCTGCCCTCTGGCTGGTTCAAAAATGTGCTACTCTAAGAACGTGTCTCAAAAGCACCCCATGACCTGCTCAACCAGGCTACTATTATCACTTGGATTGTTCTAGTTTCTATATAGATTAAAGTCATCTTTTATTATTGCAGGCCATTTATCAGAAGCCCCAATGATTTTGTTTGTATACTTTGTTCTCTATTATAGATACTGTTCATATAAGCAATCATATGAATGACTTCTTTCGCTTAGTAGTCCTGCTCTCCACCCAAGTCAATATTACATCCTGATCTCCTGAACAAAGGTCATCTCTTATTGCCGCACCGAAGCTATCCCTGATTAACAGTGCTAACAACCTGCGCCTCCCCCCCACCCCCTCCCAGCAATGAGGGGGATCTCATTGAAATTTACAGAATCCTGAGGGGCCTGGTTAAAGAGGATGTGGAAAGGATGTTTCCATTAGTAGGGGAGACTAGGACCTGAGGACACGGCCTCAGAGCGAAAGGATGTCCCTTGAGAGCTGAGATGAGGAGGAATTTCTTCAGCCAGAGGGTGGTGAATCAGTGGAATCCATTGCTGCAAAAGGTTATGGAGGTCAAGTCATTGGGTGTATTTAAGACAGATGTAGATAGGTTCTTGATTGGTAAGGGGATCAAGAGTTATGGGGAGAAGGCAGGAGAAAAGGGGTGAAGAACATATTGGCCATGATCGAATGGTGGAGTAGATTGATAGGTGGAATGTCCTAATCCTGCTCCTATATCTTAAGGTCTTATCATCCTGATCTCTCCTCCATTGTTTAGTTTAGCAACTTGGGATTCATTGACATAGCAAGCATACCCTTCAAGTTGTTGCAGTAAAACAGCAGTGGGAAAGAGAGCACCGGCATATTGCTCCTCACTAATAAGAATCTGCTACTCCCTAAATGGTTCATAGTTGTACAGACATGGAGTACATGAGGAGTGAAAAATGCCCATGCATTTGAAGTACTTTATGTGAATTACTGCATTAACCTGCCAAGACATCTGAAAAGGAATAGTTGGTCAAGGCAACAACCCAATCTTATATAAAATCTGCGAAGTAATTTATTAATCCTGAAGCTTTTGCAACAAACAAAGATACAATATTAGAATGCAATCATTTACATGCCAGGGAGGTCAGAGGACAGAAAGCAACTGTTGCATTTGCTTGAATTACTGTTCACATTACTGTTCATATTATTGTTCAAAAAGGTTCTGTGCTGTACCAAATGAGTTCAGCATTAAAAAAAACATAGGAAAAGGTGTTAAACAAGTGTCATATAAAGTGCTGGGAAATTCCATTCAGCAATGAGCCAGATCAGGTACTTTCCAGCTTTGAGTTTTGGCAGTTTAGAAGAGACAAATATGTGTTTTTTCCCTTCATGTTCATTGTGTTACCTTCTTTCTTTCTTCCTTCAACATTGTGATGATGCAGGCAGTGGATGTAATTTCAAACAGATTTTTAAACACCGAATTTTGAAGCTAATCACAAATGGATATTCTATCATATCAGATCATATGTTGCAAAGTAAGTGTGCCAATGCGGATACCAGATGCCCCATTATTCTTTCAACCTGAACAAAGGGTGCAGAAAACCCTATGTGGTTCATTGCAATCACGAGTATTGCCACTTGCATTCAGTAAAAGGTGTTAAGAAACAATAGAAGTGTTGCTGTTCCATTTTGACAGCTCGTGTAACAAGAAGCATGATATCACAAAATAATATTCAAAAAGCAGAAAGTGTTCAACCTTATGAATTACTGCTAATTGTAAATCTGTGAAGATAACAAATAGTGTCATGTCTGTGCCCTTTCAAAATGTTTGCAGAAAATTCAAGCCTATTGATTAATACATTGCTCATACACTTCTCTTTTGAATGTGATGTCTGCTTCCTGCTCTACCAGATGAACATTTCATCTCACACCAGGCTGTCGTCTGTTCCTGCTGCTTCTACAATAATGTGAGATCTACAGTCTTACGAGCATACAGAGCTTATTGAACATAACTGTTTAGTAGATGGTAAGACAGGACATCTTACTTGAAACCCTATTAACTGCTGCTCCCGTTCCATGTGTGATCTGACATCACTATGACTTAGCTCCTGTTGCGCATACCTAGTTGCTGTACTTAAAGTAACAGTACAATTCTCTCAACTTCACAGTTTCCCATCTTCCCCGGGGCTCTGCTCTTACACTGTTGGGATAGTTTATATTTTTATTGCTCTTTGCTTGATCCTCATTGCCAGTGACTCAAATCTCCTTCATTAGATTTCACTGGATGTGGTTTGAGTAAGCATGAATCCTACTCTCAGCGTTGCTTGTTCCTCAATGCCTTATGATGCATTTGAGGCCAACTTACTCACATGTCAACTCATATAATTCCCTTCTCTACTTTGTGTCGACTAAGCCAAATTTCATTCACTTTAGAACTAAATTCCTATTCTTCTTCTCACATCATTCGTCCTCCTTCTCCTTAAGCAGTCCCTTGGGAGCAAGTACTTTGGTTTGTCAGGATCCAAGATGACTTACAGGGAGATAGAGTTTGGAGGGTTCTCTGTATGAGTTATTGAGAGGTTTTCTTTAATTCATTCACAGGATGAGAGCATCAGCATTTATTACCTATCCCTAATTGCCCAGAGGGTAATTAAGAGTCAACATTGCTCATTGCTGTGAGTTTGAAGTCACATTTGGGCTAGACCAGGTGAGGATGGCAATTTCCTTCCCCAAAGATCATTAGTGAACCAGGTGGATTTTTCCCTGACATTTGACAATTAATTCACGGTCATTATTAGACTCTTTATTCCAGAATTTTAATGAATTCAAATTCCACCATCTGCCATGGTAGGATTTGAACCCAGGTCCACAGAACATTACTTAAGTGTCTTAATTAACAGTCCAGCGATAATACCACTAGGCCATTGGGTCCCCTTTGTGTGCTCTCACTGATGCCTAAACTTTGCCTTTGCGTCTTATCAAAGTCCCTCAATATGTAAGGTGCCATCCTGAATGAACCTTCTCCACATTGCTTGAAAAAAAGCAGGGACTGCCAACAACTGGCAGGGATGTAGCACCTCTCCAGAGACATATTGAGAGCCTCCCTGAAATGTTCCTATTCTCCTTGAAGCTCCCTGCAACAACTGAATTCTCAACAGAACCATTTCTTCAGGAGTCTAGCATTAGATATACGAATGACATGTCCAGCACAACAGAACTGATTTTTAATGATTACAGCCTTGATATTGGGCATGTTGGTTTGGGAGAAGATGCAGCTGTTTGACTACATCTCTCACCACCTGATTTGGGAATATACCATATCACTTGATTGTCTAGGAGACCAATGATTTGTCTCTTCTAGCCTAAATAATGTCAACAATGGGATATCCAAATTCTTCCGGCATGTGAATTCCAAAAATTCACAACTCTTTGAATGAAAAACTTCTTTTTTCATCTCAATCCTACATAATTAAACCTTTATATCTGTACTACCATGTTCTAGATTCTCTAACCAGCAGAAGAAGCATCTTACGGTCTACCATGTCAAACCACTTCAGAATCTCAATTCTATCAATGAAGTCGTTTCTCATTTTAAACCCTAGAGGATGAAGGTTCAATTTATTCAGGTTCTTATCATCATATAACCCTGTCATCCCTGGGAGCAAACTAATGAATGATCACTGTAGTGCCTCGCAAGTAAATCTTTCTTGATCTATGAATCAGAAACTTCATCCAGTATGTCTGGTGTTGTTTGACTAAATTGTGACAAGGATCTTGATTCCAATAATCCAATACATATGTAATAAATAGCCTTTTGCCTTCCTAATTGCTTGTATGCCTGTACACTAACTTTCTGTATGAGTACGCCCATATCATGCTGAACATCAACATATCTAAGCTTATTGCTTGAAAAAGAAGCAAGATGCCAAAGCTTTTCATTGCTTACTTATCAGGATGGATATGACAAAGCCAAATTTTGAACAATTGCAACAATGCTGCAGGAGGAAAGACAACAATACTGCAGGAAAAAAAGGTTGCTAATTGGTTGACTCTGTTTGAGTGAGGCACTGCCACAGAGAAAGCAACAGGGAATTACAGGCCACCAATGCTCAGAGTTTGACTGTTTTCTTAAGCTGGTTGCTAGTTCAATTATTAGTGCATTTGGGATTGTTGAAAAGATGTTGCACTATCATGAAATCACTTCTAACAGTAGACGTTTCACTGACAGCTGTCTCACCAATCAAACCACGTCCATTTCTCCTGTAGTAAGTTTTTCAAGTCAACAATCATTACCATGGAGAAGGACAAGGACAGTGAAAATCAGAGAGCACCACCACTTGCAAGACCCCCTTCAAGCCATTCAGACTTGGAAAATACGTTGTTGTTCCTTTACAGTGGTTGAGTCAAAATTCTGGATATCCCTCCCTATTAGCATGTTTTGTGCACCTACACCAAATGGACATATAGCGATTCAAGAAGACAGCTCACAGGGGCAACTGATGATGAGCAATAAATACTGGCCAAGTCAGCGAAGCCTACATCCTCTGAATGAGTTAAAAATATGTGGTGCTAATCCAAACATTGCATTCCTGCCTATGTCCTTATGATTGAAAACTGAAAACAAATATCTCCTTTTGTCACTATTCAAATTATGTAGCACCAAGTGACTATTTACACATTTCACGTCTTTTGAAACAGATTCAGATTTCCTCTTCTTATGGCAAAAGTGAATAACCTCACTTCTTCACATAATGTAGTCTATCTGCCAACTTGTTGTCACCTCACTTATCACTTTGCAACTTCTCCGTGGTTTTATTATAATTTAACTCCAGCTGGTTTTGTATCATCAGCAATCTTAAATACACTTTTCTCTTCTGCTAAGTCATTCCTATATATAGTAAGTAGCTGAGGCACCAGCACTAATTTGTGCACCGGTAGTCACAGCCTGCCGATTTGAAAATACCCTACTTATCCCTTCTTTTGCTAATCTCTCCATGTTATATTAAACCCCCAATTCTGTGAACCATTTTCTTGCCTATTAGCTTTTCGTTAGAAACTACCTTTTGAAAATCCAGATATACCACATCTACTGGTTTCACATTCTCTACCCTACCAAGTACATCCCAAAAAACACTAATAAAATTGTCAATCAACATTTGTCTTTCATAAAACCATACTGACTTTATTTACTCATACTCTAATTGTGTAAGTTTACTGTTCTGTCCTCTAGAATATTAGTGTCCAGCATTTTCCCAATGATTGATGTCAGGCAGTTAGTCACATGCTTTCATTCTCCCTCCATTCTTGAATAGTGCTGTCACATTTCCTAGCTTCCAAATAGCTTGCATAATTAGGAAATTTTGAAAAATCATGTCCTGAGCTTTTAACAAAGAAGAACTAGATTGATACCTGGAATCAGGGGTGATGTCTAATGAGGAAAGTTTAGACAGACTGGGTTGTCCACTAAATCTGTAACTATTTCTTCCAAAACTCTAGGATGGAGTTATAATCAGGTCCTGGTAAGACAGTAGTTGCTTATGATTCTCCATTACCTTTTGATCACAGCAGATATTAATTTCCTGAATGTCTTTGGTCCTAACTTATCTTTATTTATAGCATTAAACTTATGTCTTCAACAGTGAAGACAAACACAAAATATTTGTTTCATATTTCTGCCATTTAACCTTTGCCCATGAAAATTCTCCTTTCTGTGCTTTTAAGTATTCAATTTCTTTTAGCTATTCTCCTTTCTTTTTTATTTATTTATAATAACTCTTGTGTAAGGGGCTGGTGGCTCTGTAGGTTGAGTCTCCGCCTCTGATAAAAAGGTCAGAAATCACATGACACCAAGTTTAGTCCAACAGGTTTATTTGACAACACCAGCTCTCAGACCTCAGCCAGGCTCCAAAAGCTTGTATTTTCAAATAAACTTGTTGAACTATATCCTGGTGTCGTGTGATTTCTGAACTTGCCCACCCCAGTCCAACACTGGCACCTCCACATCATCTGATAAAAAGATCCAAGTTTGAGTCCCACTTCAGAACATGATCGTAAAGACTCCCTCCCCATTTCTGAAGAAGAGTCCCGACCTGAAACGTCAACTTCCCTGCTCCTCTGATGCTGCCTGGCCTGCTGTGTTCCTCCAGCTTCATACTTATTGTCTCTGACTCCAGCTTCTGCAGTTCTTGCTATCTCTCAATGTAACTTTATGATGCAGCCACACTGGTAATATATAAATTGGAAGTCGAGCAAATGGAAGTGCCAACGTTGGCAATAACAGCAGGAAAGATTCATGGCTAATATATGATGATAAGAATGTTAGAGCCTCTAACATCATAAAAAAACCCAAAGGAGAAGCGGAAACTGGCCATCCAGCCCGTGTGCTTGCTGCACCATTCAATTGTTTGTTTTTTGAATTCCACATTCTCGTCTACACCAAATAACCTTAGATTCTCGCAAGGCAAGAGGATCAGTCTCCTCTGGATTTAAAGGATTCAATGACACTGCCTTTACCAACATCTGGGGCACAGCTCCAGTGTTGCACATCTCTCCGAGAGAAGATATTCTCCTCATCTGTCTTGAAAGGGCTAAGCCTAATTTTTCAACAGTGCTCCCTAATTATAAACTCATTCACAAAAGGAAATATGGTTTCCACATCCGCCTTGTCAAGATTGTTTATGATCTTGCGTACTTCAGTCAAGTCATCCCTCAGTAAAGATGGGTAAAAGATGGACACAAAAGAGTAAAAGGTAGAGTTTGCCAGAAGTAAACCAATTGCAGCATTTCCACTGAACAAGGATTTTTAAAATTGGAAACAGGGTGATGTTTCATTGAGAGACAGTAGGAACTGCCAATGCTGGAGAATCTGAGATAACAAGGTGTAGAGCTGGATGAACACAGCAGGCCAAGTAGCATCAGAGGAGCAGGAAAACTGACATTTCAGATCTGGACCTTTCTTCAGAAATGGGGGAGGGGAAGAGAACTCTGAAATAAATAGAGAGAGGGGAGGAGGCGGATGGAGGTGGATAAAGGAGCAGATAGGTGGAGAGGAGATGGACAGGTCAAGCAGGTGGGGATGGAGCCAGTAAAGGTGAGTGTAGGTGGGGAGTTAGGATGGGGGTTGGTCAGTCAAGGGGAGACAGACAGGTCAAGGAGGCTGGTAGATAGATTTAAGTACCTGTAGTTTTCGTGTTGATGGTAAAAGGCAAAGGTGAAAGGTAAATACTTAATTCTAGTATTTGTAGTAAGACCATTTCAAATACTTCTTACTTGGGGAAAATAACTTCTGTTCTTCCATTTTATATTTATAATTCCTTATGATATTAAAAGTGCATTGCAGCTTTCAAAAAAATTGCAAAATAGAACTTTTAGTTTATAAGACCAGCCTTTGCTCTGGGATTTAAATTGTCCAGCATTGTCATCAGCTGGGATCATAAAAAGTGAACGCGTTCACATTTTCCCATATGACCCTCCATCGGCCAGAATTTTGCCCACTTAATCATTTACATCCATATGTATCTCCTTTATGTTCTGTTCACAACACGTTTTCCCACTTATACTTATGTCATCTGCAAATTTAGCAACCAAACTTTGGTGCTTCTCATTCAATCACTCATATAAATTGTAAAAAGCAGAGTGTCCCCCACAGAACCCAGTGGAACTCCACTCTTACTACATCCTGTCAATTAGAAAAAAAACCATTTATACATGCTCTTTGCTTTTCTACCAGCCAGCCAACATTTTATCCACATTGCTCCAATGCTATGAGCTCCTATGCTGCATGACAATCCTTGATGTGCCAGATGCCATCCAAAATCCAAGTATATGACCTCTACAGCTTTCCTTTTATCCCCGCAGGGTATGTTACTCCTTCAAAGAACTCTAGTAAATTGGTTTAACATGATTTTACTTTCACAGAACCACGTTGATGCTTTCCAATTATACGTGAAGCTTTTTTGAGTGCCTAGAAATAACTTCCCTAACAATTGATTCTAATATCTTCCCCATGATTGATGTCAAGCTACACAAACATAAATTGCTGTAAAAACTCAACAGGTCTGGTAGAGGAGACCCTCTTGTAGATGTCATGCTAGTTAGAGTTTCCTCAAACTCTAAGGCCTAGAGTTTCCTGTTCTCTATCTCCCTGACTTCTTGAACTAGTTTCCAGAGGATGTTTTAATTGAGTTTATGATTCAAACCTGCTTCATTGAGCAATACTAGATCTAAAATTGTTGTGCTCTTTGAAATTTGGCATTCTCACATTTGCCCCAATAGGTTCTTATCAAATAACTTTGGTCTTTCTTCCCAGCAATGCCTTAGAACTCAGAATGGATTATTTGCAGTCTTGAGCCACTTTACAAGAGCAACATCTTAAATGTGACACCTTAAGTGAAATAAAATCTCCAAAGGCACTTCATAGGACTATTGTGAAATAAAAATGACACTAAAATAGATAAAAAGGTACATTAGTGCAAACAAAATACTGTGAATACTGGCGATCAGAAAGAAAAATGGGAAATTCTGAAGAAGCTCAGATCAGGCTACATTTGTGGAGAGAGAGGAACAGAGTTAACATTTCAAGTTCAATAAGACTCTTCCTCAGATCACAATATACTAAGTGAAAGAGATATTATGTCAGATGGGAGATGATGTTGTAAGAATATTGTCACTGGGCTATTAATCTAGAGACCAAGGCTAATATTCTGGAGAAATAGGTTAGAATCTAACAGTGACTGACAGTGAAATTTGAATTACATTGATAAAATCTGCAATATAAAGCAATTTTACCATTGACCATAAAACCATTGCTGATTTTCTGTTTAAAGCCATCTAATTCACTAATGTCCTTTATGGAAGGAACATCTGCCATTCTCACCTCACCTGGGCCACATGAGAACAACTACAATGCATGTTCAGATGGTCTAGCAAGCCACTTGTTTGTATGGATGCCTTTTTGATTAGCCAGAATTTATTGTCCAACTCTAATTGCACAGAATGAAGCTCAGAGGCAGCTATGTTGCTGTGGATCTGGAGTCAAATGTAGGCCAGACCAGCTGAAAAGGCAAATTTCCCTCCCTGATGGAAATGCGCGACTAAATAGATTTTTACAAATATCAACAATGGGTACATGGTCACTATTAAGCTCATTTGTTATTTTACAAAGTCTCACTAGAGAAATGAAACCAAATGGACAACAAGCAATGAGCTAAGCATCTGAAATAGCATTGGCACAGATAGTCCTGTTAACCTTGCAAAGACCTCCTTATGAAATGGATTGCAGTGATTCAAGAAAGGAGCTCATCACCACCATCTTAAGGGGAATATGAATGGGCAAAAAATGCTGACTTTAAGCTTGTCCTCACCAATCTATCTGTAGTAGATGTATATGCCTATGACAATATGGCTGGAGTCACCATTGCACAGTCATTGTGGAGATGAAGCCGTACCTTCACATATCTACCCCCACTGAATGGGATGGAATTTGAACAGCTCTAACAAGTTAAACCTGAGCATCCACATGGTGCTGTGGGCCATCAGCTGAAACAGAATTGTACTCAACTATAATCTGTAACCTCAAGCCCAGCATAACTCCTTCTGTACCATTATTATCCAAGCAAGGGGACCAACTGTCATTCAATTAAAAACACAGGTGGGCGTGTCAGGAGCAGCACCAGACATACGTAGATTGGATTGGAAACATCAAAGGGCAACAGCTTGGAAATATGTTATAGTTCCTTTCTTGTGGTCGTTATTGCTGAACTCCCTTTCTAGCAGTACTGTACACAACAAGAATGCAGTGTTTCAGAAGACAGCCTCTCCAAGACAATTAAGGACAGGCAATAAATGTTGGTATAGCCAACAACTTCCACAACCCATGAACAAATAAAAGCAAATCCATCTTGATCTTCTCCTGAGAATCCCAACATCATACAAGCCAGCTCTCAGTTGATCCATTCACCCTATATGGTATGAAAAACTAGTTGAAAACACTGGATACTGAAAAGTGCCTGAAAAACATTTAGGATTTTTACTATAGACCTGTACTCCAGAACCCACAGCCTCTAACCTCATCATTCCCCAACCCCGCACTGCCGGCTTCTGTCTCCTTCCCAAAATCCACAAATCTGACTGCCCTGGTCGAACCATTGTCTCCGCCTGCTCCTGCCCCACTGAACTTACTTCCACCTATCTGGACTCCATTTTCTCCCCCTTGGTCCAGGAACTCCCAACCTACGTCCGTGACACCACCCACGGTCTTCACCTCCTCCAGAACTTCTAATTCCCCGGTCCCCAACATCTCATTTTTACCATGGACGTCCAGTCCCTATACACCTGCATTCCCCATGCCGATGGCCTAAAGGCCCTCTGCTTCTTCCTGTCCCGCAGGCCTGACCAGTTCCCCTCCACTGACACCCTCATCCGCTTAGCCGAACTCGTCCTCACCCTCAACAACTTCTCTTTCAATTCCTCCCACTTCCTACAGACAAAAGGGGTGGCCATGGGTACCCACATGGGCCCAAGCTATGCCTGCCTCTTTGTAGGTTACGTGGAACAATCCCTTTTCCAAAGCTACACTGGTCCTATCCCCCATCTCTTCCTCCGTTACATTGATGACTGTTTCTGCGCTGCCTCATGCTCCCACGAGGAGCTCGAACAGTTCATCCACTTCACCAACACCTTCCACCCCAACCTTAAGTTTACCTGGACCATCTCTAATACCTCTCTCTCCTTCCTGGACCTCCCTGTCTCCATCTCTGGCATCCACCTGGAAACCGATGTCCATTTTAAGCCTACTGACTCCCACAACTACCTAGAATACACCTCCTCCCACCCACCTTCCTGTAAAAAGACCATCCCCTATTCCCAATTCCTTCGCCTCCGCCGCATCTGCTCCCGAGATGAGGCATTCCACTCCCGAACATCCCAGATGTCC
This sequence comes from Ginglymostoma cirratum, assembly GCA_024137785.1. Classification (NCBI taxonomy): domain Eukaryota; kingdom Metazoa; phylum Chordata; class Chondrichthyes; order Orectolobiformes; family Ginglymostomatidae; genus Ginglymostoma; species Ginglymostoma cirratum. The sequence goes on from JAHRHZ010000144.1 coordinate 67,600,024, forward strand.
TCGTTTTTCAAGGATTGCAACTTCCCCTCCACGGTGATCGAAAATGCCCTTGACCGTGTCTCCTGCATTTCCCGCAACTCATCCCCACACCCCCTACCCGCTATAATAACCAAAACAGAATCCCTCTCGTCCTCACTTACCACCCTACCAACCTCTGAATCCAATTCATCATCCTCCGACATTTCCGCCATCTGCAATCTGACCCCACTACTAAAGACATTTTTCCCTCCCCACCCTTATCTGTTTTCCAGAGGGACCACTCTCTCTGTGAGTCCCTTGTCCCCTACACACTCCCCTCCAGCCCGACCACCCCTGGCACTTTTCCCTGCAACCGAAGGAAGTGCTACACTGCCCCCACACCTCCCCGCTCACCCCAATCCCAGGCCCCAAGAAGACTTACCACATCAAACAGATGTTCACCTGCACATCTGCTAATGTGGTATACTGTATCCGCTGTTCCCGTTGTGGCCTTCCCTACATTGGGGAAACCAAACGGAGGCTTGGGGACTGCTTTGCAGAACACCTGTGCTCAGTTCGCAACAAACAACTACACCTCCCAGTCGCAAACCATTTCAACTCGCACCACCATCTCCCCGCCGCCCCCCCCAACCGCCCCCCCCACCACTCCTCGGACGACATGCCCATCCTGGGCTTCCTGCATTGCCACAATGATGCCACCTGAAAGCTGCAGGAACAGCATCTCATATTTCGCGGGGAACCCTGCAGCCCAAGGGTATCTATGTGGACTTCACAAGCTTCAAAATATCCCTTCCCCTGACGACATCCCAAAACCAGCCCAGCTAGTCCCCACCTCCCTAACCATTCCACCTACCTCAAGCCCCACCCCCATCTCCTACACACTAACCTCATTCTGCCTCCTTGACATGTCCGTCCTCCCTGGACTGACCTATCCCCCACCTAAATCCCCACCTACGTTCACCTTCACTGGTTCTAACCCCACCTCTTTGACCTGTCTGTCTCCTCTCAACCTATCTTCTCCTTTATCCATCTTCTATTCTCCTCCTCCTCGTCCCACCCTATTTATTTCAGAATCCCCTTCCCCTCCCCCATTTCTGAAGAAGGATCTCGACCCGAAACCTCAGCTTTCCTGCTCCTATGATGCTGCTTGGCCTGCTGTGTTCATCCAGCTCTACACCTTGTTATCTCATGGTTATGAAGATTTAGGTTTGGTCTGTTGTCAGGGAGAAGGATAGAATTTATAAAGAAAGGTTGAACAGATTAAGTCAGAGTTAAAAATGTAATCAGATCAACCAATAAAATAATAGTTAATCTTCTTGTGTTTTCGGCTCTACCTTTCTGTCTGCAGTTGACTCCCTTGTCAATCAAAAACTACAGAAATCAGTGTTGAATAAATTTAAAGATCTCACATCTACTAGTTTCCGGTTACTAGTGGTGTGCCACAAGGATCTGTTTTGGGACCACTGCTGTTTGTCATTTTTATAAATAACTTGGACGCAGACATAGGTGGATCGGTTAGTAAGTTTGCAGATGACACTAAAGTCAGTGGAGTGGTGGACAGTGTGGAAGAATGTTGCAGGTTGCAGGGAGACTTGGATAAACTGCAGAATTGGGCTGAAAGGTGGCAAATGGAGTTCAATGCAGATAAATGTGAGGTGATGTACTTTGGGAAGAATAATAGGAAGGCAGAATACTGGGTCAATGGAAAGATTCTTGGTAATGTGGATGTGCAGAGGGATCTTGGTGTCCAGGTACATAGATCCCTGAAAGTTGCCACCCAGGTTGATAGTGCTGTTAAGAAGGCATACGGTGTGTTAGGTTTCATTGGTAGAGGGATTGAGTTCCGGAGCTGTGATGTCATGCTGCAACTGTACAAAACGCTAGTGCGGCCTTACTTAGAATATTGCGTACAGTTCTGGTCGCCCCATTACAGGAAGGATGTGGAAGCATTGGAAAAGGTGCAGAGGAGATTTACCAGGATGTTGCCTGGTCTGGAGCGAAGGTCTTCTGAGGAAAGACTTAGGGACTTGGGTCTGTTCTCATTGGAGAGAAGAAGGCTAAGAGAGGATTTAATAGAGACATACAAAATGATCAGAGGATTAGATAGGGTGGACAGTGAGAGTCTTTTTCCTAGGATCATGACGTCGGCTAGTACGAGGGGGCATAGCTGCAAATTGAGGGGTGATAGATTTAAGACAGATGTCAGAGGCAGGTTCTTTACTCAGAGAGTGGTAAGGGTGTGGAATGCCCTGCCTGCCAATGTAGTTAACTCAGCCACATTAGGGGCATTTAAACAGTCCTTGGATAAGCATATGGATGATGATGGAATAGTGTAGGGGGATGGGCTTAGATTAGTTCACAGGGCGACACAACATCAAGGGCCGAAGGGCCTGTTCCGCGCTGTATTGTTCTATGTTCTATGTTCTATGTTCTACTATGTTCTGAAGAAGAGAATTCCACACTATAATGACCATCTGAGAGAAAGAAACAAATTACCTCATCTCTGTTTTAAAGAGAGGACCTCATTCTTAACCTACATCTGTCATTTTAATCTCTCCCACAAGAGAAAACATTCCCCAGTTTCCACTCTATCCTGTTCCCTCAAGACCTTGTGTGTTCAATAAGATTGCCTCTTATTTCCTCTAAACTCTAGTGTGCATAAGCTTAATCTGTTCCTTTATTCATTCAAGGGGATGAGGCATCACTGGCGAGGCAGCATTTATTGCCCATCCCTAATTGCCTAGAGGGCAGTTAAGAGTCAACCACATTGCTGTGGGTCTGGAGTCACATGTAGGCCAGACCAGGTAAGGATGACAGTTTCCTTTCCTAAAAGATATTAATGAACCAGATGGGTTTTTCCACACAATTGACAATGAACTCGTGGTCATCATTAGATTGTTAATTTCAGATATTTATTGAATTCAAATTCCACCAATGCCATTCCAGGATTCAAACCCAGATCCCCAGAACATTATCTGGGTCTCTGGATTAATAGTCCAGTGATAACACCACGAGGCCATCACCACCCTAACCTTTCTTCCTAATGTATGCCCATATCCTGGAATGAGCTCAGTTCTCTGAAGTTACATGAAGAATTCCGATTTTCAATTTTGTTTTGAAGTTTTGATTCTGTTTTAAATATAAGTTAGATGTTTTCAAAGGTCCAATTTTGCTGATAGTTTAGAGTCTTGGTGAAGTTTATGTGGGTTTGTCAAAGGTAAATTAACAATTGATGATGGCATTCTTTTGGAGATGCCAGGGATTTGGATGTAGCATCCACTTTTTCCACACTGTAGGGATTCTATGATTCTTTGTATTGTGAATGAATACTTCTACCAATGGAATGTTCTTGGGACAGTTTTCTTCTGGTTACCAAGAGTAGTTGGAACAGGAAAGGCAATTCTGAGGTGAAGGAGCCAACATGGAAAGAAAGTAAAGAAGAGAAACAAAAGAAAAGGAGACAAAAACACACAGAGAGAAGGAAACTGCATTTGAAATCTGTCTACCTGGGTCAGTGCAATTGAACTACTCTGTATTTCACAAAATTCTAAGTGCTAAATGATTCATTCACAATGCCTTGCTGTCTGGAAACCGTGCATAAGCTATATGTTGTGCTTCACTGTTATAAAGAGATAAGATTGAAAATTGGTCTCTGTTGCTGGCAGTGAGCAGCTCTGCGCTGCGAAAATAACCTTAAAGTGCAATTTGCAATGTCTATTCAGAGACAGATCACACTGAAAGATACATGTGTAATTGAAAGTTACTTTAATCTGGTTCAATTTGGAAGACTTTGCCCTTCACCTCCACAGAACTAAATTTGAAGCTTACCAGTTTCTGACCTAGACTGAAAATAATTAAAGGTACTAATAAAGGTGACTGCTGAGGAACATAAGGTCAATAATGACATCCCCATTTCTGCTAACTGCATATGAATTATTTTCCTTCTATATTCAAAATAATTTCAAAATTCAACACTAAATCACAGATGCCATGTCATTTGCATTTATAAATTAACTTGTTTCATACTTGAATATCAGTTTAATTTCTTGTGGGTACTATTCATGAAAATGAAGATCAAGGGCATGGAAAATTGTCAAAGGAGTGCAGTGCTAAAATCCTGTATTGCTTGGAATGTGTGAAGAATAGAAATGATTCTTGGTGTAACAGGGGTTTGGAGCTAGTATGTTTGATATCTACCAGCCTTCCTGAATTGAAATAATGGAGATGTGAATGATGGGTGAATATTCTGGTACCCTTTGGCGTCAAGAAGTTTTTAAATGCAGTATTTGCCCTCCAGAAGTCAAATGGTTTGATTAAGCTTCATGATAGGGTAAGTAGTGTATGGTCTGCAAAAGAGGATTTGACCTTTATTTTGTTCCATAATTTATATTATATAATTGCTTGATCTAACATTCTGTTGCATTCATTTTCATCCCTTTCATTCTCACTTAAAACCTCACAGGGGGTAATTTCAGTACAACTTTTAGGTCTGTTCAAAGCCTCAACACATGGATCGTGAAAGTATTATCTCCTTTACCTAGTGTGATGCTAACAAAAATGAATATGTTATGTGAAGTATTCAGTTTCAGAGTTAGCAAGAATGGTCATGTATATGCTCCAATCCAAGGTAGTTTAAAGCTGTAAGATAAAAAGCAGTCTACTTTCTAACCTTCTTTTCATGGTGACATTTTTCTGGTAACTTTACACTTCCATTCTGACGATGCCATTCACAACCACTGCTTCAAATTAGTGACAGCCTGATGTTATGCCATTTTATTTTCATTTTGATGGCCTAAATTCAAATTGATGAACTAAAAGTAAGTTGAATTTTCTTCCAATGAATGAACATTTTGAATATTTTATTTCTAGAGGGTAATTGTCACGAATATGAGTGGAGGACAAGTCCCTGGAATGGTAATGAGCGAACTGTATGGTGCGTCCGTTCAGATGGTGTGAATGTGACAGGTAAACAGTACCTAACTTTATATTCTGCATCAAATTGACAGAAACTGAATAATCAGACAACAGTTCCTGTCAGTGTAAGATTTTGAGTAATTGTTCATCTTTTTCATTACATTCCTCTATTTATTTTAGAATGAATGCATCAGACTGATTTCTTGTATTTAAAATGCTATTATAGAATGTTATAGCAGTAAAATATTTTTGATACCATAACACATCTTCCTACTTCACTCGCCTCAAACAGAGTTAACCCTTGACCTCCCCAAAGCAAGTAGTCTGAATAGTGAGTGTTGGGAGTTGGGCAAAGGCATAGCTTCCAAAGTAGCAAGCTGTGACTACATTGTAAAATTAACTTTCCCTTTGAAAACTTAAGACATCTTCATGACATTAACTTATCCTAATCATCCCTTTATTTCAGTTCTCCTGTATTCTTAAAATCTCCACCATTACCTTCTGCCTCTGGAACTTTTTCATTTTCAGAAAAATCCTTCAAAATTACAACCTCCTCTCACTCCAGCCATTTTAATGGAATAATACTGATCTCATTAAAGAGGTTCCCCTGGTATCACAGTAAGTTTCTGTGGTTTTAGTTCTGCAAAATCTAAGGTGGAGAACAGTAGCGACTGATTAACCTAGTTATTTATGACCACATTTTGATCCCACCAACCTATACAGTCATCTCTGGTGAGTCCCAGAGGTTGAAACTCTACCTCCACCCCATCAACATTTAAATGTAACCTCTTGTTAATGTTACCTTAAATATGTGGTCAACTTTTATTTTCATATTGATGACACTAAACTGTACTGTATGCAGTAAGTACAGAGATTTTGCAGACATCCACAACTCTGTACCTGATATTAAACCTGTGGGTTAAATCTTATTACTGCGGTAGAGGAGGATTGGGAAGCAAGTTTGGCAGTAGTTTCATATACTGGTTAATATGTTAATTGGACAAATTAAAGTGTCAATTGAGGGCAAAGTTAAAATACAGCCCAGACTTTCCAAAATACAGATGGGTTCCATATATAGAGGTTGATGGCCTTTTGGTGCTGGGGTTTGGGCAGAAGTGTAAGTCCCAAAGTGGCATGCTGTGACCTTAGGCTATCCACCTGAGAGCTTCTAGCTCAGCAATGAGTACCTGACAACTTTGGCCACGGTTTATCTTGTTGACTACTCCGTTTTCCAGCTGACTCCTCCGTATTAAGATGCCCTCATGACTTTCCAGCTAGTGATCTATTAGCATGCATTGCTCCTGACTGGCTCATGTTAAGGCCTGCAGTATGAGAATACAGGATTGCAAATGCACAACCAGCCAGTGATCACTGATGGCTGGGACTCAGGTTCCTGTTTGGTCTCAACACCAGGATTCTGTAGCCCTCAGGAAAACCGAGCCCTGAATTTGCTAAAAGCTTCTGTTTCTTATTATTTCCAAAACTGATTCCATCTTCTTTGACTCAGTAAGTGGTGACATGCCTCAGACTTTGACCCTGTCCTTCCCTGGCTGCCACCTCAGACATAGTCCAGATGTGTGAAATCTTGGTTTACTCTGAGCTCATTTTGCAATCTCCATGAACTAACCTTTGACAAAAACTGCAAAATTCCACACCCCTAAAGCTACATCTTCCCCACTCCACCCATTCACTTGCACCCATTTTTCTTAACATCATTGTCCTTATATTGCTTTTTTCATTCATAAAATACATTTTATTCCCAGTGGTATATATTTATGTCTGTACCCATAATAAGGACCACATTTCGTCCTGTACTGATTTGCACAAGCTTCCCTTGACTTTAGCAATCCACTTTAGCATTCTTCCACCCGTTTACAAATATTTCCGTGATCTCAGCCTGCCTATCTCTTATAAACCTCTCCAGCACCTTTACCCTGTAAGTGTCCTTAAGTCCTCTAAAACCTGCTTACTACATTGCATCTTTACTGCTTTATGCCCTGCAGCTGTTCCTATAACTATCTTGCCCCATGTTCTGAAACTACTCGGTATCTCCACCAACTGCATCTCTCTGCCTTAAAAATCATCATAAAAAACCCCATTCGTTGAGCTTGTTTTGCTTATCATTACCATTTAATCCTTCCCCAGACATGGTGTTACTTCACTATACTCCATTATCCTGATGTCCTTATGTCAGGTATAATTTGTCTGGTCATCACACAAAACAATACTTCTCACTGTATCTCGGTGCACGTGACAAGAATAAATCAAATTTTAAAACGTCACAAGCACTGAGATACCTTTTGGACTATAATAAATGCAGAATAAATGCACATTTCTAATGAGTAAGGAAGGGGCTTAATTTTCTTTCTTGCAAGCTTCATCTGTTATGAAACTGAGGAATAAGAGGTTGGAGACATGCTCCCTGAGCCGGTGGGTTTGGTGGCAAACGTTTTGTCGTCCTGCTAGGTAACATCATCAGTGTGCCTCCGGTGAAGTGACGATGTTCTATCCCGCTTGTTATTTATATGCCTTGTTTTGCAAATAACAAGCAGGACAGAACACTGACGCTTCACTGGAGGCACACTGATGATGTTATCTGGCAGGGTGATGAAATGTTTGCAACCAAACCCACTGGCTCGGCGTGCATGTCTACAATCTCATCCACAACCTGAGCTACAAATCTTCTCAAAGACTTTAATGAGGAATAAGGCTTGTACTTTCACAGTAATGGCCTTTAATCTAGTTCTTTGGTCTGCGTGGAAAGATTGAGAAGTCAAAAGTGCAATGGCACAAATCTGTACATTTAAAGTGTCAATTGAGGGCACACTTAACATGTAGTCTGGATTTTACAAAAGAAGATGCGTCCTGAATATGGAGCGTGGGTGCCTCCCAGTGGCAAGCCAGGATGGTGTAGGGGGTTGGGCATAAACATAGTGGCAAGCTGTAACTGCACTGTATAGTTAACTTTTCGTTGATAACTTGAGATATCTTCATGACAGAGAGGAATATGAAGAATATATTTTTCCTTAGTTTCTTCTGATAAAACAATGCAAAATACATACCGTGTGGAACATGACATCATAAATCCAGAACACATATTGAAAAGTTATGATTTGTTGAATCTTTGATGGTTAAATTCATAATTCATAAAGGTGTGTCATAGCAAATCTCTTACATTCCCCAATTTCTGCATGATTTTAGTAGCGTTAATAAACAGTGCATTATTAAACCTTATGAATGTATATTGTTGTTAAATTTATTAAATTTAGGAGGATGCTCTCCGCTGAATCAGCCAACTGCTACCAGGCACTGCCATCCATCCTGCACTAAACCATACTCCTTCTGTACGCAGGTAGGCAATCAAGACAAAATGCTTTTTCACTGTAAATAGTTACTATTTAATAGGTTATTGACTGAGCCTAAAAATCCTTGCTGCTCCCTGCTTTTATATTCCAGTTGTGCAATAAATGTTGAAGCTTTGGTTTTAATTACCTTCTGCAGAAGAGCAATAAATTTAGTTTGAAAACAATTGATCTACCACACAATGGAAGTAAGACTGGTCCACGATCTCTTGCTGTAAAGTAATGAAAGTAAGATAATGTGACAACAGATGGTACGTTCATTATGGATTTATATTGTATTTGCCAGACTCAGGCTTATTTCGGGAAATTATCCCACCACCTAATCTTTGTAATTCACAGGAAGTCATTGAAGTCATTGTTTGAAAAGAATACCAGAACCACTCACAGTATGGCTGTCATGGTTGGAAAATTTTCAATGGTGCTCATTTCAAAATACAGTGAGCAATATGTACTCGTATTCCACAAACGTAAACTCTGTGACATCCTACATTCTTTGTGGATTTAATGCCAATGGATAGTTTAGTCTTACCAGAGACTAGTGAAAACTAATTACCCTGAAATATATATTTTAGAAAATCAAAAATCTTGCTCTTTATCATATAACCTTTCTACAGATGGATTCCTTGAACTAATCTGGAAATGGGATTGAAACAATTTTCCTAAATGTTGACTTGGTTCAGACCTATTGAAAGATTAACATATGAACAAGGAACAGGAGTAAGCCTTTCAGCTCCTTGAATCTGCGCCATTTAACAGAATCATGGATGATCTGATTATAACCTCAAATCGCACTCCAGCCTACCCCTGATAACCTTTCACCCTGTTGCTTCCAAACAATCCATTTGACTATGCCTTAAAAATATTCAAAGTTTCTGCTTATACCAACTTTTCAAGAAGACTTCGAAAGACTCACGAACCCCTGAAATTAAAAAAAAAGTCTTGCTCCTGTTCGAACCAGGCAAGTCGTCATTTTAAAACAGTGACGTCTAGTTACAGATTCTTCCATGAGAGGAAACATCCACTTCACATTTATTCTGTCAAGATTCCTCAAGGTGTTCTATGTTTGAATGAAGTCATCACTTGATCTTCCAAATGCTAGTGGATGCAAACCTAAATTTACCACCAAGAATTTAAACTTAGTTTATGCCTTCACAATCTCTGGATATTTGAAGTGACTAAACAGTTTATGAAGCATGACTGAAGCATAGATACTGATGTAGGGAATTACAATGGGCTGAATTTTCTCATTTGCAGTTAAAGTGTATTGTTGAGTGAGATTCATGACAGCCTAATCTATAGAATGGCTTCTTTCATGCAATCTTCCTCTCTTCACCACATTAATTCCAGACCCAGGCTCTCGGATGCTTTTCGCAGGGAATCATGCAGCCAGAGAGTAGAAGTGCTTGTCACTGCCAGAGCTATCCAGCTTCCACACTTCTGGCATCATATTTAATGTCCAGCCTTATATCTGTCCAGGTACTACAAGCCAGGAACTGGCCCTCCCACTCATTGTTATTACCAAATACATGACCCATAAGAAAGAAAAACTCGCTTCTTGTATAGAGATCTGGAGGTGTTTGTGGACAGGATGGTGAGGGTGATAGAGAGGAGGGCAGTGCTTTTTACAGCTAACACAACAACCATGCCACCAGACACAGTTGCCTGGACAAGGATTGTAGTCATGGGCAATGCTTTGTCCCAAATGGAAAGGAATGCCTCGACAAGGGTCGGTGCCACCATCTTCTCTCTGCTACCTCACACTTATAATTCCACCATTCACACTAACTCTGCAGTTGCACGCCTACCTCACCAAGGCTCATGACTTAACTGTCTGTGTAGAGTGCACTCTACCCATTTGTAAGGACCCACCCACCTCATCCTTCTAAACTATTAACCTTTTGCTGTCCTCTGCAATTCTTACTCACTCACTGGGGTCTTCACTTGCTTAGTGCTGTGCCAAACAGTGACTTGTCCACCCCTATCTGGCTGAAAGCTTGACATGTTCCGTGCCCTCCACTGTTACAAGTTGCCTGCCTTCTCCTTTGTACTAAAAAAGCAATGTAAGTGACAGAGACTGGCAGTCTGTAATGGACAGTAAAGACTCTGTTTCCAAAAAGAGAAATGCAGCCACACACAGAGGACGGCTGTTAGTAAATCAATGCGGAAGTTGGTGAGAGTGTGCTGTGAAAGCAATGTCATTTATATAGAGCCTAGTGGCCTCCAAATAAGTGACATAGTGCTTGAGGGTTAAGGAAGCAAGCTAAGAGCCATAAGATGCATCCTCTGCAAATGTATACGATATGTGTTTATCCTTGCATGCAAAGCAACCTAGCAGATACATACAAGTCATTGGTGTCCCTGAGTTCTGAAGTAAAGTGTTGAAGGGCTGAAGTGGTGTGTGAATTGGTCTGAGGCATGATAGTGTGGTGAGACTGGTGATTCACTGATGCTAATTGAATGGAAGAACGATCATTGAGGATGGTGGTATTGGGACATGGAGCGATATTGTTCTGAGGAAGCAGTTGTATGATTGTTGGGACAAACATTCGATGTGTTTCAGCTACCCGGTACCTGCTCTGATTTACATATCAGGAAATTGTGCTGTGTAGTTTCTTGCTGAAGAAGAAGAGGGTTGGTAATGGAAAATAAATGAGACGAGTTGGAGTTTTAATAAGATGCAAATATATGGACATTAGGAGATTGCTGCTCAATGATAAGAAACTGAATTTGCCAAACAAACCTTGAGGGAAAAATTGGAATTGGATTTTCTTATTTCCCATCATATTTTCCCATTTTTCTTCCAGTCATTTATGTCAAACCAGGGGGAGGGGGAGAATTCTGCCTAACAGCCAGTTTATATATCAAATACCTAGTGGTATTATCGCTGGACTGTTAATCCAGAGACCCAGATAACGTTCTGGGGACCTTGGTTTGAATCCCACCATGGCAGATGGTGGAATTTGAATTCAATAACTGTTTGACATTAAGAATCTAACGATGATTATGAATCCATTGTTGACTGTCAGGAAAAACCCATCTGGTTCACTAATATCCTTACCTGGTCTAGCCTACATGTGACTCCAGACCCACAGTAATGTTGTTGATTGTGAACTTCCCTCTGGGCAATCAGGAATGGACAAAAATTGCTGCTTAGCCAGTGACATCCTCATCCCCTCAAATGAATAAAGGAAAATGTAAACTGGTACATGGTAAACAACTAGATAATTTGATAAGTAAATATTGATCTTAACAACGAGCAAACTTGCTATTCTTGTTCAAAATTGTGCCAAAGAATGCGGCCAGACAAGGACATGTGTGAACCTGGTCTAAAAATTCACCCAAAAGATGGCACCTCTAACCTCGCCATTCATTCTTGGTATTGCACTGAATTGTCAATTTACATTTGACACTCAGGTCTCAGGTCTGGAACTTGAATTTTCAACTTTCAGACAACTAGGGTACTGGAGGTGATCTGAGGCTGACAAGTAGGCAAAAGAATTTCATATGAATGCAGAGGATATTGTTAAGAAACCCTTTCTCCGAAAACCTTGGGACCAACTGTTTCTCGGATGAAGGATATTTTCAGTTTTCAGATACATGTGCCCTTTAAGATCTCTTGCTCATCAGCTCATGACGATAAGCAAAATATTCATTTAACTCTTGAATGCATTGTGGCCTTGTCAGCTGGGGAATGTGTTCACTTTATCTTCAGCAAAAACTTGATGGTATCTCCAATTTTTTTGCATTATCACTGCACTTATTGTTCTTTGTCTTCACATGTTTCTAAACTTACCACTGGGTGCGTTCATGTCCATTGGAAATAAACTTCACTTTGCCTAATTGGGCCCTGGCAGACCTAAAAGAGAAGATTTTTGTCAAAGAGCCCAAATATACCTGAACAGACTTGTAGACTCTTTGAATTTGGGCTTTGCAAAGTACTTTACTTTTAGGTCAGTTTGGGTCCATTTGGGCCAAATGAAGTTTTTCTTCCCCAATGGCCTGAACTCGGTGTGTCTACGGGTCTGTTCGGATCTGTTTGGGTCTACTTTAAAAAAAAGCCTTCAAGTTTTACATGTTTCCAGTTTTCAGATGTGTGGATAAAGGACATCTGACCAAATCTCTGGGTTTTCAAGAAGGAATAAGATATAATTCTTAGGGCTCAAGGGATCAAAATGTATGGGGAGAAACCACGAACAGGGTACTGAGATCAGCCATGATCATATTGAATGGTGGAGCAGGGTCAAAGAGCTGAATGGCTTATACATACTCCAATTTTCGGTATTTTTATGTTTCAAAGTTTTTTTTTAAATCAGTTGATTTATGGTACTGATCGATCTGTAATTTATTATGAGAATTGAAGTCAATCTAGTAGTTAAGCATTTGTCATGATTTGTATGATCGTTACCATCGTTGTGATCAGATGGGGGAATTCGCTGACCGATTATAGGATGGATAAGTATTAATACAGTTTATACAATCACATACAAAGGGACAATGGATAGACTTCTTAAAACCCACTGAGAACAATGTTAAGGCTGCAAACAGAGATTGAAGAGGCTGGAAAACATTTACTATATGTCTTGTGAAGGGTGTGATCACCTGAAACAGTGAGTTATGAGTCAGGATCTAGTTGAGCCACAGGATGTGAATCCAGCAGGGATATAAGAAATACAATTACCTAAACAGTTTAATATATTACACTATTTGTGAGTTTTAACAAGAGACAATTTATATGAGCAATTAGGTCAATATTTTGAGATAACAAGGTGTAGAGCTGGATGAACACAGCAGGCCAAGCAGCATCAGAGGAGCAGGAAAGCTGACGTTTCAGGTCTGGACCCTTCTTTCGAAATGGGGATGGGGAGGGGGATTCTGAAATAAATACAGAGAGAAGGAGAGGCGAATGGAAGATGGATAAAGGAGCAAATAGGTGGAGAGGAGACGGACAGGTCAAGGAAGTGGGGATGGAGCCAGTAAAGGTGAGTGTAGTTGGGGAGTTAGGGTGCGGATAGGTCAGTCCAGGGAGGATGGACAGGTCAAGGAGGCAGGGATGAGGCTGGTAGGTAGGAGATGGAGGTGGGTCTTGAGGTGGGAGGAGTGGATAGGTCACAGGAAGGACGGACAGGTTAGGGAATCAGGGACGAGCTGGTTTTGGGATGCGGTCGGAGGAGGGGAGATTTTGAAGCTTGTGAAGTCCACATTGATACCTCAAAATTTTATTGTCTGTTTCAGTTTTCCTGTGGACTATGATTTTAATTTATGAACTCCAGTAAATTCAGTATAACAAGAAAACCCCACCTAGCTCCAGGAGAGCAACTGGGAATAATACAGTAAGTGCCAGTATGCCAGAGATACCCACATCCCAAGAATAAATAAAGCACAAGCTTCTCATACCCACGAAGGCTGTGTTTGCTGCAAACAGGCATTTACTGCCCCCTGGTGATGATAAAGTCAATATGCAGCTACAAACCTTTTGACTGTGCCAAAATCTTATCTTGTCACAATATATTTTAAATTTTCAATTCTGTATGGTTGCAAAGCTAAGTTATGAAAATAACAGTGAGAAATCCTCAATCATGTTTTAAAAAATAAGTTATAGTATATTTATGAATAAAAAGTCATGTTAATAAATCTGGCTTGTTCACACTTACGTGATTCCTGATATTGTTGGAGCAAAAGCAACATGCTTGAGTTAGGCCAAAATTTTACAGCAAGGATATCCATGTGGTTTACCAAGTTACCTCAATTAATTTAAGCTAAAGTGAAGGGGTTGATTTATGGGTTATTTGAATTGCAATGGCAGTTTTGCCCATCAGCAAATGAACATTAAAACTACCATTTGATTCCTACAAATTCTAAAGATTTATCTTTCTCTTCTTATTACATGACGTGTAGATTAAGTGCTGTTAAACACAAAATGATGCTAGGCTCTCAGGCATAATATACACTAACCATTTCACTAACCATTGCAATGATCGAAAATCTCCAGGAATCTTGCAGTGGAAAGTGCTTGAAAAAGAATATTCTCATGATAGTCCACAACCAGGGACCTGAAATTGTAATAATGCTATTGCACCAATGGAACAGAGTTGACATGACATTTTCTGAAGAAGAATCTCGACCCTAAGTGTCAACTTTCCTGCTCCTCTGATGCTCCCTGGCCTGCCGCGTTCCTCCAGCTCCACATTGTGTTATCTCTGACTCCAGCATCAGCAGTTTTTACTATCTCTGACTTTCAAACATGTTGTCTATTGTGAATTCAACCAATTTTTTGATACCAGGGAAGGGGAGTGAGGGCGGGTGGAAACTCTGTAAGTACAGCATACAACACCTCAGATATGTTGAGTAGGGGCAGAAAACTGAGAACGTGTTGTCATTTATGCCCCAATGGTGAACAAAAATATCAGAACCAAGAGGCACAATTTTGCTGAGGGCGAAGGCAGTCAGGGCTTGGGGCCAAGCCCACTCATGTTCTTACTTCTTTCTCCAGGCTGCCAACAAATATGCTTTTTTTTTGGTCCCCTTTGCCTTAATTGGTCTCTAAACGAGTCTGTTGCCCGCTCAAGCAAACCTGAGGCAGCAGTGGAGGCAAGTGACTGCAGAGAGGTCAGATTAAAAGGTCCAACTTAATGCCTCTTTGTTCGTAAGTATATGAGACTGGATTTTCAGTGGAGAGGTAATGAACATTGATGGTGTTAAGGAGGCTTCAAGCCTCAAACAATTTGTGAAGACATTCCTTCCCTTTCTTTTAACTTTGCTTGTTACATTCTGTGTCACTATGTCGCTTCTCCCCTCCCCTGACTCCAATGGGCCTGTCAGTTCATTCCAGACCAGCAGTTGGACGCACCATTGTTCTGCCATTCTCACATTCTGATCACTTAATCTGAACTATCAATATCCTTTCTCCCACAGCACACCAACCCCTCCTCCCCAACCCCCACCTCCCCAACTGTTGCATAAATGCTGCCCGCTCCACACTTCACTTCAGCTCTGATAAAGAGTCATCTTTCTGCCCGTGGATGCTGCCTGATCTCCAGCACTTTTTGTTCCCTCCAAATGTCTTCTATCCTTGTAAGTATCCAAATGTATTTTAAATGTTGTAAGTGTACCTGCATCCACCACTTCCCCTGGCAGTTCATTCCACACACGAATCACACTCTGTGTAAAAAAGTTTCCCCTCATGTCCTTTTTAAATCTTTCTTCCTCTCACCTTAAAATATGCCCCTGGTTTTGAATTCTCCCACCCTAGGGAAAAGACTCTTGCTATTCACCTTATCTATGCCCCTCATGACTTTATAAATTTGTATAAGGACACCCTTCAACCTCTTACGTTCCAGTGAAACAAATCCCAGCCTATCCACCCGATTTTTGTAACTCAAACCCTCCAGTCCTGGCAACATACTGGTAAATCTTTTCTGAATCCTTTCCAACTTAATAATATTCTTCCGATAGCAGGACAACCAGAACTGCACACAGTACTCCAGAAGAGGCCTCCTGTACAACCTCAACATGTCATTTTAACTCCTATGCTCAAAGGTCTGTGCAATGAAGGCAAGCATGCCAAATGCCTTCTTAACTACCCTGTCTACCTGTGATGCAAATTTCAAAGAATTATGTACCTGAACCCCTTGGTCTCTCTGTTCTACAACACTACCCAGGGCCCTACCATTAAGTCTTGCCCTTGTTTGTTTTACCAAAATGCAACAGCTCACATTCATTCAAATTAAACTCCATCTGCCAATCCTCAGCCCATTGACCCAACTGCTCAAGATCTCTTTGTAATCTTCAATAACTTTCTTCACTGTCCAGCATACCATCAATTTTGGTATCATCGCAAACTTACTTACCATGCCTCACTATATTCTCATCCAAATCGTTAATATAAATGACAAACAAAAATGGACCCAGTATTGATCACTGTGGAACTCTGCTTGTCACAGGCCTCTCATCCAAGAAATAACTCTCCATCACAACCCTCTGTCTCCTACCGGCAAGTCGATTTTGTATCCAATTAGCAAGCTCACCCTTAATCCCATGTGATCTGACTTTACTAATGAGTCTATCATGCAGAACCATGTCAAAAGCTTTACAAAAGTCTATATAAACAACATCCACCATTCTGTCCTCATCTGTTTTTTGATTGCTTCCTCAAAGAACTCAATCAAGTTTGTGAGACACAGTTTCCCTTGCACAAAACCATGCTGACTATCCTTAATCAGTCCTTGCCTCTCCAAATGCATGTAAAATATATCTGTCAGAATCACCTGCAACAACGTTCCCAACACCACTATCAGACTCACTGGTCTATAGTTCCCAGGCTTCTCTTTACAGCATTTCTTAAATAAAGGCAGAGCATTAGCCACCCTCCAGTCATCTGGCTCTTCACCTGTGGGTATAAATGATACCAATATTTCTGCTAGTAGCCCCACAATTTCTTCCCTAACTTCCCACAATGTCCTGGGATTCACTTGATCAGGTCCCGAAGATTTATCCACCTTTAAGTTTTCTAAGACAGCCAGCACTTCCTCTTCCGCAATGTGAATTGTTTTCAAAATATCAATGTTTATTTTCCCGAGTTCTTTAGATTCCATTTCTTTCTCCACAGTAAAAACTGATGCAAATACTCAATAAGTATCTCTCCTATCTCATGAGCTTCAATACATAGATGACCGAATTGATCTTTAAGGAGCCCTGTACTCTCTTTCATCGCCCTTTTGCTTTTAATGTACTTGTAGAATCTCTATGGATTTTATTTGAAATGATTTGATTTTGCAGTAGTTCAGAAGAATATCCTGACGAAAATAAAACTTCCTTAGCTGCCCAACACATTGTAACGCCATCCACTTTTCCTGACTTTAAACAGTCACCTTTGAATGTTGTTGACGTGCTTTTTCTAGGTTAAGTTTCATCTTTTGTAAAAAAGGTCATTTATTTTGATGTAAGTGTTTTGACTCTTTTTTTCACAAAGGCTAAAAACGAATTGAGCAATGCCTTTGAATTTTAAATATCCATCTGAACTACCCACGTAGCGAAGGCAGTCCTATTGCCATCGAGGCCAGTCACTGAAGTACAGGATATGTATATCCTGTATACATGCACACACACTAAGTACTGAAATACCGGGTTGTTTATTTCTTGTTGCTGGAACAAACCTGGCAAGCCACATAATATTAATCCATATTTCTATTTCCATTGTGAACTTAAATAACACATTAAATGTTAACATTTCATATTTGTGTGTGTTCTTGGTGATGTAAATTGCATACAAATCCACCTAAATTTTGCAAATTTCTGAAATGACTAATTAGTTTGAAAAAAGATATTTTTATTCAGGGTGCTTAAATCTGGTAAAAGTTATTACATTTTAATTAGCCACCCCAGTGTTGTGAGAGATTAGTTAATCAATCATTATAGCAGAAGGATCCCACTGTGCCATTTTTGAGAACCCCATGCAATCGCGGAAAAGTGCAATTATGAAAGAAAGTAGCTTCATTATCCGTTCCACTTCAAATGTAATATAGCTCAATCTGATTACCTTACAAATAACTTATCTGACACAAAAATTCCAAATATTTTTCTTACTCATTTTAATTACTTCATGCTTAATTGATATTATCGTAAAATGAAATATTAAGCAAATAAATAAATGAATAATCACAAATAGACCACAGGCTAAACTGTATCTGGGCAATGCACCATTGCCAGTGTGATATAATCTGAGTATTCCGATATGTTAGCGCTTGCAAGATATTCCATAATGATTTGGGTTCTTGTTGAGACAGATGACTTGAAACTTGCCAAGAACACTCACTAATTATACTTACATAAAATCTCATAGTTACGTATAGTCTGGGTTCTGCGCTTATTGATGACATACAGTAAGCCACTCCCATTATTACTGCTATAGGTGGGTATATACCAAAATGTCCCGTCATAATGTAATTTTACTGTCTTAAAGGTACATTGCCTGTCTGGACTCAGATCTATACAATAATACAATATTCACTCCCCTATTTTTTCATTTAAAGATTGGGAAGCCCTTCCAAGTAGCCATGTACAAGGATAATATTGATACATTAGGCTGAATTTTACTAGAAATGGACTAACTGGCAATTTTGGCAAGTTTAATGTGAATAAAAGTGAATGTATTCAACTATTAGAAGGCTTTCCAGTACATGGCAGTCCCACATAGAACAATGAGGACTTGTTTGGCTACATTGAGGGAAGAACAGGCATTCCTTTAGACAGGGGTCTAAGGTGGTATGATGCTATGGACAGTTAGCCTGTTTGGCTTATTTTTTAAATTAGAATACATTTATCAATGTGCTCCAGTGTTTGCAATGAACTGTCAGCCATGCACCTATGTAGCCTGAGATCCCTGGTTCCCTTCACACAATTTGCATTGTATAAGACATTTCCTGGCTGGCAGCAGTTGATCTGGTGCATGTCTAGACTTTAAAAATGGTACTGGCAGCAAGAATCCTTGAATATCCTGGCAGTGCGAGTACCCCTACCCTTGACAGATTGCCAAAGAGGTGATGCACCAAGGTAATGGAGTGGGTGTCAGGGAATTGCATTAGAAATCCCGCTAGGACTCATGGAACTTTGGAAACATCCTTGATATTACTCCTTGGCTGACTCTTCTCCACATTGTGTGGTGGACCATTGTTTGGCTATTTAGGTTTCTCTGAGCACCTGGCTTCATGCATGTTTTAGTTCAATGTCCTCTTGAAGAGTATGGTTTCCAAATGTCATAAAATGCTGGAAATTATTTGATAGGTGTACTAATCCCCTCTGAATACAAGATGTGGATGTTTATTGACTATATTGATTAGTGCAATTGTTGTGCAGAATAAAGCACCTGAAAATGTCTTCCAACTTGAATCCATCATCTAAGTCTGCATCAATAGTGTACCCTTTGAGTTTTTCTGTAACTTTGTTTTTTTAAAGAAATTAATTGCTGAAGAGGCAATTGTCAGTGCCATAAGCTTTGCAGCCATTGCAGCCTAAGTGAAATTATATTCCATAGTAGTGTGTGAACTGAAGCCTGTGAATCCTGAAGTTAACTCTATCTTTAACCTGGTCTTTTAAAAGTAGAAATATGTCGAGGTCAGCGTGAGAATTGCCTAAGGAATTATGTCTTCTTAATCCTTTGTTTCATATAACAATTAGTATTTGACTGTCTACATTTGCTTAACTTATTTGTTGGTCCATAAAGTAAATATTTATTCTGTATGTAAATAACTTGAACCCTAATAGAATGTCAGTGGATTGCCAGTCCATAATTGATTCTTTTTTCTCATTTCCTTTACAGTTGAATGTTCTGTACAATGCCAGTAATAAATCCATGTTTTGAAGTAATACTTGTCTTATTGTTGTCCTTTCCCTTATTATGTTTAATTGCTGTGTTAAAGGCAGGTTTTTGACTGTATGTGGCATTTGTACCAAAAGAGAAGTAAAGATAATGTCAAATGAGCTTTTATTGTGGTTTTCATGCTGTTTCTTGCAAAAGAAAATGGTAGAATTGATTGACATCAAGACAGACAATGAAATTAGACAATACAGTACTACACTCTCTGGCAGAACACTGATACAGAAAAGCTGCTGTGTATTATCTACAGTAGTCTGGGCAAACAAGCAAGCTGTCCAGTCTTGAATCTGCCAAAAAAAAAACACACACACTGCAGCATTAATTCTCTGAAGAAACTGAGAAAACCTATTCCTCAGCAGAATTAAGCTACTTATAAATATAGGTACTGAAAATGAGGTTGCCGCACTTCTGAACAGATTGGTCGACTTTGGTCTTTGATAGATGGGCATAAACTTCAAATCTGAATTCAGACTGGTGATTAGTGACAGTTAGGAAAAATCTGTCGAACTGCCATTGCTGTTATCAGCTTTTATTACTAACCAGCTACCACCATGATGTGATTTCTGAGTAAATTACCACTGGTAGGTATGATATTATTTGAGAGGTTCCTATATTTTAACCCCTGTAATAAATATGACAAAATTGTCTTCTTGTTGAAACAGATGTCTTGAAGTTTGTTAATAGCACTGACTATTTACACCGCTCTAAGATCCCAGCCTTACACATAGTCCAGACTCTGTGCTACTGACTATGTACAGCTCACTACAATCATTAGTACTTTTACGGTCACAGCTACACAAGGCGAGGTGGGTAACTTCATACTGAATGTCACATGTCATGATGTCATCTAACTGCCTTAAAGGTACACTGTTATCTGATCTGTGCAGTAATGAAGAATTATAGGAGTGTTGTGGCTCCTAGTATTGCCCTATCTCTGGCCTAGAAGCATTGGATCGAAGTCCTAGCTGTTAGAGAGGTCAGAAAGTCATAGAGCATGAAAACAGGCCCTTCAGCCTATTTTGTCCATGCCGACCAGGGGTCCTAAACTGAACTAGTCCCATTTACCTGTGTTTGGCCCTAATCCCTCTAAATCTGTCCTATCCACATATCTGTCCAAATGTCCATTAAATGTTGTAATTGTACCCACCTCTAAAGCTTCCTCTGGCAGCTTGTTCCATATACGCACCACCCTATGTGTGAAAAAGTTACCCCTCAAGTCCCTTTTAAATCTTTCCCCTATCTCCTTAAACCTACGCCCTGTAATTTTGCACTACCCTACCCTGGGGAAAAGACCTTGGCTGTTCACCCTATCTTTGCCCACCATGAATTTACAAACTTCTATAAGATCAGTCCTCAGCTTCCAACACTCCAGGGAAAAATGTCCAAGCCTATCCAGCCTTTCCTTATAACTCAAACCTTCCAGTCTCATTAACATTCTTGTAAATCTTTCCTCATCCTTTCAAGTTCAACAACATTCTTCTTATAGTAGAGTGACCAGAATTGTATGCAGTACTCCAAAATGGCCTCAACAATGCCTTGTACAGCCATAACACAAAATCTTAACTCCAGTATTCAATGCTCTGACCAATGGAAGGCAGACATGTCAAATAAAAACCAAAAGAACTGCAGATGCTGTAAATCAGGAACAAAAACAAAGTTGCTAGAAAAGCTCAGCAGGTCTGGTAGCATCTGTGGAGGAGAAAACAGAGTTAACCGGTGACCCTTTCTCAGAACTGATGGTGGCTGGGAAAACATCGGTTTATATGCAGAAAATAGGGAGGTGGGTGGGGTAGGGAGTAAACAAATCGGACAGACAGAGAAGTTGCTAACGATCAGGGTGGGAGGGTGAATAGTTGTTAATGGGGACTATTAGTGACTAACAACAAGGGGTGTGTAGTGGCAGGCTATGTGGTAACAAGGCCTGGTGTGTGGGGTGCAGGGCTGGGACATGGCAGAGCTTAGGCCCTAAAATTATTGAACTCAATATTGAGTCCGGAGGGCTGTAGGGTCCTCAAGCAGAAAATGAGGTGTTGTTCGTCCAGCTTGCGCTGGGCTTCACTGGAACACTGTAGCAAACCAGAGACAGAGATGTTGGCCAGGGAGCAAGGTGGTGCATTGAAGTGGCAGGCAACAGGTAGTTCAGGGTCTTTATTGCGAGCAGAAAGTAAATGTCCTGCGAAGTGGTCACCAAGTCTACGCTTCATTTCCCCAATGCAGAGGAGACCACATTGTGAGCAACAAATGCAGTAGACTAGATTCTTGGAAGTGCAAGAGAAGTGTTGCTTCACCTGGAAGGTATGTTTGGGCCCTTGGATGGTGGGGAGGTAGGAGGTAAATGCGCAGGTGTTGCACCTTCGCCGGTTACAGGGGAAGGTACCGTAAGGCTGTGGGGAGGTGTTGGGGGTGAAGGAAGTATGGACCAGGACATGTCAAATGCCTTTTTCACTGCCCCGTCAATCTGTGATGCAATTTTTGAGGGACTAAAAATCAATATTTATTTTCCCAAGTTCTCTAACTTCCATGTCTTTCTCCATAGTAAATACTGATGACAAATATTTACCCATCTCCTACGGCTCGAATCATAGATGACATCATTGATCTTTTAAAGGACCCTATTCTCTCCATAGTTACTCTTTTGCTTTAATCTACTTGAGAACCTCTTTGAATTCTTATTTACCTTATTTGCCAAAATTACCTCATGTCCCCTTTTTGCCATCCTGATTTCCCTCTGATGTGTACTCCTATACCCACTATACTCCCCAAGAGATTCGCTCGATCCCGGCTGTCTATAGCTGACATATACCTCTTTCATATTCTTAATCACTGCCTCATTTTTACTCATCATCTGGTTTTTCCTACTCCTGCCAGCCTTGCCCTTCATGCTAATAGGATCATGCTGACCCTGAACTCTTGTTATCTATCTTTTGACTAATGGATAGAATTATCACTTGCCAGATGTCCCTATATGTGCAAACAGCCTCCCCAAAAAACCTTTTAAAAGTTTCCATCTAACGCCATCAAAATGGCCTTGCCCCAATTTAGAACTTTATCTTGTGGACCAGATCTATCCTTTTCCATTATTATTTTAGAACTAGTAAAATTATGGCCACTGGTCCCAAAGTGCTCCCCTGCTAACACCTCAGTCACTTGCCCTGCCTTATTTCCCACAAAGAGGTTGAGTTTTTCCCCTTTTCCAGTAGGATCATCTACAAATTGAAAAAGTTTGCCCAAACACACTTAACAAATTCCTTCTGAAGTGTGCCATAACACGTCTGAACAAGTTGATTAAAAATATTTACAACAGTTAATACAACTAAAAAGATATGAAGGAGTTAAATCTACTCCTGATACTTTGCATATTACTTTGCTAATGGCTTTATAGCAAGAGGACTGTAAGCTCCCAATTATATGTAAACCATATTTTTGTCCTGTTCAATAGCTGACTGCATTGTAATCAATTCTCAGGGAGGTGTATGTGGCTGTGAGAAAGGTTATATGGAAGTGATGACTCCTTATGGATTCCTTGATTACTGCACTAAAATTCCTGGACACGAGGAGAAGAAAGCTGATGTCAAGACGAGTGTGGGGAAGAACAAGCTGGGCAACTCAAAATTCCAATCATTTTTTAAAGGATGGTCCATTGAACCTTTTGATCCTGGTAAGAGTTATCTTAAAATAAGTGGGAGGGAAGCATCGTAAAGCTGTGGATACATGGTTGGAGTTACTGATTGAGGCATGCCCAACATTGAGGTTGGTGATTAGAGAAAATGTATAAAAGATGTTGGGACAGCATATGCATATAGAATCAGATCAATGCTCATATTGATTACTCAGGAAAATAATCATCAACATGAAATCTTGGTCAATCTGTTTATTGAACTTTTCCTTAACTTTCCATGTCGGGAGAAAAGATGTTCAGCATACAGGCTGACTTAAATGTTTCACATTTTTGAGAATGGTTAATCTCACTTGGGGGTTGTGCAACTTCTCAATTTCATGAAACACTGGTCCAAAGTTCTTTCCAAGATTTACATGGAATTTCATCAACTTTACTTTCAATCCAATGTATATCACCTCCAATCTTAGATATCTCCGTACCAATCCTTGTCACTTATGTCTCATCTTGACTAAAAGAGCAACGCTGAAAATCAGAGATTCAACTGCAATTGTTACTTCATTTAATTTGTTATGCTGACTGACCTTCAAACATGTGCTACCTGAAACCAGGCCATGTGTTATATAGGATGCACGTTACTGCAGCAAGTACTAATTAATATCTAATACATACATTTACACGCATACAGCTATCTTCATGATTAGCAGAACCTACATGCCGACTCTCCGATTTCTGTTAGCAAGATTTTTTTTATCTCAGCAGCATTTGCAAAACAGGCTCCAGAAAAAATGGCTGCTGAAGATTTGTCTTTGTTTTGAACCTAAAAGTATTGTTTCTGAATACCTTGTATGATTTTTCAGGTGGTTGCGCCTGATTGCATCTCAAGAGGATTTATCAAAATAAGCTGCGTGCAAATATGTGGCAGGGACTTAAGCATTCAGACTTCAGGGCTAACTGCTTCCAACAATTTCACAGCATGGTTTCCATGGCACTTGTTTAGGTGCTCCCTCTCAAAAGACCCAAGAATCCCACCAAACCCCTTATGGTTTACGTGCAGACAAAACAACAAAACAACTTGACAAATTCTGATGATTTTCACATGCATTTCTTCACAGTAATTATCAATTGTTTCATTAAGGGAGGACTGGAAACTTCTTTCACCTAATGATATGATCATTCTTAGAGCAAATACGAACAGAACAATCTCAGTCATACTTTTCTTCTATTCCAAAATATTCAATGTATTCATACATGTCTCCTTTCTTGCTGATTTACAACCAAAAGACACTAAAGGGTCAGCAATCAAGTTCCAACACACATTTATTAAATATAAAACTTATTACATGACTATTTAATCTTGTTACCTACTCTTTCTCTACACTTTTTTTTCCAATTTGCTGCAGTATCTATATATTTCCACACTAGTGGTCTCACTAATTGAATTACCTGTGAGTGTAAGCTGAGGGAAGCATCTATGCTCATCCTCCACAACTTATTGCAGCAAATCAAGGAACATTCAAAATGCATGAACCTAGGCTAAGATGGTAATGAATGGCTATGAATTTTTCACAGATGCCTTCTGTCACCTAGACATTCATGGAAAGTCAGGGAAGGAATAACCAAATATATAGAATGTATTCATATATTACATTCCATAGATACATCGTCCTGATTCTATATGATTGCATTTCCCCATGTCTTCTGACCTGCTGGTGCACAAACCTTAGGGGTTCAAGTCGCTTAATGAAAGACTGTTCCCACCATATGACCTTTTCGCAAACTCACCAGTAACTATGCCCAATACAGAGTGCTAGTTTTAGTTGTCAATGCATGTCTCCCTGGCGTTGCTTTGTATTTGTTTGAATTGCCATCCTGTTCAAGGGTGTCTGCATGCTTTATAACCTAACACTTGGTATCAAAATTGAACTCTTCCATATTACCTGCCATTTGTCATAAGCTTCAAGCAACTCCAGCAATGAGCAGCCTGCTTCCCATTCCCCTCCAGCCCACACTACTCATCAAATTTTGGCTTTGCTCCATCACTCTATAATCTGGTCCAATCTTATAATCACTGCAAATTGTATGAAAGCTAGAAACTTAGAAACTAGGAGTAGAAGTAGGCCATTCTGCTATTCTAGTCTGCTTCACCATTCATGGCTGATCCCCAATCTCAATGCGATATTCCTACTTTCTTCCCATACACCTTGATGCCTTCAAAATCTAGAAATTTATCTATCCCGTTATTGAAATACATTCAATGACTTGGTCTTTACAGCCTTTTGTAATAGAGAATCCTGTAGTTTCATTGCCTTTGAATGAAGACAGTTTTCCTTATTTCAGTCTTAAATAGTCCACCCCATGTCCACCCCTGGTTCAATCAGGGAATACATCTGTCTAGGCATGTTCGAATCTTATCTGTTTCAGTCAAAGCCCTTCTCATCCTTCTCTACTCTGGTGAATACAGGCCCAGTTGAATGAATCTCTCCAAATAGGACCATCCAGCCAACCCCTCTATCAGCTCGTGAACCTCTGCTGCATTCCGTCTATAACAAGTGTATCCTTTCTCCTGTAGGGAGATCAAAACCACATGCAATTCCAGGTATGGTCCCACCATCCCTACTCCTGAACTCAAATCCTTTTGCAATGAAGGCCAATATACTATTTGCCCTCCTAATTGCTTGCTGCATCTGCCTATCCACTTTAATTGACTGGTGTACAAGGGCACCCAGATCCCAAAGTGCATGTCCTAATATATCACCATTTAAATAACACTGTTCCTTTCTGTTTTTCACACCCAAGTGTATAACTTCATGTTTAGCCATGTTGTAGTGCATCTGTCCACGAACTCACTGGTGTTTGACCAATAACTCAGCTTGCCTAAGTCACTATGAAGCCACCTTGCTGCCTCCTCATAATTTATAATCCTGCAGAGTCTTGCTTCATCAGGAAACTTGGAAATGCTGCATTTGCTTCACTCATCCAGGTCACCTATAAATATTATGAATAACTGGGGCCAAGCACTGATCCTTGTGGTGCCCTGTCTGCCACTCCGAAAAAGATTCATTTATTGCCGTGCTGTTTCCTGTCTATCAACCAATTCTCAATCCATGCTAATATGATACCTCTTATCTTCAAAAGCTCTCGTAGATTTTTTTAAGCATGATTTGCATTTCATAAACCCATGTTGGCTTTGTCCTATTCTGTTAATGCTTTCCACAAGTTCTGTTATCCTATCATTTATAATAGAGTCCAGCATTTCCCCACTGATACTAATACTGATTTCCTTCAATTTTGTCCTCTCACTGGACCCTTGGATCCCTAATATTTCTGGCAGGTTATTTGTACCCTCTTTTGTGAAGACTTAACCAAAATACGCGCTCAATTCTTCTTATATTTCTTTGTTGTCCAAAAGTATTTCCATAGTTTTTTATTTTCACATCAGATATTCGTAGGAGTTTTATAGTCAGCTTCTATGCTCCCTGAAACTTTAAAAGTTTTATTTGCCCCCTCATGATCAAGTATTTTGTCCTCTAAAATGGTCCCAAATCTCAGGCTAGCCGTTAATTTCCTTTAATTTTAAATGTTTCCTTTTCGGATCTAATACCATCCCTAATTTATTTTGCAAGGCACAGTTGAGCCACCTTTCCTCTTTGATTTTTGCACCAAAGGTACCATTGTAATCCATGCACATGTTTTTAAAATATGAACTTTTGCCGATCCATCATCACCCCCTTTTATATGGTTCCCAGTCTATCATTGCCAATTCATGCCTCATAATCTCACAGTTCCCTTTATTTAGATACAGGACTCTAGTTTCGGATTCAACAATTTCATTCCCCACCTGAGAATCATATTATAGTTGTTCTTCCTCAAAGCATCATGCACTGAATCTTTTCTCATTACACACCATCCAGTCTGGAATAACCTATTCTCTGGCTGGTTCCTCAACATATAAGTCTAAAAAACATCATGTACACAGTCCAGGAAATCCTGTTCCAAATGCCATTGCAAATTTGGTTTGTCGAATCTATATGTAAATTACAGTCAAATACACTTGTACCTTTATTGCATATATCTCTGATTCCTTGTTTAATGCCTTGTCTTTTATATCCATTACTGCAGCAAAATGCAGCAAACTGTCTTTTTTCCCCTCAATGCTCAGGTAGACATCTTGGAGGTCTGCAGGTCTGGACCAGATTACATAGATAGGGGGTGCTTCTGAACTCTGTTATCAAACTCTGGGGCCCTTTGACTTCCTCTTCATCCTGCTAAGTCCTCTCCTATGAGAGGACCAGACAGAAAATTGCCATGGAATTGGAAAAACTGTAAAAACATATATATTCTTCAATAGTTTGCGAGTATTAGCTCTGTTGGAGAAACTTATAAAAACAAAATGCTGCAGATACTTGAAACCTGAGAGAGTAACAGTAAATAGTGGACAAACCTTACAGGTCTGGCATCTGTGGAGAAACGGTGTTAATGTTTTGAATCCAGTATGACTCTTCTGTGGAAAATTTTGGAACAGGAGTTCTGAAGAGGAGTTGTATCAGACTCAAAATGTTAACTTTGTTTCTCTCTCTGCAGATTTTTTTAAAAATTAGAGTCCCTACAGGGTGGAAACAGGCTGTTTGGCCCAACAAGTCCACACCGACCCTTGGAACATCCCACCCAGACCCATCCCCCTAAACACTATGGGCAATTTAGCATGGCCAATCCACCTAACCTGCACATCTTTGGACTGTGGGAGGAAACCAGAGCAGCCAGAGGAAACCCACACAGGCAGTCACCTGGGGCTGGAATCAAACCCAGGACCCTGGTGCTGTGAGGCTGCAGTGCTAACCACTGAGCCACTGAGCCACTGTGCCACCCTATGTTGCCAGACCTTCAGTGTTTTGTGAACACTTTCTGTTTTTATTTCAGATTTCCAGCATCTGTGGTATTTAACTTTTAGTTGAGTTTTGATATTGTTGGTCTTGTTTCAGCTTCTGGTCATTTGTGATCCTATAATGTTGACGGTGGGACACGCAGTGCTAGTTGTACCATTTGAAGGATGGATTTTGTCTTGCATGAGGTGGTCATTATACACACCTCAAATCAGCCCAAACCTGGGTGTTGCCGATGCCTGTCTGGCATAGACTACTTAATTTGTGAATTGTGTCACAATAATGATAAATACAGACAATTATGCATATGTTCCACTTAAATCTGTGCCTTTGGGAAATTACAGTGCATCTCTCTTTTTTCTGTACAACAGCTCTGATATTATCCATTCCAGTTGCAATCTGTCCAGAAAACAAAAGATCTCTGAAGTTACAATTATCAGCAGCCAATACACCTTTAACTTTAAAAATGACTGCTCAGTTTTCTTACAAAAAAATCTTCGTGAAAAACAGGTTAAAAATGAACACTTTGTTGGGAAATTGGCATCTTTTTGATGTTTCAAAATGCAATAGGTGTATTCTGTGGCAGAGCTCTGGAGTTCAATATCCTTAGCTCTGATCCATAG
The DNA here is from genome assembly GCA_024137785.1 of Ginglymostoma cirratum. Taxonomy (NCBI): domain Eukaryota; kingdom Metazoa; phylum Chordata; class Chondrichthyes; order Orectolobiformes; family Ginglymostomatidae; genus Ginglymostoma; species Ginglymostoma cirratum. The sequence continues at coordinate 67,628,772 of JAHRHZ010000144.1, forward strand.
CCTCAAATCCATCATATTTTCCAAATGCAAATAACTCTTCAATGCAGTTGTGATATCCCAAATGGTTTGAAAATCCTCCTCTTAGTCTCTGAAATGATTAATAATGTTTATATTTTGAGTAGTCTTGATTTAAATGAATAAATGGGTGCAAACTGCAACTTGAGTCTATTAACTGTAGTGCAAAACATATCTATGAGATGATACATTGTATGCTCATAGTATTTATATGAGGCATTTTGCTGCCTGCACTGTATATTTTTTACTGATATATTTAAATACATCCAAGGTCATCTCACAAGAGATACTGCACCACCATCCTTTTAAGTTGCAGACATAAGTCATTTTTCTTCCTGACAGCTAAAAGGTACTTTATTAAAACCATAATGTTTAAACATCAACATCTTAAACATACTCCTCAAGTATTGTTGGCAGCATATGTTGCTCATATGTCAGCCAGAGTATTGCTATACCACAGAGCCAACTGCAGCCGTGTTTTTGAAGATATTGTGGGAAAGTAAATACTTTATGTGCATGATTTCGTAACATCGATTTGTCATTGTAACTTACCCAAGGAACCAACCTACATTTTAATTTAATCTGAACAAGTCCTTTTCTAGAGTAATGGGTTATTGCCATCTTTGTGTCAGTATGTAAAATATATACATTCAAATTTTCAAGCGAGGTGATGCATTTTACTACTTATCTAAGTTGTTAGAAGAGGTATCGAGCAGGCACACTAAGATCTCATGTGCATTTCTGTACACTTGACATACACTTTTCTTCACTAATCTTTTACAAGTGAAATGTTACTAAAAATTTCTGCACCAAATTACAAATTTTCAACTATTCTTGAGTCACTTTATCATGTCTTCACTGATAATGTAGGAAAATAACTTGTAATTGTCAATGGGCTTTTCTCATGTTTGCTAATGTAGTGTTGCTCAATTTTCACTCCTTAAGTAATATAATTTCATCACCCAATGCCGCATTGATACTGATAAAGCCACACGGTAGGGGAAAATTACACAGTCCTACCAGATTGTTATTTTCAAGAGGATTTACTTTTACAGGAGATATACATCTAAAACTTGCTTCCAAAATTTTTAATTAAAAGAGAATCACTGCTGGCGATCAAGAAGGAACTTGGCGACATAAATGTGTCATTTGTAAAACTTCGAAAGAAATTTATACTCAAGGGGTGCGCAGAAGTAACATTTGTCATTAGCTAAATGCTTGAATTCATTATGAAGGAAGTCACAGAGGACATTTAGAGAATCATAATGCAATCAGGCCGACTCGGAATGGTTGTATGAAAGTTAAATTGTGTTTGTCAAATTTATTAGAGTTCTTTGCAGATGGAAAACAATAAGATGTGTAAAAAGGAATCAGTAGATGTGATGTAAAAGTACAAGGTGCTGGAATAGTATATTAGCATGGATAGATTATTAACTAATGGGATACAGAGGGTTGGGATGAATGGGGTCATTATCAGGTTGGCAATCTATAACTAGTTGAATGCCGCAGGAAACAGTGCTAGGTCCTCAACTATTTACGATCTATGGTAAAGAAAGAATCAAGTGTATTATGACCTGCATTTACATATATCTGTGTCAGTACATAGCCAATCATAGAATCCCTACAATGTGGAAACAGGCCCTTTGGCCCAACACGTCCACACCAAACCATCCCCCTATAACCCACCTAAGCTCCATATCCCTGAACACTACAGGAAATTTAACATGGCCAATCCACCTAGCCTGCACATTTATTGCCCCTCCCTAACTTCCCAGAGGATAGTTTAGAGTCAACCGGATTGCTGTGGTTCTGGAGTCACATGTAGGCCAGACTTGGTAAGAATGGCAGTTTCCTTCCCTAGTGAATCAGATGGTTTTTTTCCTGATGATCATTAGATTCTTAATTCCAGATATATTTTTGAATTCAAATTCCACCATCTCCCAGATAATAAGATGTAGAGCTGGATGAACACAGCAGGCCAAGCAGCATCAGAGGATCAGGAAAGCTCACGTTTCAGGCCTAGACCCTTCTTCCCGAAATGTCAGCTTTCCTGCTCCTCTGATGCTGCTTGGCCTGCTG
>JAHRHZ010000144.1:67635865-67674657 GCA_024137785.1 Ginglymostoma cirratum
ATCAAGGGTTTAGGCCTGAAACGTCAAGTTTTCCTGCTCCTATGATGCTGCTTGACCTGCTGTGTTCATCCAGCCCCATGCTTGTTATCTCGGATTCTCCAGCATCTGCAGTACCTTTTATCACTTGTAGTTTACCCTCTAGCAGTGCCAATTAGATACAGCCTTAGAATAGAAAGTTGGATTCCCATCATTAGTTTTTTATGGGGGCTGCTTTTTAATTTTTGGTTGCACTTCAGCCCAACACTCCTGATCTAAGGGCACCCTGTGTCAGGAGGGGTGGATTGGTCAGAGACCCTCCTTATGGACTGTTTGTGGGCCTGGCCAAAGTGGGCATTAATAGACCCAGGTAGCAGGTTGTGAAGGGGGTGATTGTGCCTGACTGCCTGCCTTTCTTTCACAGTTACGTCCACAGTAGGGAGGGAGCATGTGGTGTTCACCAGCCCAATACAGACGTTTAGAGATCAGAGGACACTGCAGGAGCTGGAGTGCATAATCACCCCAAATAACATTATATTGATTTGATAAGTTTCAATTCTCCTTATAAATGTTGCCACTAGTCATTACAGTTTTTTTTTAATTGCTCCATAAGGGGCTGTTTAACCAAATTTTATATATTTTTTTCCTTTATTCATTAACGGAATGAGGGTGTTGCTGACCAGGCAGTATTTATTGCCCATCCCTAATTGCTCAGAGGGCAGTTAAGAGTCAACCACATTGCAGGGGTCTGGAGTCACATGTAGGCCAGACTAGGTAAGGATGTCAGTTTCCTTCCCTAAAGGACATTAGTGAACCAAATGGGTTTTTCCTGACAATTGACAATGGATTCATGGTCATCATTAGATTCTTAATTCCAGATTTTTTTTTTAGCTGAATTCAAGTTCCACCATCTGCTGTGGCAAGATTTGAACCTACATCCCCAGAATGTTGCCTGGGTCTCTGGATTAACAATCCAGCGATAATACCACGAGGCCATCACCTCCCCATTTAAAAGAGGCGAAAAGATGATTGGTGGCAATAACCCAAGCTGCTAGTGATTGATATAATAACTACCTAATCAGCTCTTTTAAATAATTAGGATTTCATTGGCAGTTGGAGCCAAGTGTTCTATTTACAGCAAGTGAAATTTGTTCTCTACACTCAAATGCAATGAAATCTGCAAATGATTTCTTGCATTTATATTACAAATGCAGATTAATTGGGGCATTATTCTTCCTTTTACAAAAAGTGGGTCCTTGAGATGTGTGCAATGCTGGAAAGATCATATTCATTAGATTTCCCTAGTTGTGTAGAAAAGTTGTTTCTAAAACTTCTTAAATTGCCGATGTTGTTGCATGATGCTTTCTCCATGGTGGTTAAAGGCAGGGAAGACTAAAGTATCAACCCAGCAGCAAGGACTGTAAAGTAGTGTGTGACATGGAAAGGAAGTGGGATATTGGTACAACCTAAAACTTGATGCTGTTGCTTCTTGCTGTCAGTGTCCACCATCTATCCAAATGCTTAAGATTTTCGGTTTAAAACTGCTATACCACCTTAAGAGGACCCATCCACGTAATTTAGTCAAAGCTCAGAATTTGCCAGTATATACTGTAGCAGTGTGGGGGGTTTCCTGATTCTTCACCACCTTAGCTTCTGTTTAGAATTGTCAGGGGAAATAACAGTTTTATATGCAGGCACTACTCTTGGATATAAAGTGCTCTTTTCACACAGAAAAACCCCATCAGCACAAATGGAAGTTTTTCATTTCACTAGTCTTGGCTGCATTCAAACCTGTCGGCTTAGAAGTAAAATGACAGTGTTCAGGCTAACTGCATCAATCCTTTTCCCTTCAAAATCCAACAGCTTTCATTCCAGGATTATAAAGAATACTTACCACACAATTGTGATGGAATACCAAATAGTTATTATTGAGCTGAATGGAAAATTGCAGCTTTCTAGAGTAGTTACCAGTTAATAATATCTCTTCTTGCTGATTCTATTGAGCTGAAGCATATCCTTTGCAGCTATTCTGTTTGACACATTCTGTATTGTCTCAGATCTTTAGATGTGATACTAATGTAGAGAAAGCCTGAAGAACTCTGTGAATGCCAAAACAGTTGTCATGATACGATAAGAAATGGGAATTGTAGTGGACCATTTGGCCTTCGAACCTGATCTGTCATTCAGTACAGCCATGGCTGATCCGACATTCCTCACTTCCACTTTCCTGTATTTTTACAAGAATCCTTGATTCTCTGATTATCTGAGCCTTAAGTGTGCAAGGGAACTCTGCCTTCAAGAGCCATTAATGGCAAGGAATTCCAAAGACTCTAAACCTTCTGAGAGAAGAAAGTCCTCCTCATCTCAGTTTTCATTTGATGCCCCTTTATTCTGAGACTACACCCTTTGGGCCTAGAATCTTCCATAAGTGGAAACATCCTTTCAGCAATTATCCTGTCAAGTCACTTAAGAATGCTTCATGTTTTAATGAGATCACTTCTCATTCTTCTAATCTCTAATGAGTAGAATACCTATCTGTTCAATCTTTGCCCATAACATAATCTCGCCATACAAGGGATCATCCTCATAAACCTTCTCTGAACTGCCTCATTCACGATTATCTTCCAATCAACAGAATCAGCTTAAAGTTGATATATTCTCTGCAAATTGCTTTAAAAAACTATCTTTCCTTTTAAGTGTTAAGTCCACTTACACTTAATCCTTTACTGTATTTTTTTTAATCATTTTCTTTGACAGATGGTAAACCAAAGGTCTGGGTGTATGGAGTGTCCACTGCTATGGTAGTCCTCATTATCATCATTACTGTCCTTTCATATCTAGTCTGGTAAGCATCAGCAACTTTTACTTTAAATATTATTTCTTATTTCTGATTTTAAAATATACTTTGATAATCATGACTAAATCCTATTAAAATGCCCAAGGCATATTATGTGATATTCTACCTGATTGGCAACAATGGTTCTTGCTTGTTTCAAAACGTAGTTTTGGAAATCTTGACGAGTAATGCATTCTGTAAAGCAAATCTCATAAAAGTTCAGATAGCGACATTGTTTCAATGTTGTACTAAAACAAGACAAACCAAATATTTGTTTTAAAATGACTGCCAAAGAATAAAATTGTTATTTAGATGGATCAGAAGCAGCCAGATTCATGGAATTCTCCATAAACTATAAAATTGGTTTGTTTATTAACTCCTGAGGATTTGATTTACTTGACACACCCAAGTAGATTTGTTAAACTTTTGAAAATTAACAGGGAAATTTGATGAGTTTGTCAATTCACATCTGACTATGGCATGCCGTGCTTCAGTTGTTATATCTAATTTTAAAATATAATCGTAAATTATCAGGTATAATATAGATTTTACTCCAAAGAAACAGTTTTGGTCTGCCATGCATCCTGTCAAATGCTATAACAGAATGCCTTCATCTGCAAAGAAATATATTTTATTCATATAGGATCTATTTTAATATAAGAAGGAGTTTAAGCTCCATCTGCTCTACAGAAAGCAGGCAGTGCAGGAATTAGGATCAAAACCACTCATCCGTTATTTTCCTGGCCCATAACTATCCCACACTGGACAGCTAAGTTTCCCAGTTGCCTTTGGTGGAAGCCTCAAGAGCCTATGCTAATTAGAATTCCGTTATAGAGAGAGATTTCCAATACCAACAATATAATCTAATATGGGTTCCATCTTCCAAGTGATGTTAAAACAAAAACTTTTTTTTGACATAGAATGTGCAGGAGTGGCTCCCACAAAACTGTTTTAAACAGCTCCTGAACCAGGTTCTTTCTGTTCTGTATTTGTGCAACTCCCCTGAACCCCTAGGCACTTGTCTTGCTGTTAGACCAACTGTGTCATCATTTTTTTGTTTCTGAGTGCCTCTTTGAAACATACAACTCATGAATTCTATTTAAATAAGGCTTGGACAAGAAAGTGGACTGAACCTTCTTGGGCATCTCCGACATGGTTCCCAGCTAGGCCCTACAGTTGACTGCCCTGGAATTTAAGTTCTGCTTATGATTCACGCTGTATTGTGATTCCAATCCACTGGCAAATTTAAGAAATATCCTGTTTTATTACATGTTAAAATCATATAATAATTGTTTCACTGTTGGGAGAAATCTGATTTTCCTGTCATCCTACACAAAAACAGTAAAAACTGAAAAAAAATTTGCTGCCTAACAGTGCAATAATTTTTGATGCATGCAACTAGTCAAACATTGCATGATAATGATATTGGTCTCCACTTACTAATATGAGCCCTCATACAATAGGTTGTTACTGCTTGTTTCTATTAGGATCGATATATTGTATGTGGATCTGTATTACAATTCAGGTATGTTTCTATTTATTAACAATATTGAAGTTTGACCACGATCAGTTATTGCTTCTTTTGTTTATCCTTCACAGCAAGAAACCAAAGCAGCAGACTCGTTCAGCTCCTCAGCAGAAGCCTCTGACTTTAGCCTATGATGGTGATTTGGACATGTAATGAGCTCAGGAAAAGAAACTCTTCCTTTGTTCTGTTCATATTTATTGGATGACAGAAGCCTTAAACTTACTTCAGTGTCACAAGCATGAGCAAAGAAGACAAGACTCAAAAAGTAGTCTTGAGGAATGTCTCAAACTATATCATTCCTGTGGGGAAAAACAATTTTCAGAAACTCCAAATGTGCTCTTATATTGAAATGTGAAAGTCAGCAACCTAACATGACCGAAAATGGCGATTAAAATTGTATTCATTCTTTAAAATGTTTAGTTTATGAAATGAACACCAAGGCTGATTAAACAGCATTTCTTGTTCATTTTTAATATTAACAAATTGAAAAAAAAATGCATAGAATTCCCAGTACAAAGGTATGAAGACAATTCAAAAGAAATCACATATTGTATTTACAACTTGATGTCTGTAAATGCATTTCTGAAGGCAACTACTGCTTATTGCTCAACAATTACTTTGGCCTGAAAGGAGTTATTGAACATTCTGTGGAACAATCTGCACTATATTAGTGCATCATGATTTCCTGCATTTATTGGACGAGCAAAAATGTACAGTAACAAGGATTTCAATATCGCTTAAAGCTTGGTCTTCTCAAGTGACTTACTCTGTAAGAGAACAGTACTAGTCTTATCAGAGAAGAGATGACATGTAATGTTGTGGAGCCTTAATGAGTATTTTGTAATGAATGTCTTTTCTCGAATGAGATAAGACCCAACATTTAATTGGAAGTTAAAATGCTCCTGATAGGATAGAAGAATTCTCAGTAAGTGAAGATGACTTTTTCAATAGAGAATAATAAATGGTTCACAATTTCTGCCTTCTGTTCCATTTCTAATTATTACGAAGCATAAGATGTGGCCAAGTGTAAATAACATTCTGGCTGTACACCAAACAAAATAACACATTGAATGATTAAAAATTTGATTCAGACATTTTCAAGTTTGCCATTAAACCATTGTTTTCCATTCCACTTGGTACATCTAAAGTGGCAAGATCCAGTAAGTAGTGACTTTTATTTTGCTTCTAGAGATTTATGGTAAGATAGAACAATCTTGCAGTGGTGGATGATACCTAAATAATGGTTTATTTACATTTTGAGCTCAAAAGACAGGTTCCTTTAAATTTGGTTGATGAATTTGCCCAGCTGCCTGGAAAACAATTATTTAATTATTATGATGGTTATGCTATTCAAATAACAAATGTTAACTTAGCTTTTACTGATCTTCATTTGTGAGCCTCAAGAGAAAAGTATTAACAGCTGGTAAAGCGTGTTTGTTACTTTGAAATGTATTCATTGCTCCAATTGGGAACCAATTCAATGTATTTTCTTGAAAATAAACCAGAAAACAGGTGGTTAGAGTCTGGATGTTTTGTTTTCTGTTGTTGCACATTATGTTTCACAGTAATGAATCTTTGAATGCAATTTCAGTGGTAAGTGTGAATATTTTGAGTTTCTGGCATTACAATTTCAAATTTACAAAACAGCCTCAGATTTGAGGAAACTAAGTCAAAATTTGAAGTTTGCTTTCGATTAGATGAAGGTAAAGTGTTATGACTTGTTAATACAAATTAACTCAGTTCTTGGAAAGTTATTAGCAAGTAAAATCACCCTGCTCTGGAAAGCAAGAAATAAAATAAAACAGATTTTGGGATCATCTTAATCTACCATGTAATTGGCATACGTCCATTATATAAAGTGATCTTTCATTATCTACTCATTGATAGTAACTTGACAACATATTCAGAATGACTTAAACAATAGTTCCTTGAAAGTGGAGTCACAGGGGGATTAGGTGGTGAAGAAGGTGTTTGGTATGATTGTCTTCATTGGTCAGAACTTTGAGCACAGGAATTGGGGTGTCATGTTGCAGCTGTACAGGATATTGGTGAGGCCACTTTTAGAATGCTGCATACAATTCTGGTCACCATTCCATAGGAAGGATATTGTTAAACTTGAGAGGGTGCAGAAAAGATTTACAAGGATGTTGCCAGAACTGGAGGATTTGAGCTATAGGGAGATGCTGAACAGGCTGAGGCTCTTTTCTCTGGAGTGTTGGAAACTGAGGGGTGACCATATAGAGGTTTATAAAATCATCAGGGGCATGAATAGGGTGAATAGCCAAGGTCTATTTCCTAGAGTTGGGGAGTCCAAAACTAGAGGGCATGGGTTTAAGGTGAGAGGGGAAAGATTTAAAGAGGACCTGAGAGTTAACTTTCTCATGCAGAGGATGGGTATTGTGTGTATGGAATGAGCTGCCAGAGGATGTGATGAAGGTGGGTACATTTACAACATTTAAAGGTGAGGCGGCACAGTGGGTCAGTGGTTTGTACAGGTGCCTCACATTGGCAGGGACCTGGGTTTGATTCCTGCCTTGAGTGACGGTGTGTGTGTGAAATTTGCACATCCTCCCTATAATCTGGGTTTCCTCCAGGTGTGCAGATTTGGCGGACTGGCCATGCTAAAAACTGCCCATAGCATCCAAGGATGTGGAGGCTGGGAGGATTAGCCATGGGAAATGCAGACTTACGGGTGTAAGTGGGGGGTGGTGTCTGGGTGAGTTGCTCTTTGGAGGGTTGGTGTGGACTCAATGGGCTGAGTGGCCTGCTTCCACACTGTCAGGGTTTTATGATTATCAAAAGGCATTTGGATGGGTATATGAATAGAAAAGGTTTAGACGGATATGGGCCAAATTCTCAAAAAGGGGAAAAAGTCAGATTGGGATGTCTGGTCAGTCTGGACAAATTGGACCAAATGGTCTGTTTCCATATTCTATGAGTCTAATGCTTTGGAGGAAATTATAAGATTGTTGGAAAGGGAGCTTCATGTCTCAATCAACTTCCACTTTACTGAACTGGTGTCTCAGAAGAAAGTTGTTGGCCTGGGCTAAGTATTCTTCAACTTCCTTAGTTCAAAATAACCATAAGATCATAAGACACAGGAATAGAAGCAAGTCATTCAGCCCATCAAGTTGGCTCCAACATTTAATACAATCATACCTGATCTGATAATCCTCATTATGGCACAATTAAAGAAATACAAGCGTAAGAAGTAACCATAAAAGCCTGTTGCGGTATGGTGTCCATAGGTGTGAGGCTGGAAAAGCATAGCAGGTCAGGCAGCATCCGAGAAGCAGGAAAGTCAACATTTCTGGCTTTTCCAGCCTCTCGTCTGTGGACTCTGGCTTCCAGCATCTGCAGTCCTTATTGTCTCTTGTGGTATGGTGATAGTGTCCTCATCTCTGGGCCAGAAGATCTGAGGTTTAAGTCCCACCGATCTGGGAGGTGTGTTAGAATACGTTCAAGTTAATTAAAATTACTAAATTACCGGTGCTGGATATTTGACAGTTGCCCTTAACCAATCAGATTGAGGAATTGTTGATAACCACTGCAGAACTTGGAATAGAATCAAGTAGAATACTTAAATCAATGTCAAATAAGGTATAGCAACTGAAAAGAGATGAAAGAAAGAATGGACAAAGGGAATGAGACAAAAGAGATTGAAAGAGGAAAAATAATATATTTTTCTAAATCTCCAACAATAATTAAAATCTGAAGGAGTTATAGTTCACATTTTATTAAATGACATTTTTATTTGCAAAGGGGTTTTTGGGAAATACATAGCATGCCATTATGCGGGTACTTATAGTGGAATGGATTTTTTTTCTTCTAGTTTAATTTCATACTGTCACACAAGTAAAATAATTTTAGCCAAGCTCTGCTTAGAGGTACTGTTATAACTGGAGGAGCATGGCATCTCAGATCATAACTTCCTGATTTACAAATTTAATGGCTCATGTACATGTACTCATGTACTGGACGTTTCTGCTCAATTCACCCTTTAATGAATGTGAACAGAGTTAGCCTCACCATTAATTTTATTGCGAAAATCTGTCAATTTATGATAAATTTGCAAAAGGCTAAAGTTAAGCCTTAACATTCTAAGACTAGTTTGGGCATCCATTATAGAAAAGATATCAAAGTCAAATAGGGTAATATTAGTGATAAGAAATTATCATTATAAGATGAGGCCTGAAGCAAAGAAAACTGATAGAACATTTTGAGTCATAGAGTCACAGAGCTATACAGCATGGAACTCATCCGTGCCTGCATTTGGCCCAAATCCTTCAAACCCTACCTATTCATATACCCATCCAGATCCCTTTCAAGTGTTGTAATAGCACCAGCCCCAATAACTTCCTCTGGCAGCTCCTTCCATGCACACACCACTGTCTGCATGAAAAAATTTCCCCCTAGGTCCCTTTCAAGCTTTTCCCCCTTCACCTTAAATCTATGGTCTTTAGTTTTGGACTCCCTGACCCTGGGGAAAAGATTGCATCTCTTCACTTTATCCATAGTCCTCACGATTTTATAAACTCTATAAAATAATCTCTCAGCTTCTGATGCTCCAGGGAAAATAGGCCCAGTCTATTCAGCCTCTTCCTACAGCTCAAACTCTCCAACCCTGGCAACATCCTTGGAAATCTTTTCTGAACCCTTTCAAGTTTCACAACATCCTTCCTGTAACAGGGAGACCAGAACTGCATGTAGTTTCCCAAAAGTGGCCTAACCAATGTCCTGTACAGCTGCAACATGACCTCCCAACTCCTGTACTCAACGCACTGGCCAAGAAAGGCAGGCGTACCAAACACCTATTTCACCACCCTGTCCACCTGCAACTCCACTTTCAAGGAACTATGAACATTCACTTCAAGGCCTCTTTGTTCAGAAATACTCACCAAGACCTTCACATTATGCATATCAGTCCTCCCCCGATTTGCCTTTCCGAAATGCATTACCTCACTTTTATCTAAATTAAACTCCACCTGCCACTTCTCAGCACATTGCAGCATCTGATCAAGATCCTGTTGTATTCTGAGGTAACCTCTGCTGTCCGATACAACCTCCAATTTTAGTGTCATCTGCAAACTGACTAGCCATACCTCCTATGTTCACATCCAAATAATTATATAAATGACAAAAAACAGTGGACCCAGCACCAATCCTTGTGGCAGACCACTGATCACAGGCCTGCAGTCTGAAATCCTCCACCACCACCCTCCATCTTCTACCTTCGAGCCAGTTCTGTATCCAAATGGCCGGTTCTCCCTGTATTCCACGTGATCTAAACTTGCTAACCAGTCTTCACGAGGGACCTTGTTGAACACCCTACTGAAATCCATATAGTTGACATCCACCGCTCTGCGCTCATCAACCCGCTTCATTACTTCTTCAAAAAGCTCAATCAAGTTAGTGAGACATGATATCCCATACACAAAACCATGTTGACTATCTCTAATCAGTCTTTGCCTTTCCAAATACATGTAAATCCTATCTCTCAGGATTCCCTGAAACAAAGTGCTCACCATCAATGTCAGGCTCACTGACATTTCCTTACCACCTTTCTTAAATAGTGACATCACGTTAGCCAACCTCCAGTCTTCTGGCACCTCACCTGTGGCTATCGATGATACAAATATCTCAGCAAGCGACCCAGCAATCACTTCCCTATCTTCCCATAGAGTTAGAGTTCTCGGGTACACCTGATCAGGTCCTGGGGATTTATCCACCATTATGTATTTTAGGACATCCTGCACCTCCTCCTCTGTAAAATGGACATTTTTCAAGATATCGCTATTTATTTCCCCACATTCTTTATCTTTCATGTCCTTCTCCAGTTTAAACACTGATACAAAACACTCATTTAGATCTCCCTCATTTCCTGCAGTGTCTACTCATAGGCAGCCTTGCTGATCTTTTAGGGGCCCTATTCTCTCCCTGGTTACTCTTTTGTCTGTAATGTATTTCGGGAATCCCTTTGGATTCTCCTCAACCTTATTTTATGAAGCTATCTCATGTCCCCTTTTTGCCCTCCTGAGTTCCCTCTTATGTATACTTCTACTGCCTTTATAGTTTTCTAGGGATTCACTTGATCTCTGCTGTCTATACCTGACAAATACTTCATTCTTATTCTTGACTAAAATTTCAATTTCTCTTTTCATCCAGCAGTTAGTTGAGGTTTATAAAATCATGGAAAGCTTTCATAGAATTATCAAGAAAAGCCCATTTCCTTTCATAGAGTTGTACAGCGTGGAAACAGACCCTTCGGTCTAACTTGTTCATGCTGACCAGATATCCTAAATTAATGTAGTCCCATTTGTCAACATTGGGCCCCTTTCCCTCTAAGCCCTTCCTATTGATGTAGCCACCAGATGCCTTTTAAATGTCATAACATAACCAGCCTCCACCACTTCTTCTGAAGCTCATTCCATACATGCACCATCCTCGGTGTGAAAATGTTAGGTACCTTTTAAGTCTCTCCTCTCTTACCGTAAACCAATGCCCTCTAGTTTTGGACTCTCTTACATTGGGGAAAAGACCTTGACTAATCATCATATCCAAGCCCCTCATGATCTTATAAACTTCTGTAAGGTCACCCCTCAGCCTTTGATTCTCCAGGGAATTGTCAGCCTATTCAGCCTCTACCTGTAGCTCAAATCCTCCAAACCTGGCAATATCCTTCTAAACCTTTTCTGAATGATTTCAAATTTCACAACATGTTTCCTGTAGGAGGGAGACCAGAATTGAACACAGTATTCCAAAAGTGGTCTAACCAATGTCCTGTGCAGCCACAATATGATCTCCCAACTCCTGTACTCAATGCACTGACCAATAAAGGCAAACATAACCAATGCCTTCTTCATAACCCTGTCAACCTGCCATTCCACTTTCAAAGAACCATGAACCTGCATCCCAAGGCCACTTAATTCGGCAACACCCCCCAGGACCCTACCATTAAGTGTATAAGTCCTGCCCTGATTTTCCTTTCCAAAATGCAGGACCTCACATTCATCAAAATTAAACTGCACCTGCCACTCCTTGGCCCTTTGGCCCATTTGATCAATATTGCATTGTACTTTGAAATAACCTTCTTCACTGTCCACTATATTACCAATATTGGTGTCATCCGCAAACTTACTCATTATTCTTCCTCTTTTCACATCCAAATTATTTATATAATGATAACAAGCATTTGGTGTCAAATTATCAATTTAAAACAGTTGTGAAGAGATAAAAAGAAATTAGTAGACACTTGTTTGTGGTGACTGCTTTTTTAAACATTGTTTACTTTATCATAATAAGCTGTTGAGATCAAAAGTTTTTTGCAACGTTGTATAGGGGGGCGTCAGGATATAATTTTCATGATGCATGAACCTAGAAATAGAGATTAAAAGAAAGCCACACTGCTCTTTTTTTTATTAATCAGTCAGTATCTTCAATGATTTAACGTAACACATTGATTGGGTGTCATGGTGACTCAATGGTTAGCCTTGCTACTTCACTACACCAGGGACCTGGGTTTGATTCTCAGCTTTGGGTGACTGACTGTGTGGAGTTTGCACATTCTCCCCATATCAGCATGGATTTCCTCCTGGTGCTCTAGTTTCCTCCCATAGTCTAAAGATGTGCAAGTTAGGTGGATTGGCTATGCTAAATTGCCTATATTGCCTAGGGTGGGAAATGCAGGGATGGGGTGGGATGCTTTTCGGAGGGTCAGTGTGGACTCGATAGGCCAAATAGCCTGCTTCTACGCTGTAGGGATTCTAAGAGTTTATACAAATTTAAAGGCACCAACAATTGTTAAAGTAAGGATCTCTACATCAAGGCAGAAGTATGATTAACTCTCTTGAAATTCCTATAGTTGTTTCTTGGATACCCTTCTTCCAGCAATACTTCTCAATGTTCCTCTGACTGCAGTGCTCTGCCAATGATATCCCATAAGCTGAGTGTCATTTTTTGTCCAAGTAGAATCCTATTTTGATCATTCCGTTAGGTTTCATTAATGATGAACATTTGTTTGAACAACTGAAGAATCCAGTTGGAGCTGGATTCACATGAATCCATTTGGAGTTTTGCAACTGTGTGAAACCAATGGGTGACATCTTACATTGTTTCTTGTCCACAAAAAAATGAAAAGGTGAATAGATATGTTTCTCAAGGATATTTTAATCTCAGCATCAGTTTAACATGCGTAGTTTTGAAAGCCAATTACAATTTCAGAAGCTCCTCAAAGTTTTACACTTTGTTGCCAGTCTCATTTGTTACTTCACATTACTTTTGGCTCACACAGTACTGCTGCTTTCAGTGCTATGAAGTTATTTTGTTCCACAGCAGGAAAGATTTCTCACCAATGCTACTTAAAGCATTGATGAGCCACACTTAGATTAGTGGCAGACTGATTTCGACTGACTGTTGCTGAGTTTGTAGACATGTTTGCTGATTTGTATACCGTTTAAAGTTGTTGAAATTCATACAAATTAGTGCAGCTTGTGGTGAAGGTCTTGGTTTTGCACTTCAACAGTTCTGCTCAGACCGCTAGCTTTCCATTCCTCTGTACAGGAAGCATGAACAGAGATGATACTAAAGAGGACACACTTTTCACAATGGAAGTGTAAGTGAAGTACATGGAGCAGAGCTTCGAGCAAGATGCCAAATTTCCCCAGGAAAAAATCATACTGGACTCGAAATATTAACTATTCCTCTCACTTCTGACCTGCTGAAATTCCCCAGCATTTTCTGTTTTTTCCTGCAGCTTGATCCAGTATTTATTCTCCATCCCTAAGTGCCCAGAGAGCAGGATTCAACCACATTGCTGTGGGCCCAGAGTCACATGTAGGCCAGACCAGATAAGGATGTAATTTCCAGGTAAAGTAATTTCCTTCACGGAAGAACATTAGTGAACCAGATGGGATTTTCCTGATAATCAGCAATGGTTTCATGGCCACCATTAAACACATATATCCAGATTATGATTAAATTCAACTTCCACCATCCTCTGTTGCAAAATTTGAATCCAGGCATCCAGAACATGTGGCAGTACGGTGGCTCAGTGGTTAGCACTGCTGCCTCACAGTGCCAGGGACCCTTGTTTAATTCCACCCTTGGGCGACTATCTGTGTGGAGTTTGCACAATCCCCCATGCCTGCATGGGTTTGCTTCAGGTGCTCTGGTTTCCTTGCACAGTCTAAAGATTTGCAGGTTAGGTGAATTGGCCAGGTTGAATTGTGCATAGTGCCCAGAGATGTGCAGGCTAGGTGGATTAACCATGTGAAATACATAGTTACAGTGATAAGGTAGGGTAGTGGATTTGGGTGGGATGCTGTTTGGAGGGTTGATGCAGACTCAAAGAATCAGAATCCCTACAGTGTGGAAACAGGCCAATCACCTGTCCATACCACCCCTCCGAAGAACATCCCACCCAGACCCATGGGCCAAATGGCCTGTTTTTACACTGTAGGGACTCTATGATTTCTAACGTTACCTGGGTCTCTAGATTAATAATCTAGCGATAACAACACTAGACCATTGCCACCCCCTCTTCTAGATTTCAAACATCCACTGTATTCAGCTTTTATTTGCCCAGGGGTTTCTGGAAATAATCCTTTGCATCGTAAAGCAAAGGATTAAGAACAAGAGTGGATTGTATGGTCCCTCTTGCTGACTCTGCCGCAGCGATTATTACTATTCCTCTATCTCAACTCCACACACTCAACTGCTCTCTACTTTGTTTCACATCCTACGAGCCTGAGAATCTGTTTATAATACGCTCAACAATCAAAAATAAATAACCCACTAAGGTAAAAATACCCCAAGCTTTCACAACCGTTTTTTATAAATGAAGATGTTTCTCCTCATCTTAGTTAATAATGATGAATCCCTTCTTCTGAGACTGTGCCCTGATGCTCTTGATTCCCCAACCAGTGTAAACGTCTTCTCAGCATCCAGTGTCAACCCCCTTCAGAACTGTGTACATTTTAATGAGATCATCTTTAGTTCCTATAAACTTCAGATATTGTAGGTGCAATTTTCATTGCCTTTCATCATTGGCTAACACTTTCATTTCAGGAACTAATCCAATGAATCTTTGCTGGGCTGCCTCCAGTGCACATAATTACATTCTGAACCTGTGTGCTAACTGGTTTTTTTGCTTGTATGTGTACACTAAGAGCTTATCAACATCAACATTCAGAAGATTCAATCCTTTAAGAAATATAAATGCTTTTTGTTTGTTCTTATCAAGTAAATAACTGCATTCCCTCATAATGCTTTATCTATTACCTTTTAGTCCATTCACTAGGCCTTTCTATAACTCTTTGCAGCCTCTTTGTGTTTTATTCACATTTTACATGCCCAAACGCTTTTAGAAATGACATGAATGCATATGATACTGATCTACCCTGGGATATTTGGTGGGTGGCAAGTTCTTTCAGGAAAGATGAGTAGTAGAATGGTGTTAGAATTGCATCAGAGGGCAGCCATAGGAGTGGGATGGGTAGTTAATGAGGTGTGTTTGATTAAATTTAACAAGAAAGCTGGCTAAGATTCTTGAAGAGAAATGCCATGAACCTGGACAAAAACTGTCAGCCAATAAAAATATAAGATTCAGCCTTTTGAGGGTAAACCGGACTGTTTACAAACTTGTTGATATTTGACCTTAAGATGAGCTTTCAACCAAGTATCCATGCAGTCACTAAGAAGGTCAGTTTTCACCTCTGTAATGAAGTCAAATGTTGGAAATCACAAAGGGTCAGGTAGCATCTGTGGAGAGAGAGCAAGCTAATGTTTCCAGTCTGGAGGACTCTTCATCAGAGCTTGAACACATTTGTAACATTGCCCTGCCTCAGCTCCTCTGTTGCTGAAGTCCTCATCCTTGGTTTAGTTTGCTGTAAGCATAACTGTTCCAATGTATTCCTGCCTGGCTTCCTAGTCACTCCTGTTCGTAGATTTAACGTCATCCAAAACTCAGGTGTTCCTGCTCTAACTTGCAACAAGAGCATTCTCCCATCATCTATCTTCTGACTTCTTATTAAGCAAAACTTTGACTTTAAGATTCTCATTTTTGTTTTCAAATACCTTCTTGGTCTTGATCCAGCCCATCCTGTGATTACTTCCACCCCAATAAGCCGCTGATATAACAGAACCTCTCTAATTTTGATTTTATGAAGATACCCAATTTTAATTATTCCACCACTGATGGCCATGCTTTCTGGAAGTTGTTCCCAAAACTGAAACGCCTATTTACCTCACCTTCTTCCTTTAAGGCACTCCATGAAAACCTACTTCATTTTTGTTCATTTGCTCTAAAATCTCTTTATGGGACAGTGCCAATTTTTACTTTCCTAATCCTTTTGTGAATCAACTTGGGATATTTTATTACATTAAAGGTAACAACATAAACACAGGTCGTAGTGGAGGAAGGCTTTCAAAACAGTTTCTAGAACAGCATTTCTAACAAATTAGGAACAGACTATTTATATGTGTTTTGTAAAGCAACAGAGTTAATTAATTAATTGGGTTCTGGAGAAAACTCACATTGCACTTGAGACATCAACTGTTTCTCCCTGAATAGTTGCTGCCAGACCTGCCGAGATTCTCCAGCACTTTCTGTTTTTCTTTCAGATCTCCAGCATCTGCACAAAGTAGCATCTGCTACTTTGGGGTTAATTAACACTCTTTTAGTTTGGGACCTTATGAAGAAGGATGGAATAAAGTGCAAACAGCAGAAAAATTTTGTGCTTTATTCCACTCTCAGCCACATCCCAATTCATTTGTGTTTTTGGGCTTTCAGGTACCCAAGAACTACTGAACACAGAAATGCAATGTGGAAGAGAGAGTTGCACCAGATGACCAAGGAAGAAACAGATATTAGCAGCTCAAAAAATAAGCACTTTGCAAACCTTAGAGGTTAGAGTAGTGTTGGTATCTGCACAATATGTGTCACTAGTCACTAGTGAGCTGGAGTAGGCCAGGGAAAAGAATATGCTAACAACCTAAAGGATGAGTTCAGAGATGACTACGTCCACAGCAGACCATTGATGACTGTGCAGACAGAGGTACCAAGTTCATTGACAGTCTGAAGCCACTGAACAATGTGAAAACTCATACTGCTGTCATCAATGTTCTGAGCATTTAAATCGATATAACTGTTTAACAATTTGACTCTTGGCAAATTGTTGGGATTGTTGAGGCGTTGTCCAATAGGATTGATAGTTACCAGTGGCACATAAATCTACATTTCTTTCTCTGAATGACACAATTTGTGCTCAAGCCAATTACTTGCTTTTGTCTCTCAGCGAGCTAGCTTTGATATTGCTATTCATCTCCTGGCTCATGCTGTTCAGCCTTCAAAGAAATTCACAAAGTTCGGGGCTTCTTGAGATTATCCTGCAGCATTATCAGCTGTTTCCCTCAATGTTAGCAGCCTTCCACTTGCCATACTATAGGCATAATGGTTGCACTGCATAAGAGCACTACAACAGGCAAATGCATCAGGAAGAGGGCACTAGGGAAATGCACATGGTTGCATGGTTTCATTTTGTTTGCATAATTCAATGACTAAATATGGCTAAAGATATTGAGGGTGAAGCCTTGGTTAGCAGATTTTATTTCAGAATGTAAAAGAAGGGGATGCCGTTATGTGATATCTCCACTGGATGTAATGATAAGGAAGGTGGATCATAAAGGCAAGTTACTCCATGTCCATGTCATCAAGGATGTAGCAGAACGTGAGCACCCATGCTGGTGGAGGACTCTCCCCAAGTCAGGAAGGTGTCAAATGTGTTCTTTCACCATTGCAATGGTCTGTCGGATATGTTGCCTATTCCCATCTGGAACATTCTGCACACACAGCAGTTCAATACTACCTTGACTCTTATGGCTAACTGTATGCATTTGATAGCCATTGGTAGCATGGTCTTCTCAATTTGAGGTAATAAAAGAAGCATGTGAGGTATTTCAGGACTCATGGTAATCTAATTTAACCCACAGGAAAACTTGTGTTTTCTTTGAACTCCTTGTGTCTACTATTTACTGGAATTGAGCACGAGAATGAGTTTGGATTAAAGATTTTGCCGACATTTATGGCCAAGGATTACTTTATGTCAGGAAGTTACAAAACAAAGAATGCTTTGCTCCATAGACTCTAGCTTATACTTCTGTTAGGTTTTGTTATATTCTCAAAATATCTTCCAAATGGTTATCTTTTATGAAAGATATGCAAGATTAGCGGCACGATGGCTCAGTGGTTAACACTGCTGCCTCACAGCTTCAGGGACCTGTGTTTGATTCCAGCCTTGGGTGCCTGTCTGCGTGGATTTCCTCTGGGTGCTCTGGTTTCCTCCCACAGTCTAAAGATGTGCAAGGTAGTGGGAATGGCCATGCTAAATTGCCCATAGTGCCCAGGGACATTTAGGTTAGGTGGGTTAGATATGGGGAATGGGCCTGGGTGGGATGCTCTTCGGAGGGGTGGTATAGACTTGTTGGGCCGAATGGCCAGTTTCCACACTGTAGGGATTCTATGATGAAAAATGATTCTGTCCCCATTTAAGATAGAGATTTCAAAGCATTGGGTAGTATTTTGAAATGCAGTGAAATGGGAAAAGTAAATATCTTGATCCTAATTAGGATATTATTTGTTTATTGAAATAGTTTAGAATTGAACATGCGTTTGGTATTTCCATAATATAATGATTATATTATACTAATTATATTATACTAATTAGTGAGACAGGATCTGCACTGTTTCACAGCGAAAAAAATTCAAGTTTTCTGATTGCAACTAGTTCTTTAGTTACATGGCACCAGAGAAAATTTAACACTGTACCGACCTCACTATGGATGATGCATTGCCGCCAGCAGCTGCCGGTATAAACACACTAGATGTGGTTTTGATGTGAATGTCAAAGCAGGCTCACGGAGAGTCCATCAGAAGTCTCTGGAGTAAATAGATCATATTTACTCAGTTAGCTTAACATCTGTCAGAGGGAAAAGATAGAAGCTGTTATTAAAATCATTGTAATAGGGCACTTGGACAAGTTTAAGGTAATCAGGCAGAGTCAACATGGTTTTGTCAAAGGGAAATCATGTTTAACTAATTTACTGGAGTTCTTCAAAGAAACAGCTTGAGTTAGAGATGAAGGGGAATCAGTGGATGTACTGTATTTAGGTTTGCAGAAGCTTTTTGATAAGGATCAAAGCTCATTAAAGAAATTAAAAGCTGGTGATGCAGGGTAGCAGAGATAGAATTTTGGCTGGATAGCAGCAAGCAAAGAGTAGGAATAATTAGGCCATTTTCAGGCTGACATGTTGTAAGTAGTTTCCCGCAACGGTCCGTTCTGATGCCTCAACTCTTTAGAACTTATAAAAATGATTTAGATGAAGTAACCAAAGCTTTGATAGCTAACTTTGCAGATGCTACAAAGGTAGGTAGTAAAATGAATTGTGAAGAGGACATACGGACGTTATGAAGGGATATAAATAGGTTTAATTGAGTGAGCAAAGATTAATAGAGCATGATGTAGGGAAATGTAAAATTATCCATTTTGGCAAATGGTAAGGGGTTGCAGAGCTCTGACATATGGAGAGCTCTGGATAACCTAGTGATTGCATAGCAGGATATTAGTATACAGATACAGTTAGTAATCAAGAAAGCTATTAGAATGTTGTTTTGTTGTGAATGGAAGAGGAGGGAGGTATGCTTCAGTTAGTTCAGTTCAGTGAGACTGCATCCGGAGTGCTCCTTATAGTACTGGTCACCATCTGTTAAGAAGGATGCTAATGGATTGGAAGCAATTCAAAGAAGGTTTACTAGATTAATACCTGGAATGAGCAGATTGCCCTATGGCAAAAGGTTAGACAGGCTTGGCCTTTTATCCTCTCCAGGAGTGATTCTTGACCTTTTCGGTATCAAAGCATACTGGCTGCATATCTGAGTAGATTTCCCTTCTCCTGTGCATGCACAGTAACAAATGTCACCAGATTCTGTCTTCAATAATGGACATAAGACTCTGGAGGAGATTGGAAACATGAATATGAAAACTTCCCAACTTGTCTCAGCATGCCAGCTGAAAACCTTGAGTCTAGAGCTTAGAAGAGTCTGAGGTAACACACTTGAAATATATAAGGTTTTGAGGAGACTTGACTGGGTGGATTTGGAAAAGATGTTTCATCTCGTGGGAAAATTTAGAATGAGGGATCACACATTTAGGGCAGAGATAAGGAAAAAATTCTCTGATAGTTGAGTCTCTTTGGAATTCTCTTCCTCAATAGGCAGTGGATGTAGAATCTTTAAACATTTTTAAAGTGGAGCTAAGTAGATTCTTGATTACCAAAGGAATGAAAAATTGTCAGGTAGTTGCAGTTATGAGCTCAATATTAGATCAGCCATGATCTTATTGAATGGCAGAGTAGGCTCAAAAGACCAAGTGGCCTAATACTTTTCCTTGTTTGTAAGTCAGGCTTCTGCGGCTGAGTAACTCACTTGGTTCCTCAAATCCTGACTACCAATTGCAAATCACAAGTCTCGAGTGTAATTGAATATTCTCCACCTGCCTAGATGAGAGCAGCATCAGCAACTCTCAAGAAGCTTGACATTATCTGGGACAAAGCAACCCACTTGACTGGCACCCCATCTAGCTCTTTCAGCATTCACTTCTTTCACCTCTGACAGTCAGTGGAAGTGGATGTACTGCAGAGACTCAACACAGCTCCTTTGACTCCAGCTTTTCCAGCCTGCAAATTCAGTCACCTAGGAGAAGGACAACAGATGCATTGAGACAGGGTTACATGCAAGTTCTCGTCAAGCCACATCCCATTTTGACTTGGAACTATCTCACCTTTTCTTCATTATCACCGAGTCAAAATCCTGGAGCTCTGCCTCTCACAGCACTGTGGATACATCTACTTGTTGCCTACTCACCCCATAGACTGCAGTGGTTCAACGAGGCAGCTTACCAGCACCTTCTCAATGGCATTTGAGGTGGGCAATAAATGCTGGCTGAGTCAGCCATCCTGTGAATAAGTCAAAAACAAATACCTCCCATTTCTGATGATAGATTTTAAAGAATTCTTCAAAAGTTGATGCAGTTTTTTGATACTTTCTTTCACATATAATGCAGTGACTTTTGCAATTTTCCAAATGAATAGCATAACCCCTAAATCTAGAGAGCTTTGGAAAATGATAAATAATATCTGTCATTGCCCACCTAATTATTTTAAGAACTCTTGCATAGAAACTAAACGGACTTGGAGATATTTTCCTGTCTTACTTCCCATTAGTTTATTTCATCACCTTATTTAAGTGCTTTTTGTACTGTCGGTATTTGCCATTTCCACCACTGTGAAAACAGATAAAATGTATCAATTTATCAAGTTTAATTCTAAAGTAATAAGGAGACTTTTTTTGTAATAGTTCTTTTATTAGTAATAATTTCTAGACTAGTTTAAATAAGTGATTTTTTTCAACTTCTCCCTGAGCTGACATCTAAGCTACATCCAACATAATTTTTAACATGTTAAAATGCAATGACATTAAATTAACAGCCTCCCCCTCATAGGGTCACAGCTTTGAATGGTGTGAAAAATCAAAAACTCATAGTGATGCACTCATGGTGTACTCCACCTCAGGGTTTTCAATTAATTGAGAACAGGAATTACCATTAGCAATGTGGTATTCTGAGTATTCACACAGTTTGTAACAAGATTCTCTCTGCTATATTAATGAAGGCAAATAGATTACTGTCTTGCAAAATAGTGGATAGGAATTTGATTTCAAATCATCAAGTAGTTGAACGGTAACATTGTTGGTAATAATTTGAAAGCTGCAGTCTCTACAAGACTTGATTGATGCAACATATGAGGTGCTAATAACGAGGGAATGCATCTTTTCTTGATAAATTGCTATCTATAACTGATGTGGATATTTAAATTTGAAAAATATAATCCCCTATGCGTTAAACAAAGCCTGTGTTCTGAACAGCTTGCCAACAGCTGTTTCTCTTCCCATCACACATTTCTACCACAACGTAAGTTTATCCTTTCTCATCGCATAAAATTGCATTATCATCACAATCATATCAGCTATGACCTTTTTAAGTAGTTGGAGGAACTGAATAGTCTATTTTTGTTCCTTTGCTTATCATCTGTTATTTATTGAAATGGGGGTATAAATACATCCAATGATAGAAAAAAGAATCGACAAAAGTTTTTAGCCACTTGTATGATATACAAAAATCTAGAATTTCCTATTTGCATCTGGAGATATAACTCACCAAGACTCATTCAATAGCACCATCTAAGCCCATGAGCTCTGCCAACTGTAAGAACAAGGGGAACCAATGTGTGGGTGCACATTCACCCATAAATGTGTCTCCAAGCCACACATCATCCTGGCTTGGAACTTTATTGCTATTCCCTCTCTGATGATGACTCCTTAAAAAATCTCAATACAACTCACACTTAGCCAAAAATAAATAGGATTCAGCCCAACATGCCACCCTCACCACTTGCCTTCAAATCTACTTTTGCGCCATCTGCAAACATGAATGCAGTCGTCACTTCTGTCATCAAAGTCGTTAGTATATATTGTTAATAATTGTCGCCCCAGCATTGATCCTTGTGACACTCTATTAGTTACAGGTTGCCATCCTGAAAATGTCGCCTTTATCCCAACTGTCTGTCCCTCCAATTCCACAGGCTCTTATCTTATTAAGTAGTTTTACATAGAGTGCCTTATCAAGCACCTTGTGGAAATTATAGAAGGGTCTAGGCCCGAAACGTCAAGTTTTCCTGCTCCTATGATGCTGCTTGGCCTGCTGTGTTCATCCAGCCCCACGCCTTGTTATCTCAGATTCTCCAGCATCTGCAGTACCTATTATCTCTGAAATTATAGAATGGTGCTTTTGTTTTATTCTTGAGACACTCCATATTTAAAACAAATAGAAAAAGAAAGAAAAGCTCTGAAATAGTGAATTTATTTTTGTTTCTGTTTTCATCGCCAGTTGTTGTGCTTTATGCCATACAGATATTCAGAGAAGATATTTTGTTTCCCTAACTAAACAGGAGCTTTAGTAATAAGTGCTTTTGAAACGGAGAAGAATCAACAGCCACATAATCAGGAATTGAATACTGCAACATACCCCTTAGCAGCTTCCCAGGAAGTAGCCCGTTGTGTTTACTTCATAATTACAAAGGCAAGGTGGCACAGAATATTCAAGCATCAAAAGGCATTACCATAGTGTGGTGAGATTTAAGTTACAAAGTTTCTGTTTGAAATCCTTACATTTGATTTGAGAAGTATTGAATTTTTTCGACAGACTGGACAATGAGGAAGAGGTCTGTAGTTTCTGTGCACCGCTGTGCATGAGGATTAGAAACTGATAGATGTAGCATTAACGATGAACTTTGTTTCCTGTTGGAAAATATCCATTTTGGAAGACTGGCTGGTGTGGACAGGTTAGACTTCGCTTCAATGACCCAGTGAACAAACAGCATGCTAACGCACAGAATTTGTGTTTGTCGATTGTATAATCATACATTTGTGTAACCCGAAACAAAAAACCAGAAGTATTAAGAAATGTATATGTCAGTTATCCATTTCATTGCAGTTTGGAGGAATTATGACACAGTGATAGACCATTTGAGCCAAACAGTTTAAGCTGGTGTAATCTAATCGAGGTTCAATTCTATCCCTCTAGAACTAAAGGCTACTGCTTTGTTTGTTTGATTTTATGGTCTTGTTTTGGTAATCCTTTTGGTGATTGATCTATTTATACTCAAGTTCTAACAGTCCACCTACACTTTCACCTTCCAAGTAGTAAGTGACCTCCCCAGTCTTGCTGTCAATATGTGCTACCTCATTCATATCTGTGTTAAACTTAATTTGCCAATTGTTGTCTCATTCTGTTGTCAAAACACTTAAATTATAATGGACACAGCTTTTATTATGGAAGATCTATTTTAAAAAATCACAGCTATTTCTTCCTTGCCGCTTCTACATTTTCAACCCTTTGTGTATTTCTTCCAAATGTGGATCTGAGTAGATGTGTAAGTGAAAAAGATCAGATTTTAAATGTTCTTTTATAGGCATTGCTGACAAGGCTAACATTTGTTAACCATCCATAATTGCCCTAAAACCCGTGTAAAAAGGCAGTTAAGAAACAATCACATTGCTGTAAATGTATCATTAGTTGTAGGCCAGAACAGATGAGAGCAGGTTTCCTTCCCTAAGTGAGATTCATGAATAAGATTTTTTTTATGATTAATTGATAGTTGTTTTAAAGTCATAACTACTAAAACAATCTTTCAATTCCAGCTTATATTAATGTAATTCAAATTCCACAAATGTCTGTGGTGGGATTTGAGCCAATGTCATTACAGCATTAATCTGGGCCATTAGATTACTAATCCAGTGGTTTATTCCCCAATAGAAGATAAAAAAGCAGGAAGATACTAAAAGCTTGACAAAAAGTTCTAGTTTAATGGTAGATCATGATGTCGGAGAATGATTTGGGGACGGGGGATTTAAAGAGGAACTTTCAGTGCATGGGGCCTCTGATGTTGAAGTTGAAATTGCTAGTGTGAGGCAAGAGGGTTGTGTTGTGCAGTAAGCAAATGGCTAGTCAATATGACAGTGACGGGGACACTGAGGCAACCTTTAGGGAATTTAAACATCTGTGTGAGCATTTCAAATTTTAGGTTCTTAGGGAAGTAAAGCCAATGTAAGTGAGGAGACATGATGGGCAAGGGGAAGTTGTAGTCAACTTAGTCGGAAGACAACTTATGGACATTGATGATTTGGATTCTGAGAAGTTTGTAAAATGTGGGAAGTAGGAGGTTGGCCACGAAAAGATTAGATTATAAATAGGGTATTGTGTCAAAGAAGTAGAAAGTGTAGAAAATCAAGGTCAAAAGAATCAAACATTTCACTAATATATATTTCAAAATATTATGCAAACCAAATTAGACTCAGCCTATTGCTAGCATTCTCCTCCAGCAGTAGATGCTCATCCAAAGCAAAATTCATTGAAATTAATTTTTGTAATAATGGAACAAATTATCTGACTCTTAACCTATTTGGGAGGAATATAAGTGGAAAAATAGAATTCAAAATCATTATTGAAAGAAAATCACTTTTGCAGTTTGAGAGTTATAAGTTGTCATTCAGCTCCAAATACAAACTTTTTTCCTTTTTAATGTCTGTAAATTCATGATAAACGTTATAGAGTAAATTGGTGGACATATCTGAAATTGAAATACATCATTAATTGTGGTATATCTGGAGTGTTATGTTTTATTATGCTATGGTGATAGTGGGAAAGTGGGGTAAAATCCATTGCACAGACTTGATTGTAGTCTTTGAGTGCATAAGAAATTTCTGTCTCTACTGGAGTGTTGTTAACTGAATCTTTCTTGATATTACATAGCATTGACATGATGATGGAAAGATTATCAACATAATTATCATGATCTGATGTCATCAAAAAGTCCATTTTTTAAACTCTTACAAACGTGTTGCATGATGATTGCACTGCAAACATTTTGTTTGCAACTACATGTTACAGAAGTCTTTGTAAGCGCCGTTTTTAAATGATAACGTACGATTTTTTTAAATTTCAGTCAGCGGTAATATTTCATGGAAAAAAAGACTTGGATAAAAATGTATAATGGCAAAAAGAATTTAAGATTTCAACTGATGTAATCTTATCATTTTAACTGAATAAATAATGATCTGAAAGATTTTTAAATGTTTAAAATCTAATTTGTTTGAGAACAGGAAAATAATCAAAGAATTAATATTATTTAGCAATAGAATAGTATTTCACCTTCTCTAGGCCTCTCAGCTTCCTAAACATAAAAAGCATGTTCATTTAGATGCAAAGCCTATCAAATTGATGAAGGCCAAGAAAATGCTTCACATGCTTTGCATATGTCAAGAGGCCCCAACTGCTTTTGTTGTGTATGAGGCTTTCACTGCAATTTGACTTGAGACTATGTCAACTCAAAATAAAATACTGTGGCTTAACAGGCTTTAAATGCTTCTCCTGACATCACATTTAAATAATGTTGGCTGTTGGTGATTCTCCTTTTAAATACCTCTACTGCCTTTAATCACAGCCCACTCTTATGTCATGTCTCTCAGTTAGCAATTTAACCTTTCTTCTATCAACAGTCGCTGGTGATTTCCATCTTTCGCCAATCAATGCCCATATATCAACCCCAGCATCCACCCCATTGAAGTCTCCTTCCCCCTCGGAGGGATAAATAGTAATACTGCCTGTTACTCCCTTTTTTTCAAAATGATGCCAAAGGTAATGTTCACCGTAAGCTGCAGGGGTGTTTGGCCATGTATCATGCAGTGCAGCAAACAGCCTGTGTAGAATTAATGATCCCTTAAAACTGCATGCATGGCCAATCACAATTTTAAAAGGACCAGGCAGTGCACTAGCAGGTTGCTTATACTGATGAAAGTTTGAAGGAAAATTGGTTTGACTTCCAATTTCTAGACACCTTTCTCAAGGGTGCTGCCATGAATTTTGATTCCATTGCAGCTGTATTAGTGGATTTTAGTTAAAGTTCACACCTTAGAGGTGACAAAGTGATTCAGATATTGTTTCACTTTGTTTCGATGGTTACAGCACAGATGAAGGTCATTTAGTCCATTGAACCTGTGCCAGAATTGGTCAAATCCAAACATTACATAATATTTAGAATCAATGTTGAATTATTAAACAGACATTGACACATTTTCTAAGATAACAAGGCGTGGGGCTGGATGAACACTGCAGGCCAAGCAGCATCATAGGAGCAGGAAAACTTGACGTTTCGGGTCTAGACCCTTCATCAGAAATGCCCGAAACGTCAAGTTTTCCTGCTCCTATGATGCTGCTTGGCCTACTGTGTTCATCCAGCCCCATGCCTTGTTATCTCGGATTCTCCAGCATCTGCAGTACCTTTTATCATTGGCACATTTTCTGTTTGAGGTTTTTTTTTAATTTGTAGTTTGTGCAATTTGACCTGGATATCCCTTGTTAAAACTGGAGGGTACATTCAGTAATTCTGCCAACATAGGAGATATTGTCAAAAGGTGCACGTTGAAATCAGGGAAAAGAATGAGGAATGCAGATTCCCTGGTCCATTCTTCCTTGAACATTTGTTCCCATGCTGGATTGCCTCATTTTACTCAAAGTTGTGTGATAAATTCCTTTATTCACCTGGCGCACATTTTGTGCAGCAGGACCCAGCAATCTGTTTGTAACATTGTGACATTCAGGAAACAGACAGTCTCAAGGGGTTGCTACATCTGACTGTTCCAAAATATGAGTTCCAATCAACACTGTCCAATAGATTTTCGGTAGATCACTCAAAACAGTTCATGGGTCACTGAAGAACAGTTCCCAGATCTTAATTCATTAGAATAGACCGAGCAAGCTTAAGGCAGGTTCTATGCAGAAAAAAACTGTTAAACAATCAATGAGGTGAATCAGAGTCACTGGTTTGGTGCCATCATAACTCAGGGAGAAGTTCTAGGAATCATAAAGTGCATAACCAATAGTATAGTTGGGATTCGGTGAGAAATAAGAGCAGTTGGACAGCTCGGTACAGCAGAACTCAGAAAGATATTCCAGGAGTTAGCAAGCAGCCAACTGTCAATGATAAGGTTCGAAAGAATCCATGTGTTACTAATACTTCACCGCAGTAGAGAGCAAGGTTGGAAGTTTAAAGGTTATAACTGTTTAATATAACTGAGCCAGATTAGAGCTCAGGTAAATATTCAGAGGTAGCTTGATTAAGGTAGCGACCTAGGAAAAAGCCTGGAATTGTGCTTCTGAGTAGGAACTAGGGCACAGTTCCAGAATGCATGGGAGCATGGCGTCAGACAAGGAAGGTGAACTTCCCGAATGTAAGCAAGCATTTAGGCAGTCCATGACATCGTGGCCCTTGAGGTAGTTTCAAGGTAGATCATCAAAAGTAAACAATTAGAATAATTGTGAATTATTAATGAATGATAATGGTAAACCACAACGTTACTAACATCATTCGGTGTGGAGATAGGGGTTGGATTGCTGAGAAACGCGTGCAATCTGTCTTAATCAAAATTGTCTTTGGTATGTTCAATCAAACTTTGTCGTTTAGCTGTATTTGCCTCAAGTTATGTTTGAGATGCTAGAATGTAGGTTATATTCAGCTAAACTTTTATTTGCCAATAATTGTTGCAAGTGTTTTTTTCAAATTTTATTTATAAAATTTTGGTTATTAATGATGTCCAAAGAAAACTAACTGGTTTGTTTCTAATAGTAACTAGTTAGATTCTGAGAACAGTATAATTGTCATATCACCACCCTCTAAAATCGATCATACTTTTTGTCCAACAATCTCTAATCCTAAATATCTTTCATCTTGCTGAGCACAGTATTCTCTTCATGAAAAACATATCCTGATTCCTATAATATTTTAGTTTTATATTAAAATACTGCATTAAGATGCATTGAAATGCTGCAGCACTTCATTATCAACGAATTAGTTAGCTGAATTAAATGCAGAAGGAGAAGAGTAAATTTGTAAACTGCATACATTGTGATGAAAATTAAGGTGAACACTGTACAACAGTGCCCTAAGTCAAGAGCAAATTGAGATTTGATTGAAAAAATATTGCTTGTACATCACACTTTGTTGAAATGTGTTTAAATAAAATTAGCATTAATATGTGTCATGTTTATACATGAAGGGCAAAGATCCAAACGTGTCTCCATTTAATTATTAATTATTATTCCTTACTATTTCTCACCAACACACAGAAAATCTCATCCTTAACACCTAAACCATGGAAAGAGTGAGAAGCCACATTACCAAATGCTAAATATCGCAACTGATACTTTAAAACTTGTGGTTTTAATTCTTGCAGCTAATTATAAATGTTAACACTTCTTATGCATTTGATATTGCACAGAAACAGCTTAAAAACCATACAGTTATCATTCGACTATATTGCTCTTCTATAACAATGCAGTTTCCAATTGCGATGTTCAGATTATGAATGACACTGAAACAAGATATTACATGTTTGCAGTAGCTGACAGATTTTTAAAAATATATTTATCTACATTTTCATAATTATGCACAATATTTTTAGCATAAGTCTTACATTATTGTGAAGTTCTATATTACATATTATAAATTTATTGTTACCTATTGTTTCTTATTTTCCTTATTTATTTTACT
This sequence comes from Ginglymostoma cirratum, assembly GCA_024137785.1. Taxonomy (NCBI): domain Eukaryota; kingdom Metazoa; phylum Chordata; class Chondrichthyes; order Orectolobiformes; family Ginglymostomatidae; genus Ginglymostoma; species Ginglymostoma cirratum. Next base: position 67,664,422 of record JAHRHZ010000144.1, read on the forward strand.
ATCTTCTTATTATTTCATTTTTTTTATTTTTACACTACCTGGGTACATCATCAAGCTCTCCTGCTTCATGATCAAACCTAGGCCAATGATACCCAAGGTTTCTTGCTCTGTTTTTGTGAGTGTAATGATTCTCGTGGATTCTTTACCTAGACTGGTATTTGCAGAGTTTTGCCCTACAGAAAGAAATGGCAAATCACTGTTGGCAAGTTAGCTGGAGCATGTCGAGGTTGTGGTGAAGGGGTAGAAAAAGCAACATGGAATAATGATGAGGAAGTGTTAAATCTAAAGGAAGGTGTATGTGATATGAAGCAAACAAGAAATGGTGGGAGTCATTGGTGTATGAAAGTGACAGTTTGAGAAAAGTGAATGTGCCAGTATGTGGCAAGAAAGTGAAAACAGATGAATGAGATTTGAAATGAGCAAGTGGGACATCTTGTTATTATTTGATAAGATGTTTGACAGAACATAGAACAGGAGTAAACAATTCAGCCCATTGAGTCTGTTCAGCCACTCTAGATCTGGACAGATCATTTCCTGATATGCCATTTTTCCACATGATTTCAATGTCACTTAATGTCATTTTTCTCCAGAAAGCAAAGGATTTACATATTGAACCTGCTCAAGGACTTTGCTTCCACAACCTTCTGGGACAGAGAATTTCAAAGATCTAGGAGGGTAAGTAACCATTCTGCATGCTAGGAAAGAGGCTAAAACAACATTTTTTGGATGGTGTTTGGACAGCTGGAAGAACAAAAATGAGCAAACAATTTGGCTGCTGTAAACATTCATCAAATATCAGTATATAATCTACAATGTTCTTGTGGTGGTACAGCTGGTACTGACATTCCCAGCTACTTGTGCAGACCCACTTGTTAAAATCATAGAGTCATAGAGCTGGACAGCACGGAAACAGACCCTTCTGTCCCACTCGTCCATGTTGACCAGATATCCTAAATTAATCTAGTTCCACTTGCCAGCATTTGGCCTATACCCCTCAAAACTCTTCCTATTCGTATACCCATCCAGTTGCCTTTTAAATGTTGTAATGGTACTAGCCTCCACAAGTTTATTTGACAGCTCATTTCCATACTCCGGGTGAAAAAGTTGCCCCTTAGGGCCCTTTTAGATCTTTCCCCTATCACCTTACACCTGTGCCTTCTAGTTTTGGACTCCTCTACCCTGAGGTAAAAACCTTGGCTATTTACCCTATCTATGCCCCTCATGATTTTATACACTTCTATAATGTCACCCCTCAGCCTCTAATGCTCCACGGAAAATAGCCCTTGCCTATTAAGCCTCTTCCTATAGTTCAAACCCTCCAACCCTCAACATCCTTGGAAATATTTTCTGAACGCTTTCAAGTTTCACAACATTCTTCCTGTATTAAGGAGATCAGAATTGATTTAGTATGCCAAAAGCGATCTGACCAATGTCCTGTACAAATGCAATATGACCTCCCAACTCCTGTACTCAATGCACTGACCAATAAGGGCGAGCATGCCAAATGCCTTCTTCACTATCCTGTCTACCTGCCACTCCATTTTCAAGGAACTATGAACCTGCACTCCAAGGTCTCTTTGTTCAGCAACGCTCCTCAAGACGTACAGTTAAGTGTAGAAGTTCTGGTCAGGTTTGCCGTTTCAAAATGCAGCATCTCATATTTATCTAAATTAAAATGCACCTGCCATTCCTCAGCCCATTGGCCCATCTGATCAAAATCCCGTTGTACTCTGAGGTAACTGTCTTCACTGTCCACTATACCTCCAATTTTGGTGTCGTCTGAAAAATACTAATCATACCTCCTTTGTTCACATCCAAATCAAATGGTGCCAATGGTGCTGTGGAAGAGTATGAAGGCCTCCAGAAAATGTAAAGTCTTGTCAAAGGACAACTCTTAACCCATCCCTGTAATAGATAACTGGAGAATGCGAGCCAGGAAGTGGAATCTCATTATTTGCCCCTCCTCCACACATGTATAAACACACTCCTGTTAAAATCGAGCCCTGTGATACAGAGATACCTGGTACCGGGATATTAGAAAGCTTTCTGTCAAGAGAATAATTTGTAATAATGTAGGTTATGTATCAGAATCTACAAAGGCATTCTCTCTTGAAATGAGTGAGTCTTTGTAAATTGTAATTTATTCCCATTACATACTCAAACCTCTTGCAATTTCTTCAGGCTTGCTAACATGCCCTACCAGCACTTATAAAGACCAAAATTCAATACAATCAAGGCTATTGAACTGGAAAACCACTCAACAGCAATATCTATTATTCTGATAAAATAAGTATAGTTCTATATTCTTTTTATACTGAAAAGATAATATAATATTTTGAAGACTTTCTCTGTTTCCCGCATTGTCTTTAAAAATGAATACCCCTTGGATCTATAAGCAGTCTCAGGCATATTTGATATGGTGACAACATTTAATTTTTCTTTGTTGTAGAACATTTATTAAAGAAACAGTTGGCTTTTTCTTTCAAAATACCCATATGAGTAGGTATTGAATTGAGAGCATAAAGCATCAAAATACAATAATAATGTTACCTGGAATAGACTTTTCATGAACAATGCAACAATTGAATACAATTGTGTTTTAAAAAAAAGTTATTTGTTAAATTACAACTCTTAGACAGACAATCTGGTTAAAATAAATAAGATAATTTCTCATGTCAAATTGTTTTGTGTATCTTTTATGTTTGAATAACAATCCATCTTTTATTTATTTGTGGTATATGGGTGTTATTGGCTAGCCAACATTTATTGCCCATCCCTAGTTGCCCGTGAGAATGGTATCTACTACTTGTTCTTATTCTTATGTAATGAGTAAACTAACAGTATAGCAGAGTGAGATGTGTCTGCCCTAATTCTAATTACAGCTGGGCGTCAGTTTGCTACAGCATTCTTTATTACACTCAAAATTTACTTGTTCTAGTTTACTGATAACAATCTGGGATTTTCACATCATCTGTGTCCTCTAAATGACCAAGAATGGGCGCAATCACCTCACATTGAACTTTATTGAGTTGTCATTGTATCGTCCTTTAATAGTAAATTACCTCAATCGCTATTATTTTAGTCACTTTTTCCATTTTCTTTCTTGTTACTGTGGCTATGTTTTTCTAATCTCCTACTGACTCAAGTATCTACTTCTCATTTCCGTCTGACTGACAGCTTCTGATTTAGGTTCGGGCTTCTTGTGGTGCAGTGGTAGTGACTCTACCTCTGAGCCAGATTTAAGTCCCACCTGCTCAGAGCATAACTTTCCTGGATGGGTTGATTAAAAATAGCTAACCTCTCATTAGGGTGCTAATACTTCCTCAGCATTAGCATCCTCATAATAAACCATTTTCTTGTAAGACACATTGATCAGTGCTTCACTTAACAGTTTGGTTCTCTACTTAGATGTGTTCTCATAATACATATGGTTCTGTGATAATCCCATAACTCTCTCTCAGAATTTGCATAATTAATCTATCGAGCCTGCCCCACACTTCAAACAGATCATAGTTGATCATTTACTTCTGGAGATAAAATGTTTCACAGGTTCATTACCCTCTGAGAGGAGAAATTCTTCCTCAACTCTTAGGTTAACTAGGCCACCCCTTACTCTGAGATTATGTCCTCTGGTCCCCACAAGGGGAAAAAAATCTATTCCACATCTACCCTGACAAGGATTCTAAAATCTTACAGATTTCAATAAGCTTACTTTTTTTTTTCTAAATTCCAATGAGTACAGGCTCAACCTACTCTACAACTCCTCATAAGAAAATCCCTCTATTCCCAAGATCAGTCCGGTGAAGTTCCTCTGGACTGCCTCTAGTGCCAATATATCTTCCCAATGATTGGGATCCCAAAGCTGTTCACACTATTCTGCGTTGGGCTGTGTAATGAAAGATCTTCAACTTCAACCAGCATACCTTCAACTGGAGATATTGGCAGCTTCATCTCTCTATCCACTTCCTCCATTTTTGTTTGCAGAGAAGGCAACCTCAGTAGCTGTTGTTGCTGCTCTATGCACTGCTCATTTTGATCATCTTGCTTTCGTCCTACTGCTGGTGATATTGGTGTGGCTGTTTCTCATCTCAGCTCCATGTTATAGCTGCATACGTCGCCTGCAAGCTTCAGTATAGGCTGACAACAAGCAAATTCAGATCAAGCTGGGTAAAGTTTAAGGATAGTGGAATGATATTTTAATCAACTGTGGAACAGTGAACTTAGATTCTCAGTACAGTTGCTGTAAGCATAAGCCTGAAAGAGGAAGGCAATGGCCTAGTGGTATTATCGCTGGACTGTTAAGCCATAGAACCAGATAACGTCCTGGGGACCCAGGTTTGAATCCTGCCATGGCAGATGATGGAATTTGAATTCAATAAATATCTGAAATTAATAATCTAATGGTGACCACGATTGTCGGGGAAAACCCATCTGGTTCACTAATGTCCTTTAGGGAACGAAACTGCCATCCTTACCTGGTCTGGCCTACATCTGACTCCAGACCCACAGCAATGTGGTTAACTTGCCCCTAGCCAATTAGGGATGGGCAATAAATGCTGCCTAGACAGCGGCACCTGCATCCTGTTACTGAATAAAGGGAAAAAAACAGCAATGCAACAGCTGAGCAGTTTCACTGTTTGAAGGCTTTCCAGCCTGTCCATTTCATTGTTCAATGGCTTATCTCTGTGCCCTTGGCAGGTTCTACCCAGTTTTGAAAACCTTTGTACTTGTTTTTAAAACAAGAATTCTGCATTAATTGACTAGTTAAATTTCTGGTCCAATATCTCCAAGGGGGTTTCCCACTCGCTTCAGAATGAAACCCAATAAAAGAATTTAGCAAAAAAAGCCTTTAGTTTTATGTTCCAGAATGATAAGAGTGTGTTTTAACTATGTTAGAAGATCAGAAGGTTAAGTTTGAGCTCTACAGAACTTAGAATGGGCCACAGATATAGTACTGTGTGCAGTGCTGGTCACCACACTATAGAAAAGATGTTATTGCATTAGAGAGGGTGCAGAGGAGACTCACCAAGTTTTCTGAGATGGAATATTTCAGCTATGAAGAGAGAATGGATAAGCTTTGGGCAGAGTCAGGAGTCACACAACACCAGGTTATAACCCAACAGGTGTATTTGATATCACAAACTTTTGGAGGGCTGCTCCTTTGTCAGGTGAAGGAGCAGCACTCTGAAAGATTGCGATTTCACATAAACTTGTTGGACTATAACCTGGTGTTGTATGACTTCAGACTTTGTCTACCCCAGTCCAACACTGGCACCTCCACATCATGTTTTCTTTAGAGCAGAGAAATTTGAGGCAGAGGAGGGTGGATCCTGAATGAGGTGTATAAGATTGATAGGAGCATGGACAGGGTGCTTAAAGAGCAGCTGTTCCCTTAGTTGAAAGGTCTTGAGCAAGGGTCACACTTATAAAGTGAAAGGCAAGAAGTTAGAAGGGACTTGAGGACAAACTTCTTCACCCAGAGGTTGAAAAAGTTTTGGAATGCACCACCTGGGAAGGTAGTTGAGCACCTATAAATATCATAACATTCAAGGTTATGGGACTAGTGTAGGTAAGCATGTTTTTGGCAATACAGACTTGATGGACTGAAGGGCCTTTTCTGGACTATATGGTTCTATGATCAAGAGGTGGATGTTATACAGACAGATGCAGGTGAATTTTTTACATTATTCTAGGATCCAAGAGATTCTAAATGAAATGGTATACAACATATTGTTGGATTCAATGAGATATCAGATGTTTGTTATCAGATGTTTGATAAGGTAACAAGGCTTTGAAATCGGAAGGGCTCAGCATGATCTCTGTTCCTGACATTTCTAAATTCCGTTAGTTTGGTAAAGTTTGAACTGTTGCCAAAAGAAATATTTCCTCTTGTGGTTTACAGTACAGACTACATTTTTCATTACACTATCACACAGTCTTGGGTAGGTCAGGGCTGATCCACGATAGAATGAAGCAACACTTTCTTAGCATGATTAGTAAATCATTTTTTTCTCTTTGTTCAAAGGGTATATTTTCATCATAAGGCTACTGAATTTTGCAAACGATATAAAAATGAATGCTTTGAAATGAATCTTGATCTCTTCTCAGTTGGAAAGCAGTTGGGTGCTCCAACTAAGATTCGGTTACTGACTGAAAAGAGGAAAATAACGCCACCAGGTTTTCTCTGATTGCTGTCCAATAACGCCTGCTGGGAAATGTGCATGCATAGATGTGAGATTTAAAAAAAAACTATTCGGCTTAGCTGTCATTGCTTCACATGGTAGGATAACTTACTGAAGTTTACGGTTAAGATCTACATAGTATAAACAATAGCTTTGATTGAGGGAGGAGGTGGCATTGTGCTAATGTCATTGGATCATAAATTCAGGTTAATATTCTGGGGTTGTGGGTTCAAATGACCTCCGCAAAGCCATCAGGGATGTCAAGAGCCAGCACTGGATGGAGTTAAAGATCCAAACCAACCATAAGGAAACCTGCTGCCTGTGGCAAAGCCCACACAACATAAGGGGATACAAAATGAAGCAGAGCAAGATAGCGTACAGAAACACATCCCTCCCTGATGCGCTCAAAGCTTTCTATGTTTGGTTTGAGCAGAATGCCAAAGGCATGGTGTCACTTGCCCCGACAGCCCCGGATGCACCTGTTCCCTCCGTCACCACTGCAGACTTCACTTCGGTCTTCCTGGGTCTCAACCCAGGGAAAGCGACAGAACCAGACGAAGTCCTCAGCTGTGCACTTAGATCCTGTGTGGACCAACTGGTGGAGGCATTCACTGACACCTTCAAACTCTCTTTGCTACAATCTGAAAAACCCACCTGCTTCAAGAAGACAACCATCATCCCAGCATGAAAGAAAACACATCAATATGCCTTCATGACTACTGGTCAGTGGCGCTGACCTCCATAATCATGAGGTGCTTCAAGAGGCAGGTCATGGCCCACATCATCTCCAGTCTCCCAGCTTGATCTTCTGCAATTTGCATACTGATGTAACGGTGGATGCAATTTCCCTAGATTTATACTTATTCCTGTAACATCTGGATAATAAGGACACCTACATCAAGCTTCTACTCATCGATTGCAGCTCAGCCTTCAACACCATAATGCCTGCCAGACTGATCTCAAAACTCCGAGACTTAGGTCTTGGCTCCACCCTCTGCAATTGGACCCTTAGCTTTCTGACCCATAGACTGCAATCAGTGAAGATAGACAACTGCACCTACTCCATCATAACACTCAACACTGGAGCCCTTCAAGGATGCGTCCTCAGTCCCCTACTGAAATCCCTGTATGTCCACAACTGTGTTGCTAAATTTCATACGAACACCATCTACAAGTTTGCTGATGACACCACCATAGTAGGATGGACATCAAACAATATGAGTCAGAGTACATAAAGGAAATAGAGGGCTTGGTGTCATGGTACAATAACAACAACCTCTCTCTCAATGTCGGTAAAACAAAAGAACTGATCATTGACTTCAGGCAGAAAGAAGGAGGATACACCCCCATCTACATCAACGGAGCTGAGATGGAGAGGGTCGAGAATGTCAAATTCCAATGAGTGATGATAACTAACAGTCTATCCTGGACTTCCCATATAGATGCAACGGTCAAAAAGACACAATAATACCTCTTCTTACTCAGTCGGCTTAGGAAATGCAGCATGTCCATAATGACCCTCACCAACTTTTACAGATGCACCATAGAAAGCATTCTATCCAGGTGAATAACAGACTGGTGTGGCAACTGCTCTGCCCAAGACCATAAGAAACTACAGAAAGTTGTCTGCACAGCCCAGACCATCATGGAAGCCAACCTTCCATCTATGGACTCCATTTACATTTCTCATTGCTGCAGAAAGGCTGCCAACATCATCGAAGTACCGTCGCACCCCTGTAATGCTCTCCTACAACCTCCTCAGTCAGGAAGATACAGAAACTTGAACACATGCACCAATAGGCTCCAAGAACAGCTTCTTCCTTATTACACTGTTCAATGGACTTCTCTCATTTTGTTAACAGTTGATCTTGCTAAAGTTGATCTTGCTTTGTGAATATTGTGAGTAGTGTGGCCTTGTGTGCCTCACTCTGTCCAAGCACTTTATAATTTGTATGTCCTTCTTTGCTGTGATTTGCCTGTACTGCTTGCAAATCAAATCTTTTTACTGTAATTAGGCACATATGACTACAATAAATCAAATCAAATCCAATCCAATCCCATCATGGTAACCTTTGATTTCAATGAAATCTTGAATAAAGACTTTCCTAATGGCACCAACATAATCACTGTTGAGTGTTCTAAGACCCCACCTAGTTCACTGATGTTCTTTAGGGAAGGAAATCGTATGTCCTTAACTGTCCTATATATATACATTTATGTCTCCAGGCCTACAGAAATATAGTTAACTCAACTGCTCTCTGGGTAATTAGGGATGCTGGACTAATCAGTGATACCTGCTTTCTATGTATGAATTTAAAAACATCAAAGAGCTCCCAGGATCCCAAGAAGGATAAAAAACTTCAGGAAGAGGGACTGACAATTCATTTGCCTCTGGTACTCACCAAATCAAACCTCCTCTTCCCATTTTCCCCACCAGCCCATTCCAGGTGCCTTCCTGAAATTTGTGAGGTCCACCTCAAACTCCCTTAATGTGGTGTTGACTGTTAGTTCCCCTATCTGGCCTCAAAGTTCACTGACATTGTAAACAATTTGCTTGCTGCCTACTTCCTCTGCATGACTGTTGTCAACATCCTCCTCTAAAATACACTTGACCCCTATCTCCTTGAAAACTTCTACCCCATCTGTAATATTACTTTATATTTCAAAGACTATAAATATGTTTTCACCACTGAAACTCATGCCCATGAAAATCATCCAATTGAATACACAAATGGTGAGCTAATCTTGCACTTTGTCTCTGTTCTGCTCTATTTTTAATGATTTTTACATTGAACAGTATTGAATAATAGTGCACATTATTGTAATAGTATATGTTAGGAAGGAATTTTAGGTTAAGTTGCATTGACAAATGAACATGAGAGCTTTTTAAATTCAGTCATTCAAGGAAGCTTACCACTGCCTTCTTGAGGGTGTCTAAAAAAGATGCTTAAAAATACAAAATGCTGGCTTGCCAGTAATGCTCAGATCTTAAGAATGATTTTTAAAGAAAAAAAAAGCCAAGACTGCATTTTTTTGACAACTCAAATACTAGGAAAAGTCCGTGTTTATTTTATGCTATGCCTTTTTAGACCACAGTGGGATGAGCGACATTGTCAAAGGTGGTTAGTTGGTTTCCATACCATGATATCGTTAGGTTCCATGAAATGATCACTCGACCTGAAGTTGCCATGGGGATGGACATATAGGAAACAAAAGGTGAACAGAAAGCTAATTGCTGTGGAGTTAGGTCACTCTGTGTTTTACATTTGGCAGTTCTGAACATACTAATATCTCATATAAGAGACAAAATGCAAACCTGTCTCTGAATGAAAAAGCTTTTTCTTTGAACAGTTCCTGGTGTTGAATCAGGTCACTGAGAAAAGAGCAGAGATTAGGTTAGTATATGTGTTATTCAGTTAGAACACTGAAGACTGGAATGCCAAAGGACTGTGGATTAAATAAGACCACGCCTACATTTTGGAGCTGCCAGAGCCCAACAAACTGTTTGAAGCAGTCACCTAAGGGAGTTTCTGGAGACCGTATGCCACCAATTCTGAGGATCACTGGACCCGAAATGTTAACTCTGACATTTCTTTACAGACACTGCCAGAAATGCTGAGCTTTTCCAGCAACTTCTGTTTTCGTTCCTAGCCATCAGAGCTGTTATAACCTGTGTGCAAAGGTACTTGCAGAAATGCACCTTGTCAGTGATAGCCTTGGACTCCATACAATGTGGAAGCAGGCTATTCAACCCATTGAGTCCACATCAACCCTCCAAAAAAGCACCCCTCCCAAATCCACCTCACTAACATATCCCCAGAACCTTGCATTTCCCATGGCCAATCCACTTAACCTGCACATCTTTGGACATCTACACATCCCTGAACACTATGGGCAATTTAACATGGCCAATCCACCTAACCTGCACATCTTTGGACTGTGGGAGGAAACCGGAGCACCCGGAGGAAACCCACACAGACACAGGGAGAATGTGCAAACTCCACAAAGACAGTCGCCCAAGTGTGGAATTGAACTCGGGTCCTTGGTGCTGTGA
>JAHRHZ010000144.1:67674757-67712665 GCA_024137785.1 Ginglymostoma cirratum
AGCATCATAGGAGCAGGAAAGCTTGACGTTTTGGGCCTAGACCCTTCCCAAAACATCAAGCTTTCCTGGTCCTATGATGCTGCTTGGCCTGCTGTGTTCATCCAGCTCCACACCTTGTTATCTCGGATTCTCCAGCATCTGCAGTACCTATTGCCTCTGTATTTAATTTGAAATATCTTTCACCTAAATATCCTTCTCTTGTTAATTGATTGTTAATTTGAATTATGTTGATTTTAGCTGATTTGTTACAGTACATTTTTGATAACTAAAACCTTGTCCAGTAGTTTAGTTTTTGTCTACTTTGTAAGAAGTTGTTTAGTTTAAAACTGTTCAATCTCTAAGGGGACAGTAACAATTTATCTGTTAAATTTGATTTATTTGCAATATCTCATTGCTTTTTCTCTCCTCAACTTGAGATTCCTATGGAGACATTAAGGTTGCAGCATATTCCCTGCTGATTCACTCAATTACGGTTTCTAGAATTTTCTGCTGCGTGCTCTTAGTGATTTTTGTCGGTTAAAAAGCATTTTGTCTTTGATAAAAGTACAAAGCATTTTACACCTTTCCATAGTATTTCTACTGTGTTATTGATCAGATCTCAGAAAGATGCCATACTCTTAAAACAGCTAGATTATACCATAACATGTGACATTCCAATACTGTAGTTTCCAACCTGTTTAAGCACAAGATCACTTTTTGAACTGAAGTGAACCCAGGATCTATTCTGAGGAAAATATACAATGCACATTTTTTTCTTTTTAGTGCTGTTTCAATCTGAAACCAACTATAGATAATTTTTGATTTTGTCCTCTACTTACCAAGCCTCAACGTGTTCCCATGACTACACATTATCTACCACTGTCTTGAATTCTGGGTTACAGTTTGAACCTACTCATTGTCATGGTCCATCAAATAAGTACCTGTGAGGCTGGTGTGATATTTGGACCTGGTTATCTTTATTTGGGAGAACACAACCTCATGGATATATGTAGAGTTACAGTAAGTTCTCATCTTAAAAGTACAGGATGATGGAGGGCTGGGTTTTTTTCTGATAGCAAGTCCTCAAAAATGGCTGCCTCTTGCTCTGATTTGTAGCTCAGTATAATGTTGCATTGTAGTTATCTGCATAACAACTCCACTGCTTTGTAAATTAAACACCTGATGGAATTTGGTAACCAGCCCACCAGCGTCTACTTGAAAGAATGGATTTTGAGACAAACACAATGATTTGTTCCATAACATATAATCACTGATCATGGTTGATTTGTGGCCTAACAACACATTCTTGCCTTTACACATAACCCTCAATGCATTTGTTTAACAAACATTTATCTATCTCAGATTTAAAATTAACAAATTAAATGAAATATGATGCAACAATCTGGCAAAGTCAATAAAAAAAATGCACTTAGACCCATGCTGGCAGGCAATTAGATCAACTGTCAGAGATTCTGCAACCAACCATCTAATTGTGATCTATATGTTGGAGACAACATTTCAAATGTAAAAGTTTCCTAAAATTTGGTTGAGACCAAAACATGGAATGTTCTCAAGAAGAAATTAAATGTAGTTCATAGGGCTAAAGGAATCAAAGGGTATGGGGAGAAAGTGGGAACAGAGTACTGAGTTGGGTGAACAACCATGACCATATTGAGTAGTGAAGCAGGTCCAAATTCTGCTCCTATTTCTTATGTTCCCATGTTTCAAAAAGTTCTTCATTTTACTCTCTGTTCAAATAGTTCATAATTAACCAGTTTAGTTAGATGGCAAGTCAACCCTGTATATAATGTAACAGTAAATTAAGTACGTATCCTGACCCAGACTTGAGGGGGCCTTGTGGCACAGTAGTAGTGCCCCTACTTCTGGGTCAGGAGACCTGGATTTATGTCCCACCTGTTACAAATATGTGTCGTAACATATCTGACCAGGTTGATTAGTTAAATCCATGACTCAAACTGTTTAAGTAATTCTGAGGTGTCATATTGATGTGTATGGTTGTTATTGAATTTCCTTTTACCAGACTCAATATCAAATCAACACTCTATGGTAGGTGTTCCTTAGATATATTGTAAAACATCGAGATTACCAATATTGGCTGTCAATATTGAAAATGATACTTTGCTGTACAGTATGAAAGACAAAATTTACATCTCATATCACAAAATACGTCACTTGTATATTGTATACAAAGCAGTATATCAACAGCAGTATTGTCACTGATGTGATAGAGGCAAAAATGACAGTCACATTGCCCACTGGAATGTGATGAATTATTGGTTGACTTGATATTGGCTGTATTGCTTAGCGAAGAAATCAAAACTGCTTAATTTCTTCAAGCAGTGTCATGTTATATTTAATAGCAAAGTGAAATTGGATTCAAAAATTTCCTTTGTTTCTTTTTATACAGATCTGCTGAGTTTATTATTATGTTTAATGAACACTTGAATAATTCCGTCATTTTGCATCAGAATAGCACCTAAGTCATTAAGTCCTGATTTGCCTGTGTGAATGAGGATACTATCTCTCTCTCGAGATGGTGCCTCCCTCAATTAAACAAAACTTCACAGTTGAAGCATAATTTGGTGAGAATGGAGCAGTGTGCTCTATATAGCAATTTTGGCTGCCCAACTGCCCAATTTTGGAGGACAGGCAGCTTTAAGTTTGCTTAATAGAAATGATTGTGCTCAAGGAGTTTCCCTCACCTGTTCATCCTTTGTTATTAGTAATTTCATACTGTATAGTTAGCTATATACTAAATTCACAGGAGCTAACAGTTCTAATCTTATTTGTAGTTCTGACAGTACAGCTGGATTCTAAGGCACTCATGTTGCAATACTGAAGCAAAGGGGTGTAAATGTAATTCACACTAATAGCTCTATTTCCTAAAAAAAAACTTAAAAGGGAAATATACCGTTGGAAATGTATTGCACCATTAAACCAAGAAGTTACATGATGTGGTCCCAGTGGAGCTGAACAGGAAATTGAAAGGAGAAGTTAATCAAATGGATCTTATTATACAATGCTTTGTGGTCATCTTTCTCATCTGAAATAGGATACACCTTTAGATTGTGCGAATTTGTAGTTGTCAACAATTTCACTATCAGTTTCCACATTTATCCATAACCCATATCCTAACTGCAAATGTTAGGAAAGATAGCATGTTATATGGGAACATTCATTTTGGTTCTGGGTGTTGCATAAATTACTTGAATGTCTGAAATTTCCTCTTTACCACAATGGCAGCAGATTTGTGGCAGGGTAGAACTTTTACCTCCTCCTGCTTGCAGTTCTTCCTCTATCAACTTCCTGCAGTCCATGACATTAATATATTGACAGTAGATGCCTTCATCAGATCATGATTCTAGGAGGGGGCATTATGTACTCTGCTGCAATGCTAGTGGTGAGGACAGATTGCAAAAACTTAAAGCAGTTTCTTTCTAATGCAGTTGTTTGCTTTGATCCAACTTGTATATTATTAGGAAATAAGGAGCCAATTTGACATTTCATTATAGCATGTAATTAGGTTCAACTTATTTAATTCCTAATAGTTATGCTTTACATTTTTAGCGGGCTCATGCTTAAATTACAGTTTAACCAAACTATTGTTTTTGATAAGATATGATAATGTACAAGATAGAAACAAATTATTTTCTCTTTTCTCATGCCTTGTATCTTCTTTTGCCCGTGATGTCTTACATAAATATGAGTGATGACAGAAAATGATTTGAATTAATATAATCTAATCAATTACTCGGGTAGTAACAACTTAACAAACTGATCATGGTATATATCAGAGACTTCCTGCGAAAACTCCTTTGACTGAAATCTGAATGATATTCATGGACATTTTTGCATGTAAGAACCTACAGTCAATGCTTAAAGAATGAACAAGGTCACTATATTGGTACAAAAACTGATTGCAATGGTCTAACAATTATAGAAATACATAAGTATTTAAAGAAATTGGAAGAGTGAAAGTATTTAAAGTCTTATTGATTGCCTTAAGTCCTTAAACATCGCAATTAAATCCATTTAATATAAATGAAATGTGAATGAATTATTCATCTTAATTTTTCACTATCTATATTCTGTTGTGGCAAGTCTGCTATTCTTTCATTCAGCTGCAAATTAACAGGCAGGTTAAAGTGACTATTTGATCTAATATTATCAATATGCAAATCATTATGATACTTAGACATAGTTATCATATGACAAAAAGCATTCAACTAGTTGATTGTGCTGTCTCATTGAAACAGCTAATCAATTAGTTTCATCCCCATGTTTATTCACCTTAGTCCTGCAAAGATTTCGTTTTATTTCTATACATTTTTGAAAGTTACTGTGAAATATTGATAAATGAGTTTGATGGGCTTTTGCAGACAGTTTGGTTCCACTCAATGGTTTTGGAATACGTCTGATACAGTAGTACAAATATTCAGCCATCTTAAAAACTGTGTCCTCAAATCACTGGAAAGTGGCTAAAATCCAAGTGGTTTTCATCCAGTGAATTCATGTTTTATTTTTAAACAATATATTGCTTTATAACAGCTACCTGGAATACACCTCCTCCTACCCACCTTCCAGCAAAAATGCCATCCCCTATTCACAATTCCTTCGCCTCTGCCGCATCTGCTCCCAGGATGAGACATTCCACTCCCGTACATCTCAAATGTCCTCATTCTTCAAGGACCGCAACTTCCCCCCCACAGTGGTCAAGAACACCCTCGACCGTGCCTCCCGCATTTCCTGCAGCTCATCCCTCACACCCCGTCCCCGCAATAATAATCAAAAAAGAATCCCCCTCGTCCTCACGTACCACCCCACCAACCTCCGGATCCAACGCATCATCGTCCGACACTTCTGCCATCTGCAATCTGACACCACCACCAAAGACATTTTTGCCTCCCCACCCTTATCTGCTTTCCGGAGGGACCACTCCCTCCGCGACTCCGTTGTCTGCTCCACACTTCCCTCCAGCCCTACCACACCCGGCACTTTTCCCTGCAACCGCAGGAAGTGCTATACCTGCCCCCACACCTCCTCCCTCACCCCAATCCCAGGCCCCAAGAAGACTTTCCACATCAGGCAGATGTTCACCTGCACATCTGCCAATGTGGAATACTGCATCCGCTGTACCCGTTGTGGCTTCCTCTACATCGGGGAAACCAAGCGGAGGCTTGGGGACCGCTTTGCAGAACACCTGCGCTCAGTTTGCAATAAACAACTGCACGTCCCAGTCGCGAGCCATTTCAACTCCCCCTCCCATTCCTCAGACGACATATCCATCCTGGGCCTCCTGCAATGCCACAGTGATGCCACCCGAAGGCTGCAGGAACAACAAATCATATTCAGCCTGGGAACCCTGCAGCCGAATGGTATCAATGTGGATTTCACAAGCTTCAAAGTCTCCCCTCCCCCAACCGCATCCCAAAACCAGCCCAGCTCATCTCTGCCTCCCTAACCTGTCCTTCCTCTCACCTATCCCCTCCTTCCACCTCAAGCCCCACCCCCATCTCCTATCTACTAACCTCATCCCGCCCCCTTGACCTGTCCGTCCTCCCTGGACTGACCTATCTCCTCCCTACCACCCCCACCTACACTCAACTTTACTGGCTCCATCCACGCCTCTTCGACTTGTCTGTCTCCTCTCCACCCATCCTCTCCTCTGTCCATCTTCTATCCGCCTCCCCCTCTCTCCCTATTTATTTCAGAACCCTCTTCCCTTCCCCCATTTCTGATGAAGGGTCTAGGCCCGAAACGTCAAGCTTTCCTGCTCCTATAATGCTGCTTGGCCTGCCTTGTTCATCCAGCCCCACACCTTGTTATCTCTTGGTATTCAGTAAGTTTCAGTGAGATAGCCCCTCTTCCTAATAAACTCCATTAAGTACAGACCCAGGGTCCTCAATCACTCCTCAGATGACGAGATCTTCATTCCTAGGATTATTCTTGTGAATGGGCAGCACGGTGGCTCAGTGATTAGCACAGCTGCCTCACAGCGCCAGGGATCCAGGTTCGATTCCAGCCTCGGGTAAATGTCTGTGTGGAGTTTGCAGGTTTTCCCTGTGTCTGTGCGGGTTTCCTCTGGGTGTTCTGGTTTTTTCCCACAGTCCAAAGATGTGCAGGTTAGGTGGATTGGCCATGTTAAATTGCCCATAGCGTTCAGGGATGTGTAGATTAGGTGGGTTACAAGGGGACAGGTGTGGGTGGGATGCTCTGAGGTTCGGTGTGGACTTGTTGGGCCAAAGGGCCTGTTTCCACACTGTATGGATTCTACATCTATAAACTTTCTCTGGATCCCCTCCAATGCCAGCACTTCCTTGTTAAGGGGACAAAAGTGCACAACCTTACAATTTCTCCCATTGTATTTCATCTGTCACTTCTTTGCCCATTTTCCTAGCCTATCCAAGTCCTTCTGCAGCCTCCCTGCTTCCTCAACACTACCGTCCTGTTTTGTCATCTGCAAACTTAGCAACAATGCCCTTGGGTCTTTTGTCCAGATTGTTAATATATAATATGAATAGTTGCGGTCCTGATGTTAATCCCTGCAGAACTCCACTAATCAGCGGCTGCTGTCCTGAAAAAGACCCCTTTATCCCCACTCTTTGCCTTCTGCCAGTCAGCCAATCTTCAATCCATGCCAGAACCTTGCCCCTAACACTAATTTAGCAGCATCCTGCACAGCACCTTGTCAAAGGCCTTTTGGAAATCCAAAAAGGTAACATCCACCGGGTCTCCTTTGCCTAATTTGCTCATTACCTCCTTGAAGAATTCTATCAGATTTGTCAGGCATGACTTCCCCTTGATGAAGCCGTGCTGACTCAGCCCTATTTTACCATGCACTTGCAAGTACTTCATTACCTCACACTTAATAATGGACTCTAAAATCTTACCAACAACTAAGGTCAAGCTAACCAACCTATAACTTCCTGTCTTCTGTGTCCCTCCCTTCTTAAGCAGGGATGTTACATGAGCTATATTCCAATCCCTTGGACCCTCCCTGACTCCAATGATTCCTGAAAGATCACCACCAATGCCTCCATAATCTCCTCAGCTGTATCTTTCAGAACTCTAGGGTGTAGTCCATCTGGTCCAGGTAATGTATCCACCATCAGACCATTCAGCTTCCCCAGCACCTTTTCCTTTGTGATCGTCACTACATATGCCTCTGTCTCGGACTTTCTTGAAGTCCTATTGTGCTACTGGAGTCTTCCACTTTGAAGATTGATGCAAAGTGCCTATTCAGTGCTCCCACTATTTATTTGTTCCCTGTCACTACTTCTCCAGCCTCATTTTCCAATGGTCCAATGGATTTAAACATAAGGATTAACAATTAATCAAAGAAGCATTGGGGAGCCTTCAGACCATATCTAGGTCAGTATGGACAGAAATGATGAGTGAATGGAATAAGATACATGTAACAGAATTTTGCATAAAAATTTTGTGTAGCAGGAAGGAAAGCAAGTCAGCCTGCAGAGCACTGGAAAGGTAGATTCTGGCAGTGAAAATGACATGGCATTAGTTTTAGCTGCCGATGGATCAAATTAGGGTAGATACGTGTAAAAGCAGGTGGACAAAGAGGATAACAGTTGAAAGCTCAGCTTGGACTTATATTGGGCGCAAAGACTACAGACAGTCTGATTCGTCCTGAGACAGTGACCAAATACGGGAATGAAACCAAGGGTGAATTTACAGAGCTTGTGGCATAAGTAGAGACAATTAGGCTTTCATCTTTCCAGTATTTAGCTGCAAGAAACCGAACCTCATTCAAGACTGGAAGTTACAACAAAAATAGAGAATACAGGGAAGAATAAAGAAATGGGATAAAAGTACAGCATGGTTCATGTTGTAGAAGTTAATGCTGGAGCAAATGCAATGGGCTGTTGGATAATAGTAACAAAACCAGTAGCCTATAAGATAGAAGAGCAGAACTAGGTCATTTGGCTCATTGAGCAATGCAAACAGCAATGAGAAAGTAATCAGATAATGATTAGTGATCATTATTGAAGCATATATATTGGTCAGGATACCGGGGGAACTCTTCTTTGAAATGGTGCCATGGAATCACTTCCATTCATCTAAGCAATGGCAGTTCTCATGAGGGCAATATTCCCTCAGTAATGACCTGGAGTGTTAGCCTGAATTTTACACCATTGAAATCTCTTGAATGAAATTGGAACTTAGATCCTTCCAACTCAGAAGTGAAAGTGCTATTGGCTGAGCCTTATTCAACTTGCAAAGCAAAGACTATTGGTTATTTCCAACGAAGCTTTATCCCTGAAAAAGCGAGCATCTTTGTAATAAAGCAGTATTCTTCGCTAGGTGAGGAAACCTTTCAGTGCAAGCAAAATATTCCACTGCGCCATTCTGAAGAAGTGTTGTCCTTGGGAGTCCTGGCCAAAAGTAAGTATTCAACTAACAATGCAAAAAAAAAGTCATTATCTGGTCAAACAAGTCAGAGAGTACACGGAGTATGTTCTCTTCCAAGTATAACACTGACAAGCAGCAACCATTTATGGCCCAATATTGAGCAGTTGCCAACTATAAAGCATATAAAAGAAAAATCAACTCGCTAATATGGGGCAAGCAAGCAAACACACTCAAAGCGAGCAGTTAGAAAGTTCTGTGGTAAATGTCCATTAAACTCCTTTCAGTTCTGAAACATTATATTTGACTCAAAATGTTATTCTGTTTCTCTCTTCTTAGGCAACATCAGACCTGCTGAAGTTTTCCACGATGTTCTGATCTTACTTCAGGTTTCCAGCAACTGCAGTATTTTGCCTTACAGTTAAATCTTACAGCTCTTAGATTATCATCCTGCCCAGCATCGCTTTTATCATTCTGAACAGTACAGGAAATTTCCTACAATATGTTTAGATTTGAAGGCACTTTGGGCATAATTTTAACTGTCTAGCGGAGTGGGTTCAGTTGTGACTTGAGGTTTAAATCTTGAAATGGTCCCATGTTCTTTTGGGTTTGAGCCACATGGCAACTTGTGAGCTCCCTTAAGCTGTCAGGAAAGTCATTGCAATATGTGCATGTACAAAATTAACTTTAACCTTATCCCAACTTTTTGGTTTTAATACCTAGTTCACTGATTTCCTGAGTTATTTGAAACTTGTGGATGTCAACCTGTCAAACTGACAGGCTTGAAAGCCTTTTATCAGTGAAACTGAAGAGCTGCAGCCATGTCCAGCTAAGAGGCTGTTGTTCACAGCACTTCTGAGAATGCAATCTTATTACTTACAAGTCGATTTCCAATTTCTTGGAAGTTATTTCAACTTTTCACTCACCTTGATCTTCACTCATCTGTTATCGGTCTGCAGCGTGGGAGCAGCTTATGCAGCTTTACCTCAAACTTCTGATGACAAACCTCAGAGCAGCACCAGCAACAGCATCAGCAGGCAGTAACTGCTAACTCCTCAGCCACATGCTGTTCCGCAAAACTGATGGGACAGACTCAGAAATTCTATTTGATGGAGGCAATAACATGGGCTCTGGAAACCGAGGACTCTCACTCATGACAAGCTGAGCACCAGTGCCTCAAGAAGCTTAGGCTCACACGTCAGATCACAGCTGAGCTATGCAGCATCCTGGGAAATAGACAGTTATCCAGCAGATCAGGGGAGCACACATTAACAATGACTGTCCCAGTTGTCAGCCTTTTCCTCCTCCCACCAAAAGTATTTTCTGCCTCCCCTGGAGTTGCATATCCCCTTCTCCCACCAAAAGAGAAGGCAGAGAGCGAGCAGGTGAATGTGTGGTTGTATGGAGAGGGGTAATATTCATGGAAGATGACTACTGAGCCTGAGTGTGAGAGGATGTGGCTGAGTGTGAGTATTAGCTATGATGGTGTCTTGGTCCTGCAAATGTTTTGCAGGAGAAAGCTCTGAATATCAGACTGCACTATTTGGCAAGGATATGAGCTATGCCTTTTATCTTTGCTGCTTTCCTTGAACCATGTTTGAGGACTGTACTCCTGCTATTAGTTACTCTACTACTTCCAGCGATGCTTATTCGATTATGCGGGTTATCCTCCCCCTTTGTCGTTGAAAGAGCTTAGCTCACTCAAATCCCTCAAGCCTTGCAGCAGAACCTCTTACAAAGAGAAACTATCTTAGAGACGACCTTTTCAAGTCATGTTTACAATGTTTTGGCTGCTAAAGCTATGAGAATCTACATATAATTCAGCCATTCTGTTGCATCCCTGTTCTCTTTAACTAGAGACACTTCCCCTTTCAGATTCAACACATTCTTTGCCAACCCTCTGACTGCCAAGAATACTGGTTGCATTTCTAATGCCATGGTATTGTAAAAGCCTTCTTCAATGCCAAATGGGCTTTTGAATTATTACCAGCTTCTCTGCTGTATGTGAGTCTATTTAGTTCAATTTTCAATCATTGTTTTTGTTTAAAGATAATGATTTTGTTAAAGATAATGAATTTGGCTCAATTTTTACACTGGTTTGTGGATCACACCATGCTGGGAGATCTTTGGTCATGAGAATAGTATCAGGATCAAAAAGTAACAGCTTGGTTCATCTCATTTCAACATGCTGGAGGATGGAGGTGCTTTTACACCTCCATTGCTGTACAGAGGTCTGCTCCAGTCTTCATCATTGGACTTGCCAAAAGAGCGCTTCATAGTTTGAACTACACTTGTTAGAAATCCAACACAGTTGTAACAACATTGGGGCATTCATAAGAGATAAAGTTAGTTCTTGGCTAAAGCAGCTCCACAATAGATCTGCTAGTCATTTTATACTGCACCACAATTTATTTTAATAAGCTATTTAAAATAAATCCTTTGAAATTATATTTATCTTAAATGATCATCTGCTTCTGTACACATGTGGTTGGTAGATTCCTCATAGTCATGTATTACATTGCTGAATGTTTGGCTTGGCAAACGTTCTCTAATGATTAAAGAAAACATGATGCTCTAAAAGCATTTAAACAAAAATACCCTCTTAGGTCCAAGTCTTGCTTCTCTGCAGTGAAAAACGCAAAATGGATACAAAATTGACTGAGTGACTGGAGACAGAGATTGGCAGTAGGAGACTGTTAGTGTGATTGGAGCCTAGTGTCCAGTATGATACCACAGGGATCAGTGCTGAGTCGCTTATTGCTTGTAATAGTCATAAATGATGTAGATGAAATAGTGGGATGGATGATAAATAAGATTTTGATGTAACAAAGATTGGCCAGGTGGTTAACATGGAGGAAGAATGTAATCGACCACCGGGGGGTATGAACAGATTGGTTAGATGGGCAGATCAGTGGCAGATGGAGTTTACCCAGACCAATATGAAGTGATGCAGTTTGGAAGAACGATGTTGTCAGGAACGGAGCATTTCAGCAATGAAGAGAGGCTGATTTTCTATGGAGCAGAGGAGTTTGAGGGGTGACCTGATTGAATGTAGAAGCTTACAAAGGGCATGGACAAGCTGAATAGAAAACAGCTTGAAGAGTCAATAATAAGGGGTATAACTTGAAAATGAAAGGCAGGAGACTTTGAGGGGATTTGAGGGAAAACATTTTCACCCCAGGGCGTAGTGGGGTTTGAATGCATTGTCTGGAAGGGTAGTTGAGGCAGGAAACCTCACAACCTTCAAGACATACTTGAATGATCACTTGAAATGCTTTAATATTCAATGATATAGTCCTAATGTGGGGAAGTGGGGTTGGTATAAGCAGTAGCATATCTTTGATGGTACGGACTTGATGGGCTAAAAGAGCCTCTTATGTATTGTATGATTCCATGAAAATTCCTTTGCCACTGTTTTCACATGTTTTTCCTTATTTGGACTCAGTGAAGTAATTTACGAAGGTGACAACTTACATCTTCTTTCTGTGGCATTTCTCCTGTCAGATTGGGCATAATTCTTTAAACACTTCCTTAATCTTCTGAAAATGTCAAGCACTTTAGAATTACTGCATTAAAAGTACCATATAAACACGAGTTAAATATTGATGAAGATTCTAGCACTAGCCGCTCTACGGTCGTAAACATCTTTTTTTCACTATCCTATCTCACCCCTTTGTGAAGATAAATATCTCAATCAGGTTCAGTAACATTCTTTAGGCAGCCAACATCAAAGACACCTCCCAGCCTAGTTATAATCTCCTCCAACCTCTTCCATCAGGCAGAAAATATAAAAGCTTAAACACATAGGTTCAAGAACAGCTTCTTCCCCACTGCTATTGGATTTCTGAATGGATCTTGCAAATTTCAAATCTAACATTGATCTTTCTTTTTGTGCATCTTCTTTGCAGCCATAACTTTGTATTCCTCACTCTGTTCAATCACCTGATGATCTTTGTATGATATGACCTGCCTGTACTGCATGCAAATCCAAACTTTCCTGTGTACCTGGGTACTTGTGACAATAATAAATCAAATCAAATCAAGAAGGAAATCTTCTGTCCTTACCCGGTCTGGCCTTCATGTGACTCCACAACTACAACTACGTAATTGACTCTTAAGTGCCCTCTGAGTAATTAAGAATAGGCAATAAGTGTTTGCGCAGCCAGCGATGCCCACATTCCATGAATGAATCAAAACCAAGGTCACTTCATCACGTTCTCTTTTCTAGAGAAACAGCTCCAGCCTGTTAACCTTTTCCTATAAAGATTAAATATGCCCTCTCAGTTCTGATAGATCCTATGGAATCCTTTTTGCACTGTTCCAACATTTAATTATCTGGAGCTTATGGATCACTCCCCAAATGAAGAATTACATGGTTCTTTTTTATTCTATTCATCCACAGGATGTGGACTTTTTTTAATCATACAATTCCTCAAACTTAATTGCCACATGTTCTTCTCTTTCACTGTGTTCATTTTTACACCATCAACAAAGGATGTGAAAGCTTAATTAGGAGTTCTCCTTCTCAGGCCTCTATTTGAATTATTCCTTTTGATGCTAACCAGGTTTATGGATTCTTTCAGCTTACAAATGTCTTTAAGCAAACGAACTATAGAAAGCATATACAAAATACTATTTTATTAAGCAGTTGTAGAAAGTAAGGAACATGATTCAGAGTACATTTATAGATCATAACACAACATTGGTTTTACCCCCGACTTAATCCACCGTGGCTTACACATTTTACGTGTTCATATAGTAGGAAGGTGAGTATGGCCTGGTCAGATTGAGTGAGGGATCTGTAGTTAGGACACTCTTTGGGTCTACTGCTGCTTTAATTATCAAGTATCTTAACAGGGAAGGAATCAATTTGCGTTGAAGGTAGCAAAACAATAAGAAGTACCAGGCTCCAACCCAACCTCATGTGTGGGCCAATAAACATGTAACATGCAGGCTGACTGTGTCTGAGTTGTGGGCTTATGTTTCTAAACAGTACTAAAGCAATTTGG
The DNA here is from genome assembly GCA_024137785.1 of Ginglymostoma cirratum. Taxonomy (NCBI): domain Eukaryota; kingdom Metazoa; phylum Chordata; class Chondrichthyes; order Orectolobiformes; family Ginglymostomatidae; genus Ginglymostoma; species Ginglymostoma cirratum. Next base: position 67,688,131 of record JAHRHZ010000144.1, read on the forward strand.
AAGTGGCACTCATAGAGAGATCCTGCTGTAGAATAGGCATTTTGATGAAGCCTGCAAAGATCTGTTTGTTGATCTCTTACTATAAAACCCCAGTCTATTCTCTATTAAAATATCCAAAATAATTTATCTTGCAAACTTCCTGACATAATTTATTCCCTAGCCCATTTCTATATTCTCTGTATGTTTTGAATTGCATATAATCTGGTAGCTTCTTCCTTGGAACGGATGATGATCCAGGAACTGTAAATATTCTGAATAACTGCATCCTAAGGGGATTCACAAAACAGCACAGTGAAATCGATAACTTCATTATGAATGAGATGAGGTGTGAACAAACTTAATAGGTTTAAAACATATAAATCCCAGGGACAGATGGTATTTATTCCAGTGTGCTGAGTGAGATGAAGGCAGAGATCTCTAAGGCACAGACAATGTTTAGAGGGAGGCACTGAGCATTTGGACAAGTAGGATTAGTTGGTACCTGTACCTCGAAAAAAAGATATTTAAAACAGACACTGATACTCCTAGATCCATTCATTTCAAATTCAATTTCATATAAAATAATGAAATTTACAATCCAATTTAAACTTGTGAATCATTTGTAAAATGACTCAAGTAAAAATTCAGGAAATAACAGAGAGTTAAGGGTCGAATGAAAGGGGAAAGTTTCAAGAAATTAGTTAAAAAAAAAAGTATTGGAGTAATTGAGAATAAAAGCCTGATCCTGATGATCTATATCTGAGGATTTTAAAAGAAGTGACATTTAGTCAGTGACACAGTAATAATGAATACTTTGATTTTGATGTTCCAGAATTTCTTTGTTTCTCTAATGGTCCACATGGAATTTTGTTTATTCTTTCATGGAATATGGGCATTGTTGGTCAAGTCAAAGTTTTGTTGCCCGTCCCTGATCGCCCTTGAACTGAGTTTTTCAGGAAGCAGTCAAGAGTCAAACACATTACTGTGGATTTGGAGTCACATGTTGGCCACATCTAGTAATGATAGCAAATGTCCTTTTCTCGAAAGGGGCATTATGAATCAGACCACAGCTGGGCTGTTACAACAACTAACAGTAGTTTCACTCTTATAGATACATAATTTCAATGCCAAATTTATGGCTGAGATTGATTTCCATCAGACACCACGGTGCAATTTAAACACCCGTTTACAGTGTATTAGCCTAGATTTCCTAATCTCGTGTTATTACCACCGTGCCAGTGTTTCCAACAAATTCAATAAGAAAGTAACAAATATCAGACGGCTTTTGAGTCTACCTAACATCAATACTAGGAAAATGGTAGAATTTAATATTATGAAAGAGGTAACAGAGCATTTAGAAATCCGAATATGAACAGGCAAACTCTGATCAGATTTATGAATGGGAAATCAGATTTAACAATCTGGTAAAGCTTTCTGAAGTTATAAGCAGCATGGTAGATTCGGAGTAGCTGGTTAATGTAGTGGCTAGGGTATGGAACGTGGTGGAGACATTCAATCAAAGCATTCAAGAGGCAATTGGAGTATTATCTGAAAAGGAAAGTGCAAGGTTACAGGGAATAGGAAAGGTAAAAGCATTGGGTGAGTGGCTCCTTCAGAGGGTTGGCAGAGACATGGTGGGCTGAACAGCCTTCTCCTGTGCTATAACCATTGTCTGATTCTAGACCATGTAGACTTACAAATAGTATTCTATATTGTGCCACACAGACGGTTATTATGTAAAATTGGAGCATGTGGGTTTGTGGACAAAAAGCTAGTACAAATTGGAGTTTGATTAATGGACAGAAAAGGGACATTAGAATAAATAGATCACTTTAGGCTTGGCAGACTGCAGCTAATGGACTTCACAAGGATCAGTGTGTTTGTGCCTGAGCTACATACAACCTAGGTTAATGATTTAGGTGAGCAGGTATAATGCATCCAAATGTTATGGTCATATGAAACTGGTGGAATAGTAGACTGTGAGAAAGATGCAAAGATCTGCCAAAGTGATAAAGACAGGCTAAGTGAATGGGCAAGGACATGATGGATGGAACAGAATATGGACAAGTTTGAAATCAGCTCCTGGAAATGAAATTAAAAAACAATTTTTTTTAAATGGCGTCAGACTGGGAAATCTTGGTATTCAGAGAAACCTTAGTGGCTGTGAACACAAGCAGTATGAAGGTGCATGTTCAATTTGAGTAAGCATTTAGGAAAGCAAATAGAATGATAGTTTTTAATACAAATGGACTGGGATGCAAGAGTAATGAAATTTTTTTGCAAGTATATAAGACCATGATGACAATACAAACAGAATACTGCTCACCTTTTTGATCATCTTACCTAAGGAAGGAGGGATATTTTCTAATCCCCCCGTTTCGAGATGTTATATTTCTCTGGACCAGGTAGAACTTGAACATGAACCTTCTGGCTCAGAGGTGGGGACACTACCACTATGACTTGAGAAAGGATGTACTGGCACTGGAGGGGTGCAGAGGAGGTTCACTAGGTTGATTCTGGAGTTGAGGGGGTTGGCTTATGACGAGAGACTGAGTAGATTGGGATTATATTCATTGGAATTCAGAAGATTGAGGGGGGATCTTATAGAAACATATAAAATTATGAAGGGAATAGATAAGATAGAAGGAGAGAGGGTGTTTCCGCTGGCAGGTGAAGCTTGGACAAGAGGGCATCGCCTCAAGATTACAGGGAGCAGATTTAGGACTGAATTGAGAAGGAACTTCTTCACCCAGAGGGTTGTTAATCTATGGAATTCCTTGCCCAGTGAAGTAGTTGACGCTACTTCAGTAAACCTTTTTCAAGCTAAGGTAGATTTTTTTTGAACAATAAAAGAATTAAGGGATACGGTGAGAGCGCGGGTAAGTGGATCTGAGTCCACAAAAAGATCAGCCATGACCTTATTGAATGGCGGAGCAGGCTCGAAGGGCAGGACGGCCTACTCCTGCTCCTAGTTCTTATGTTCTTATGTTCTTATGACACATGAGCCCTCTTCTAAAGGGCGTTAAAGGGAGTACAACAAAGGTTGATTCAATTGATTCTTGGGATACGAGAATTGCCTAATGAGGAGAGACTGGCAGATGAGAGCTTTATTCTCAGATATTGAGAAGAATAAAGAACTATCTCACTGAAACATTTAAAATGAGAAAAGATCTTGACAGGATAGTTTCTTGCAGCATGTTCGCCTGGCAGTAGGTGAGAACTAGGGATCACAGTGTCAGAATAAGGACGTGTACATTTAGGCCTGAATCAATTCCTTCATTGTATCAAATCTAGGGATCTAGGGAATTGTGTCAGATCAAAACAAAGGCATCCATTATCTCCACAGCTACTTCTTTTCATTTCTTCAATATAGGTGATTAATTCTAGGGGATGTGTTCACTTTTAGCCTCGTTAGTTACCCCAGCATCACTTCCTCACTAATACTAATTTCTTGAAGTACCTTATTCTCACCAATCCTCTGCTTCCCCACAATTTCCCAAATGTTTAACCAGGTAATTTGCCAGGTGACCTTGGGTTTATTTCTGACAACCTCATTACTTTGTATGAATGAATGTAAGACTAATGGCTCGGTAAATGTCATTGTCTGTTTTGAAAAGCTCATTCACTAAATGGTCAATACGTTAGCCTAGGGTGGTATGGTGACTCAGTGGTTAGCACTGCTGTCTCACAGCACCAGGGACCTGGGTTCAATTCCACTCTTGGGTGACTATCTGTGGGGTGTTTGCACATTCTCCCAGTGTCTGTGTGGGTTTCCTCTGGGTGCTTCAGTTTTCACCCACAGGCTAGGTGGATTGACCATGCTAAATTGCCTGTAGTGTTCAGGGATGTGTAGATTAGTTTGGTTGTCGGGGGATGGGTCTGGTGGGATGCTCTGTGGGTTTTTTGGGTTGAATGGCTTATCTCCACATTGTAGGGATTCTATGGTTTCCAATCTACTCACAAGTGTTCAGTGACTTCCTCATGAACATCATCAGAGTCTTCTAGATTTCCTCCTTAGTCTCTCTCAGCACACTGGGATAATTGTCATTCATTCCTGGGATTTATTTATTTTGAAATTATTAATTCTTTGTAGCACTCTATCTCATTGGTAATTAAGCCAATGATTTTACTTGCAACATAAACCCTGGGATATTTTAAGAAACTATTTGAACTACGAAGTGTGGGTGGTGGGTTGGGTGGGGGGCGGAGAGGTGTTGGTGGTGAGGTAAGGGTGTGTTGGAAAAGAGACTGTAACATTAGGATTTGTATTGGGATGATGAAACATGTTGGGCGAAATGGTATTCCTCATTTGCGATTATTTTCTCATCTTGCAAAACTTCAAATGAAACATTGAGCTTGAGCCACAAGGCTCTACTGTCACCTATAGGTTATAAGTATTACTACAAGTAAAGTCTCTGATGGAAACCTCTTGTTCTGCTGTCTGTAAACATGCACATTAAATGTGTTTAAAGAGCATATTCATTGTTTATAGTGAATACCAAACAGAAATATCTTCACATGGAATTTATTATGTGAATATTTTGTGTTATTTTAACGGAAAAAATCCCAGAAGGGAATGTTATTCTCCAGATATACTGTTGCAATATTAGGCATTTCAAAATGATAAGAATATATTTATTTTAATCATTGGGAAAAAGGCACTGATGTTACCATAGCCATTAATAAACCTAATGAGGAATTCATGAAAGCTTCCTTTTTCAGCATGGTTAGATTTCAAATTACTAAGTTAAGTAACCGAGGTGAATAGCATAGATCCATCTAAAAGATCAATTGTGAACTGCATCTTCTCATGGCCATTCATCGTTGCAGGGATAATTTTTGTCACCCATCTTGTTAACAGCTTTTCTTGCCACCATGTTGACAGTCATTAGTATTTTGCCCGTATTGGCAATACATGTCAATCAGTATGCATTCCTTTCTCAATGTTGAATTTTGTTGACCTGATCATTGAGTTCAGGTGGCAGAAGCTGTGAAATTTTCATTTTCAGATAGGTAACTAAATTGTGTGCTTTCACAAATCTTGTGCACCAACCAGCACTGGTCTTGAATTCTGGATTACCATTTTTGATTGCTTCTCTGGGGGCATAGAGTCAGACAGCTCCACAAAGGATGATATGACCATTTTGTTGATACACATTAACTCACAGTACCACTTTTCTCACAGATTTAAACAGAACTATGAACATGTTATTCTCTCTCAAAGCTGGTGCAATATGAGATGCACGCACCTTTTAGGAGGTGTATTTGAGACTAAAGGTAATCATGATTAGCACTGACACAGAACATAATGTTATAGTTGTATGACGTGTAGTCAATCTGTGAGCAGCAGGGTAGAAATTAGATGTACCATGCTTAATGTTCCAGTGAACATTATCTGTGTATGGCCTTATCTTCAACTAAAGAATTCATATTGTTGTCTCACCAATTCTTGCGTATAATTGGTACTTTTATGTTGAAAAAGAGAGACTGTAACAGAAGGAAGTATTATAGATAATGAGGTATACATTAATTTTTATCAGTCAGTGGAGAGATTACCGCTGGAATTGTGGAGAGAAAATCTAAATCTAAATGAACAAACTCAATCCCGCCCATTTTGTTTGTTGGGCAACTAACGATGCTCATCTTTCTGCTTGCTGGAGAACATTGTTCATAAAATAAAGGAAGGGTCAAGATTGGCAGAGGTATCCATTCCTCTTTGTCCTTCCTCTTATGCAAGGGGAGGCTTTGGAATGCAGAGAGCAGCGCAACAGCTCTTCCATTACTGAGCTTCTACTTTCTTGCCACCTCCTTTAATCAGACAAGGCCACATGGTTTCCACACATGATTTTAACACTCAAAGAGTTCTGTGAAATTGCTGTTAATTAGCTAATCAATTTTCTAAATGACTTTTCCACAGTGTTCAGGAGCTTTAAACTTATTGTCAGGGTATTATCAGGAAGCAACTTGAAGTCATTGCACTTCCATTATGACATCAGCAGTCCTGTTATTCCGATTGCTCCCACATCCAAGCTTTTGTTCCCACTTTGGCTGGAAAAAATTCAATATCGGATTAATTAACTACTTGGCTCTTGGAGAATTGCACTGTTGCAAATCTGTTTTGCCATCCAAAAACTGTTTGAGAAAAGATAAATTCAGCAGTCACAGGGTTAACTTACCACTTGTTCATTAGCAAGCAATTGCAAAAAAAGATGGTTATCTGTCAACTGTGCAAAAAATGCCGGAAATCAGATAGGTTTGTCCCATAAGAACATAAATTCTGTATGTCACGTAGTCATTTGATAACAAGCTCAGCTAATTTTAGCTTTATGTCTTTCGGTGATATTACTTAAGCTGCTGCATAAAACTAGACACAGTTTGAAATTGTTAACATACTTTTGGGCGTAGATATTGAATCAGCTTTCATTTGTGATTCTGAACACGCAGTACATTATTCATACACTTAATAGCTTAAGTGAGCAGAATGAAACTGACCTAATCTGCCAAATCATCAAAAGCTGGATGGCTTAGAATTTGTGAACTCAGCTCACTTAAACTAGTTGGTCACTTAGAGCCATAATGTCATAGAATCGTACAGCACGGAAACAGACCCTTCAGTCCAACTTGTTCATGCCAACCAGATTTCCTAAATTAACCTAATCCCATTTGCCAGCATTTGGCCCACATCCCTCTAAACCTTTCCTATTCATATACTCATCTAGATACCTTTTAAATGTTGTAATTACACCAACCTCCACAACTTCATCTGGAAGTTCATTCCATACATGCACCACTCTCTGTGTGAAAACATTGCCCCTCGTGTCCCTTTTAAATCTTTCTCCTCTCATCTTAAACTTATATCCTCTAGATTTGGACGCCCTTACCCTGGGGAAAAAAAGACCTTGGTTATTCACCCTATCCATGTCGCTGTTAGTTTTATAAATCTCTATAAAGTCACCTTTCAGCCTCCAATGCTCCAGGGAATATAGTGCCAGCCTATACAGTCTCTCCCTATAGCTTAAACACTCAAACTCTGGCAACATCCTTGTAAATCTTTTCTGAACCATTTCAAGTTTCACAACATGTTTCCTTTGGAAGGGAGACCAGAATTGAACACAATATTCCGAAAGTAGCCTAACCAATGTCCTGTACAGCCATAACATAATCTCCCAACTCCTATACTCAATGCACTGATTAATAAAGGCAAGCGTACCAAACACCTTCTCATTACCCTGTCAATCTGCAATCCCACTTTCAAGGAACTATGAACTTACACCCCAAGGTCTCTGTTCGGCAACACTCCCCAGCACCTTACCATTAAGTGTATAAGTCCTGTCCTGATTTGCCTTTCCAAAATACAGCACATCACATTTATCTAAATTAAAAACTATCTGCCAGTCCTCAGCCCATCAGCCCATCTGATCAAGGTTATCTTTTAATCTGAGATATTCTTCTTCGTTGTCCACTACACCTCCAAATGTCATCTGCAAATGTACTAACCATATCTCCTGCATTCCCATCCAAATAATTTATATAAATGACAAAAAGAAGTGGACTGCACCAATCCTCGCAGCACACCACTGATCACAGGCCTCCAGTCCGAAAAATAACCTTCCACCACCACCCTCTGTCTCCTCACTTCAACCCGATTTTATATCCAAATGACTAACCCTCCGTGGATTCCTATGATCTAGCCTTGCTAACCCATCTACCGTGCAGAACCTTGTCAAATGCTTTGCTGAAATCAATTTAAACAATGTCCACCACTCCACCTTCATCGATCTTCTTTGTCACTTCTTCAAAAAAGCTCAATCAATTTAGTGAAACACGATTTCCCACACACAAAGCCATGTTGACTATCCCTAATCATTCCTTGTCTTTCTAAATACATGTAAATCCTGTCTCTCAGAAGTCCCTCCAACAAGATCCATAGGTGGTTGAGAGGTGACCTTATAGAAGTTTATAAAATAATGATGTGTATAGATAAGGTGAATGGCAGGTATCTTTTCCCTGGAGTGGGGGATTCAAGACTATGGAGCATATTTTTAAGGTGAGGGGAGAAAAATGCAAAAAAAAAAAAATGAAGATCAACTTTTTTCCCATGGAGAGTGGTCCATGTGTGGAATGAACTTCCAGAAGAAATTATGGATGTGGGTACAGTTATAACCTATAAAGAGCATTTAGTTAAGTACATGAATAAGAAATGTTTGGAGGGGTATGGGCCAAGTGCAGGCAGGTGGGACTAGTTTGGCCCGGGATTTTGACCGGAATGGACTGGTTGGACCCAAGGGTCTGTATCCATGCTGTATGACATTATGACTCTATAACACTGTAACCTACCCACCACTGATGTCAGGCTCACCAGTCTATCATTCCCTGGCTTTTCCTTAACACCATTCTTAAATAATGGCACCACATAAGCCAACCTCCAGTCTTCCGGCACCTCACCCATGACTATCGATGACACAAATATCTCAGCAAGAGGCCCAGCAATCACTTCCCTAGCTTCCTACAAAGTTCTCGGGTACACCAGAATGTGAAAGAGGAATTTCAATTAATTTCATAAGGTGCAATAGAATTATTATTTATTTTTAGTGAGATGATATTGTGAGAAGATCAGACATATGGAAAGCACAAATTAATTATGGCATAAACCGAAAATCTGAAATAATTCCAAAGAAGAGCCTTTGGACTCAGTTCATTATCTCTGTTTTTCTCTTCATTGATGCTGCCAGACATGCTGAGAGTCTCCAGCACGTTCTGTTTATATTTCAGATGTCAAGCATCCACAGTGTTTTGCTTTTACTTTACATTTGAAAACCAGAAACCATAATTATTTAAAACATAACATGTTGGAAAATCATAGCACATTCATAGAGCGAGAAACAGCATTGATATTTTGAGTCCGATATGACGCTTCCTCAGAATCCATTTCCAAATGGAAAATGTTGCCAAAATAATCAACTTGGCCATCTGTCCAATTCCATATTTTAGGGTTTCTGGAGAGTTGCCCCAAAATAATGAGATAGATCCTTTTCATGCGTCAATGACAGACAAATGCTTTTATTTATGACCTCTCTGAGAAACTAGGCTACCCTGGTTGGACCTGGCCCAAGAGTAATTCATTTGCTTTGAATTAGTGTGTTAATTCCAAAAGAGCAAGAAGTCACTGAAATCTTCTTTTTTCATTCATTCATGGGAGGTGGGCATTTCTTGCCCAGAAGGCAGTTAGGAGCCAATCACATTTTTGTCAATCTGCAGGCAAAAAAAGGCCAGATAGGCTACGGATGGTGGATTTCCTTTCCAAAAGAACATTGGTGTGTCAAATAGGTTTTTAAAATGATAGGTACATCATCACCATTAGCCTTTTTTAAAACTGAATTCAAATTTCACCATGCACCATAGTGGGATCCAAAGGCATGTCCCCAGGGTGTTAGTCTGGGAGCTCTGGATTATTAACCCAGTGACAATGCCACTACACTACCACTTCCCCTACCACTGCCTGCCCTGTTGTAGCCACAACAGCAATCTTTAGAATAGTGCAAGTATTGCTGGTAGCTGTAAGGGTGATCCTGGCCATAAACGTCTATGTAATACACTCCTTGCAGGCTGGAATTGGAGATATTTGCCATATTCTTCAATTTGCTGTCCACTGTTAGAGGGAGTGAGCTTAAATACATTCTTTTTTACGAGAGAGAAGCAGGCAGAGAAAGAACCTCTTTTCGTTAGAATGGCAGGTTTCTCCAATATGCAGGAAGCCATTATGTACACTGTGGCATAACATGCCAACTCTTCCCTATCTTAGAATCAAATGAGTTTCCAATTGCTCCAGTTGCTGTGTGACACGTGTCAGAGAACCGCCTCAGCCAATGGCCGGTACCTTGGGAACAGTCATGAAGCATTAGTTCCATTGCAGCCTGTAGTCAGCTGCATTTGAACCAAAGAGCATCAAAGTCTGTCCTCCATCTGGATAGCTTGGAACCACATCGACATGAGAAAGAAGACCTTAGGCATGCTGATCCAATACTTCCTCTGATGCTACTGCTCAGTAGAGTACATATTGCTTTTGACATGTTTTCAAAGGGTTTACAAGTTGATGCTCAATCTGTTTAGCCACTTTCCTTGGACATCAAGTCCTGGAGTAGGATGTGAACTTGGGTCTACTCACTTCCATATTGATACTACCAATTTTCTGGAAGGTATCTTCAAGATAACCATTAACATCAGTTATAGAATGAGGAACTGTGGAGTGGGAATGTATCTATGTGGAGTATAAGGAGAAGCAAGAAGAAGACAGAAAGCAACTTAAATGGTCTTTTTCTGCCTCAGAGATAGTAGGAACTGCAGATGCTGGAGAATCTGAGATAACAAGGTGCAGAGCTGGATGAACACAGCCAGGCCAAGCGGCATCAGAGGAGCAGGAAGGCTGACGTTTCCGGCCTAGACCCATTTTTCTGAAGAAGGGTATAGGCCTGAAACGTCGGCCTTCCTGTTCCTCTGATGCTGCTTGGCCTGCTGTGTTCTTCCAGCTCTATACCTTTTCTGCCTCAGCTGCCTTAACAAACTTAAGAATACAGTAACAGCAATAGGCCACTCAGCTTCTTGAGCCCATTCTGCTATTCAAAGAGATTTCTCAGGGTGGAAATATCAGATACTAGGGCTATCGGTTTAAGGTGAGGGGGAGAACGTTTACAAGAGATGTGCAAGGAAAATTTTTTACACAGAGGGTAATAGGTGCCAGTGAAGCAGACATAATAACAACGTTAATTAGACAGACACTTGAACAGGCAGGGAATAGAGGGATACAGATCATGTGCAGGTAGATGGGATTAGTTTAGAATGGGGTCGTGGGCAGAGCAGACAAGGCAGGCTGAAGGGCCTGTTCTTGTGCTGTACTGTCTTCTGTTCCATGAAATCATGGCTGGTCTGTGGCCTAACTCAGTATCTTTAATAGCTTTGTTTAACAAAAAAATTATCTATCTCAGATTTAAAAATAACAACTGATCCAGCATCCACATTTGTGGAAGAAAGCTTCAAACATCAACCATCCTTTATGTACAGAAATGTTTCTGAACATGTCTTCTGAAGTCTAGCCCAAATTCTTAGACTATGCCTCCTACTATTAGAATCCTCACTCATCTAACTGCAATACATCTGTCTGTCCACAACCACAATTATCCATCTGACCTCCCCTTGTTTTTGAATGGTACAGTGTCCACTTGGCCATCATGAAAAGAATATCAGCTACTGTAACATAATCTTTCCAAACCAAATTTGTAACTCAAATCCTCCAATATTTTAAAGTCAACTTTTTGATCTTGAGCATTGGCTGCAATGGGCTGCAAGTTGCCTGCTTAACTTCCATAGCTTTTGTCTGTCCTAATGCTTTCTTTGCTGTACTATCCTAGTTGGCTGGTTGAAGGTTCTTGACTTTAATAAGACAGCAGACCTTGTTGCTGGTAGTCCTCAAGCAGATTTTGGTCTAAAAGACCAGGCTTCAGACTGCAACATCTCAGCTTGGTGTCACATGCTCACTGGTGGTAAGCAGCAACAAGGACAGCAGAACTAGCGGGGACAGAAGGAAGAATGGAGTCCTCCTCAGAAGAACAGTAGGTCTGTGCTTATTGGAGCCACTGCAAATCCTCCAGCATGGTGCTCCAGCAATGGCAGAGAGTTGCTGGAGCACTCTGTAATCCATAGCCATAGTGAGAGCAAGCTAACCCTGCAGGACTTCAGACTAAATTTCTCCTGAAGCACCAAGACTCAGAGTAAGTAGTAACTGTAGTGGAAATTGAGATATTATTGCTGTGCCATTTTGTTTTGGCTGCAAGTGCCCACATGGAGTTGACCACCACTTTCATGTGAGTTGCAAATTTTTGCACAAAGTCCTGCTAAACTCCTTCGTGTTTCTGGGAAGCTTTCCAATGCATCCAGCACTGTCTTCTACTTAGCCATCAGTCTTATTCCATAGGCTGCCCCATTATGGTGCTCATCCAAGTCTTCTCTCACAGAATTCATGTATAACCTTGTGAATACAGTACATCTCTTTCTCATTCTTTAAAAAGGCCCTTTGCGCATCAATTGAAAAACTTGGAGCGCTTTCTTTCCATGCTGTGCTACTCTGCAATGTTTCCTGGCATGGAATCCCTTTGCATGTGTTCTTGTTTCCTGTAGCTGGCACAAAAGACCTTTCCCTTTCAGAGATGCAAGCTCATATTGAGAAGTACAGGCTAACTTTAAGTGGTGCTAGCCACTCATGAGTTTGTTTGGGTGCCAATCAAACCAACAGCGTGGGCTGAATGTTGAAAAATATAAAACAGCAGGCAGCACTAAATAAACATTCGCATAAGTAATCATGATCTGTTGGCTGGAACTGATACATGGCTGCAGCATGACCTTGATTCAGACCTGAATATTGAAGGGTATTTGACATCTAGGAAGCACAGGAAGCTAGGAAAAGGAGGTGTAGTCGCTCTATTAATTAAAGGTGATATTAGAACAATAGAGAGGGATTATTCAGAAAACAGGATATAGAATCACCCTGGACAGAGATGATAAATAATAAAGGAAAAGGGTGCCTTGTGAGAGTTGTGTACATGCTCTCGAACAGGAACAATATGGTAGGACAAGGTATTGAGGGAGTTTGTCAAAATGGTACACGTGGGATTTTAATCCATATACCGACTGGAGAAATCAGATGGGAAAATGTCATCTAAATGAGGAATACAACGAATACATCGACCTTTTTTTTAGACTAACGTTGTATGACACCAACCAGAGCAGGCTATACTAGAGATAAAAGGTACCGCAGATGCTGGAGAATCTGAGATAACAAGCATGGGGCTGGATGAACACAGCAGGTCAAGCAGCATCATAGGAGCAGGAAAGCTTGACGTTTCGGGCCTAAACCCTTCATCAGAAAAATGGATTGACCAATGAGATAAGATTAATTACTGACCGCATAGTGAAAGTACTCCTTGGTAACAACATTTAAAATATTATTAAATTTTTATATATAGCTTATGGGAAGAAAGTGTAAGTCCAAGACTACTATTTTGGAATCGAACAAGGCGTAAAAGCAGAGCTAGTGAAATGAACTGGCAAATTAATATTAATGGATAGGTCAATAGAGATGCAGTGGTAAACATTTAAGGGAATATTCCAATCAGTGTAGAATAGATACATTCCAACAAATTCCATCCATGGTTAACTAAAAAATTCAAATGTGCTAGCAAATTCAAAGATGCATAATCTTGCAAAGATAAGTAGCAGGTCAGAAGTTTGGACAGAATAGAAAAAGCAGCTACGGATTACTAAAACATTAACAATGAGGTAAGATTTAAATTAACTACAGGAGAAGGTTAGCCAAACATATAAAAAGGAAGACACTTCGTCAGATATTTAGAAAAGAATAGAAATAAGTAAGTGTTGATCCTTTAGAAAATAAGGCTGGGGAATTAGTAATGGAGGACAAAGAGATAGCAGATAAATTGGATGGGTACTTAGCATCGGTCTTCTCTAGAAAGGATACAATAAGCATCCGAGAATTAGCTGTAAATCAGGAATTGAAAGGGAGGGTAGAACTGAAGAAAATTACAATTACTCGGGAAGTAGAATGGAGATAATTGTTGGAACTGTGAATTGTCAAGTCCCCAGGTCTTAATAGGTTTCATTCTAGGTCTTAAAAGAAGTAGCTAGTGAAATAGTTGATGCATTGATTTAATTTTCCAAAATTGATTAGATTTGGGTTCCTTTGGATTGTAAAATATCCATTATTAGTCCTCTGCTCACAAAGGGCAGCACAGTGGTTCAGTGGTTAGCACTGCTGCTTCACCTGGGTTCAATTCCAACCTCAGACAACTGTCTGTATGGAGTTTATACTTTCTCGCTATGTCTGTCTGGGTTTCTGCTGGGTGCTCCTACTTCCTTCCGCAGTGCAAAGATGTGCAAGTTAGGTGGATTGGCTATGCTAAATTGCCCATAGTGTTCAGGGAAGTATAGGTTAGGTGCATTAGCAGTTGGAAATGTAGGGTTACAGGGAAAGGGTAGGGGGATGGGTCTGGGTGGAATGTCTTTCAGAGGGTCAGTGTGGACTTGTGGGCTGAATGACCTGTTTCCATACTGTATGGATTCACATGGAAAAGTAAGGGAAGGAGGCAAAAAGCAGAAAACTACAGGCCAGTTATCTTAATATCTGTAGTGATTATTAAGAAATGTTATAACAGGACATTTAGATGAGTTCAAGGGAATCATGCAGACCCAATATGTTCTTACCAAAGGAAAACTACGTTTAACTTATTTATTGAAGTTCTTTGAAGAAGCAATTTGTTGTACATGAAGATGAATCAGTGTATGTATAGTATATAAATTTCCATGATATTGGGGGCAACATCTAGGCATTGATAGAAGATTGACTGGCTAACAAGAAGCAGAGAATAGGAAGAAAAGGGCTTTTTTCAGGCCCACAGGAATACCACTGTCATGAGTGGTATGCCGTAAAGGTTAATAGTGGTGCTTTTATTCTTTGAAAAAAAAACTTTGTAAATGATTTGGATGAAGGAATTGAAGGTTTAGTGACTAAATTTGTTGATAACACAACAGTAGGCAGGAAAGTAAGTTGTGTAAGTATACATGAGGAACCTACAAAGGAAGATACATCGTTTAAGTGAGTGGGAAGAATGAAAAAAGATGCAGATTATTTAAATAGTGAGAGACTGCAGAGCTCTGAGACACAGGGATATGGGTGCCTAATGAGTGTATCACACGAGATTAGTATGTAGGTACAAGAAGTAATCAGGAAAGCTAAGAGAATGTTATGTTTTGTCGTGAAATGAATTAAGTGCAAGAGTAGGGAACTAATGCTTCAGTTATACAGAACATTGGTGAGACCATACCTGGAGTACTGTGTACAGTATTGGTCACTGTACATACAGAACAATGTTAATACATTAGAAGCATATTGCAGAAGGTTTACTGGACTCCTACCTGGAATAAATGTATTGCCTTTTGACGGAAGGCTAGACAGGGCGGACCTGCATCTTCTGGAGTTTAGAAGAATCGGGTGACTTCTTTGAAACATGTAAAATTCTGATTACTTGACCAGGTCAATATTCAAAGAATATTTCCTCTTGTGGGAAGATTTAGAAATAGGGGCCATTTGTTATAAATAAGGGTTCACCCATTTAAAAAAAATTGATGGGGACACTTTATTTTTTTTAAGACAGTTGAGAATCTTTAGAATTCCCTTCCTCAAAAGGCAGTGGATGCAGAAACTTCAAATCTTCTTCAGGCAAAGTTAGATAGATTCTCGATTACCAAGGGAATGAAACATTATCAGGGAACGTAGAATTGTGGTTAACATCAGATCAGCCATGATCTTATGAAGTGGGTGAACAGGCTCAAAGGGTGAATGGCCTACACTTGTTTCTTGTTCGTACATTTGTATGACATTCTGCCTACCTGCTATAATCTGTCTTAGATCCTTTGTCTACTTTTAGGGACTCTCAACTGTAGAACCTTTGCTTTGATCTTCTAAATATTTAGTTGGAAGAAGTATTTGTGCCACCAGGGTAAGGAGCCTGGAATTGATTATTAAGCAATACATAGGATGCCTTGGGATGTATGGCAAGTGCCAGAAGCTCACTATGCTTCCTTGCAGGATAGCCACTCAACTCTCAGGAAAAATGTTAAAAATTGCAGTCAAAGAATGCATGCTATTGAAGCTTTTTGACTTGCACTCATCAAAATAAATGTAAGAATAACAAATGTCAAAGGCAGCAACAATTTAGAGTGAAGAAACGGGGTAATGATAGTTTGGCAAGTGGACTCCGATTGTTCCAGATATTGGCATGGAGAATGCACCAGGGAACTGAAAGTTAGGATTTGTCAAATTCACAGTAAATCGACTTTTAACAACTTGATAATTCATGGTTACTACTGAATAATCTCTCTGGCTATATAAATTAGCCATTCAAATGCACTTTCTCATTCCTTAAGTCTTCTCATGGCCTTCAGCTTGATCTCGCCTGATAAAGAGTCTTGAGTTGCTGATCACATACACTAGGTATCAGGTTTAACTTCTGCAAATTAATTTCATGGAGATCAATGTTGATATGGGAAAAAAGTTACCATCTGTCACTTCTGGTCTAAACATACGTCCCAGATGCATAACCACAGCCTGATTTTTGTTATCCAACCCTTAGTATGGGTCTAAATCTTTCAGTGGTAATTCCTTGGAGCCTTGGTTATTTTTGCTTCTGCTGTGTGGTAGTTAGAGGAGTTTTTGAATTCAGCAAATGTTGTCAGGTAACGGAACTGTGGAGAAGTCTAAAATCATTGACACCTGTTTAGTTTTTAACATAATACTCTGGGGAGGGTGTGAGCCTAACAAAGATTACAGCTGCCTTGTGGTGGGATGTGATGCAGCGTCAGCTGCTTCCTGCATGGCCTGTGTGCTGCTGAAGCAGAATGGCATATCCAGTTGTGAACCAGAGCAAGGTAGAGTAATGGTGGTACAGTGGTGAGCGTAACTGTCTTCCAAGCAGTTGATCTGAGTTCAATTCCAAACTATTTCAGGTGGTATGGTGGCACAGCAGTTAGTATTGCTGCCTCAAAGTGCCTGGGACCTGGGTTCAATTCCATCCCCGGGTGACTGTCTGTGTGGACTTTGCACATTGGCCCCGTGTCTGCATGGGTTTCTGCTGGGTGCTATAGTTTTCTTTCACAGTCCAAAGACGTGCAGTTTGGGTGGATTGGCCACCATAAATGTGAGGTTATGGGAATAGGGTGGCGGTATGAATCTGGCTAGGATATTCTTCAGACAGTCAATATAGACTCGATGGACTGAATGGCCTCTTCCTGCACTGTAGAGTTCTATGAACCAGAAAATTTTGAATTGGCGCGATTCTGATGCCACACAGTGTGAAACAGCCAGGCCCTAAATTCGAGGTAAGGTTTTTTTTGCGATCTTATCCTACTGCAACACATTTCGAAATACGTTGCAATGTTTGTGGCCGCATTTTCCTGTTGATATTCCTGATATTCTGCAGAGCTTTGCTGCACATCACAGCAATGATTCAGGTTTAAGTAACCTATCTACACCAAGGCTGCAATAGATAGCAAAGGGTGATAGCATGCAATAGCTTCTGCCAAATTGCAATGGGACTCCTCCATGATCTTGACAGTAACAGGAGGCTGTACAGTAGGTCAGCCAATGCATCCAGCATCTCGCTGCTCAAGCCCTTGATGCTTAGCATCCTCATCTGAGTGGTCTGTTGTAGGATACTTCTGTAACCTGGCTGTCCATTGAGCTGGTAAATGAATTATTCTTTAAAAGTGGCATGACTTGCATGCAGCTGACGTGCACGCAGTAAACTCTCTGTATCCTGGTCACAACCTGGCATAAGCCTTCAGGGAATGTACAGTGCCCATATCCTAAAACTGCCAGGTCAACTAGCAGTCCCTGTTTATCAGTGCAATGCCATTGTTCACTTTCTGCATCTTTAGCCTGGAGTGGCTGCATAAGAAATTGTTCCTGGATGTCTGAGAATAGGAGACTGGAAGGACAAAAGAAAAGGAAGGGTAAGGTGTGATATAAAGAAAAAGAATCTATAAATAAACCTTCTTCAGTTGACTCACCGTACCAGATAACAGGACAGAGACTGCGTCATGAATTTATTGTGATATAGCTTCTTGAACACTCAAGAGTACTCCACTATGAACCAAATGAAACTTGGTTATCAGCAAAAATAATCACACACTCAGGCTTATTTAGCAAATGCTCTCCAATCACATTTAATGGTTAACACTATGTTATGGGCTATGCAAGTGTGGGCTGGTTGGGTATGATCAGTATGTTGTTTGTTGCAAATAGCTGAAGTGATATCCTCTTTAATGCAACCTGTTAGTATTTGAGATGGTGTGTCCAGCTCTGAGAATCATATACCACATTTCACATTTTTATGATAGGTGGCACATTTGAGAACTTCCACAAAATTTAGTCAAAATAATTTAGAGAAAGCAACCTCAGAAAGAGACAGGAAAATGTAACTGCAACTCTGAAGTCTTTTTGGTTTTGATTATGGAAAACAAAATACTTTGATGAATTTCTGAACTAATTTCCTGAATGGAACAAATGGAATGAAAATTGGGCAACTTATTTATGCTAATAAGTCACTGCTATATTCCTCCCACATACAGAAGATGTAAATGCATTTTGATGTGTTGATATAGAGGTGTAAAATGGAACACAGTTACAACTGAACAGAAAAGAATCGTAGAATCATTTTAAGAATTGTAGGCCATTTGCCCCTAAAGCCTGCTCCAACATTGTTGGAGATCATTATTGATCTAACTCTAAGTCCTTAGTTTATATTCATATGTAGACCTGGTTGACAACACTCTATCCATCTCAGATTTAAATTTAATAACTGAGCTAATATAAATTACTGTGCATGTAAGAACATTCCACGCTTTCACCACATTACACGGCAAGATGTGTTGTTGCAGTTATACAGGACCTTGGTGAAACCACACCTGGAATATTGTGCGCAGTTTTGGCCTCCTTTTCTGAGGAAGGATGTTTTTGCTCTTGAGGTAGTGCAGCGAAGGTTTGCCAGGCTGACTCCAGGGATGGCGGGTCTGATGTATGAGGAGAGATTGACTAGTTTGAGATTGTTTTCGCTGGAGTTCAGACGAATGAAGGGGGATCTCAAAGAGACTTATGAATTTCTAACAGGACTGGACAAGGTAGATGCAGGGAGGATGCTCCCTACGGTCCAGAACCAGGGGTCACAGTATGAGGATTCTGGGTAGACAATTTAAGACGGGGATGAGGAGACATTTCTTCACCCAAAGAGTGGTGAGCCTATGAAATTCATTACTGCAGGAAGTAGTTGATGCCAAAACATTGAATGTATTCAAGAGACGACTAGATATAGCACTTGGGGTGAATGGGATCAAAGGTCACGGGGAGAAAGCAGGATTAGGCTATTGAGTTGGACGATCAGTCATGATTATGAAGAATGATGAAGCAAGCTCGAAGGGCTGAATGGCCTCCTCCTGCTCCTATCTTCTATGTTTCTATGCTTCTCACGCTTAAATGAGGAACCAGCCTTCTGCATTTTGATTAATAGAAAATAGAAAATGTTTAAAATTTTACTAAGCTAAATTCCTCACTGTATTATACGCACAAAGGTAATTAAAGGACATGTATTATGATGCAGCCTGGCGATAGGCCACAAGTATTAAACAGATTCTGACTGTTTTGACAGAAGTTGTTAAGGAGATGCATGGACAGTGTTAGGTCTGACACTGAAATAATCCACAATGTGTATGAAACCATTAATATGGCCTTTTTTTTTTCATAACAGAAAGGTCATCGGGACTTAAATTTCAAGTGCATAAATTTAAAAAACAGTTTGATGACAGATTATAGAATCATAGGAGCCCTACAGTGCGGAAAGAGGTCATTTAGCCCATCGAGTCTGCACCAACTCTCTGATAGTCATCCTACCTATACCCAACCCCCTATCCTATCTCCATAACCCCACACTTAGCATGGCTAACCCACCTATCCTGCACATCTTTGGACTGTGGGAGGAAACTAGAGCACCCAACGGAAACCCACACAGACACAGGGACTTCTCAAATACTCAACAACATACAAATGAGACAAAATTATCATTTGCAACACTTTTATCTTTAACCATTTGATCGAAAATATTTGAAATTAGACTTTTTTTTTAACATTTACTAATTTTATCTCCTGAGACTGTTGTGTTCTTGCTACGAATGTTGGCCCAAAATGCAATATAACAGGCTGAGCTGTAGACAGACAGGAAAATGCAGTTTATCAGAGATAAGATTGGGTCTACCAACCATCTCTAATTTCTCACATCAGGAAATTGATGTGATAAATTGACAGCTTTGCAAACTCACACAGCAGATATACATTTCAGGTTAGATGTGACTTTTAAACCATCACTTCTGATGTAATTACAGACACTGAATCATGAAAAGAATATCCTGACATTGGTAATTTTAACTTAAATATGATCCACATACTTTGCATTTACTTTGTACTTCTAATTCTGTTTTCTGTCTCATTCCTCTTCTGTGAAAGTGGGCTGAACTACTTTCAGACTTCTTGGTAGTTTTGATCTGTTTAAATTATGCCGCAGTTACAGGAGGCTTACTTCTCTTGAGTTAGAGAACCCTTGCAGACAGAGTGCAAATTTTAATTTGAATCTCGCTCTTTATTGTCAACACTGTAGGAGAGAGCAAAAATCCCCATCATCTGACATGCTGGACAAGACCCTGGACTTTTCTAACATCTGAAATACTGGACAAAATCTGGGCTCAGGCTACAACAAGCACAAAGGGCCAGAATAATTTCTGTCTGGGACTATTGTTCAATCTTGAATTCTAAGTTACACCTCCACACTAAGAGAACAATCAACCAAACCTAACAAACAGCTTCAGTAGACCATGGGCAACCCAGCACAGGCAATATGGGGCCTACAGAGATACCAAACATTCAACTTCTTTCAAAATCCATTCACATAGATATTGGGCATTCAACTTCAATAAAAGTCCATTCACAGAGATACTGGACATTTGACTTCAATCAAAATCCATTCTTAATGATCGGAAAAACAATTAACTTTGGAAAGTAACACAGTATGGAGCTGGAGGAACACAGCAGGCCAGGTAGCATCAGAGGAGCAGGAAAGTCCCGACTCGAAACATCAACCTTCCTGGTCCTCTGATGCTGCCTGGCCTGCTGTGCTCCTCCAGCTCAACACTGTGTTATCTCTGACCTCAGCATCCGCAGTTCTGACTATCCTAATTTCAGAAGGAATGCCAGAAAACAATGGAAGGCACATATTTGACGCAAAGATAAGGGAGCCACAGTCAATATAATTGCAGGTCCCAATCTCACCTGAAAAAGGGTTCCAAAGAGATAGCTCTTTGGAATGCTTTTCTGGAGCTATCTCCAGAAGAGGAAAAATTCCAGCAGCTATTTTCTGAGAGCAATCAAAGAACTGTCCGAGAGCGTACTAGCAAGGGCTACCAGACGCAGGCCTGTTCCAAACCGGGGAACCAACAACAACTGACCATGACCATGACCAGCAGACCTAAGAACCAACAAGCTCTGAAAACCAACTGACCCGAATGACACCACAAGACTTCATTCACATCCTGAGATGAAAACAGAGCCCGCAAAACCAGCAGAAAGTAAAGAAAACCAATAGATCCAAAAGGCATTTTACCACATCTCAAACCAAACTGAAAAGCCTACGCAGTCTGAAGTCTTCATCTAGGCTTCAGGGATGGCAGGCAGGAACAGCCAAACATAATTCAAAACCGTGTTTTCCTCAGTGGTGAGATGAAACTCCCGAGACCCCAGAGTTCTGACCGAGCCAGCAGGGAAGGCAAAGCGGTTGGTGACAGTGCATTGGGACCCCAAGGGTAAGAAGCCTAATTAAAGATTCTGTAATTAAAACCATTGGTTTTCAGTTTGAATAGCGCTTGAAGTAGCTAATAGTGCATTTAATATTATTACTTTCCAATATGCAGTTGTTGTGTCAATTTGCCTGTTCATTGTATTTACCTATATTTCTTGTATTAGACTTGCCTTTTGTATTTTAATTAAATCTAGAGATTCTTTTGCCCTGAAACACCTGTCTACTACCTCCTTCATTTTTACATTCCCTAAATAAGTGTAGTGTCTAGAACCAGGTATCTGGGGGTGATTCAAACCATTTAAAAATCATAAAATTACTGATTGCAAACCAGAACCATACAACACCTCTCTGTAACCAGATGAGTAGGGAGGGTTGAAGGGAATGGACAAAGAATACTTTGCAACTTGCAAATAAACACACTAAAGGAGAAATTAAATTAGAAAAGGTAACTTAGTTAGCAATTAAAGTACGAAAGGCACCAATTTCTCAAAGTCCTTTCTTTTAAAATGATGTCCAAGACTTCAAAGTTGTAATTAGCATTCTGAAATTCTGGATGATTGACTCACTGTGAGTTCAGGAGTCATGGACAATTTCTTCACTTTAAAATTTATTTAAGGTGTCTGAGGAATATTGGTAAAATGTCACTTCTGCTTTACAGTTTTGACGAAAGTACAATTACTTGCATATTACACAAATACAAATTGTTACCTGTTTTTTTACAGGCCAAACGCTTTTCCTTTGTAGCCCAGAACTAAAAGTTTTGACATTATCATTAGATATTGTAGAAAGCAATGTTTTTGCCTTAATTGAATGCCATTTCAAAACTGTGTAATTAAAAGGAGTTCAGCCCTTTGCAAGTCATGTGACCAAGTCTTTTGGACTTATTTATCACGGAGAGAAAAGCTTGAATTGCAGATGGACAATTGTCTAAGGCACACCTAGATTTTAAATGGAAAAGCATCTTTAAAACATCTTACAGCATAGCTGTAACTTGCAAATTCAATGTACAAGATTCTTTCCTGGAGGCAGTCATCTCTATAGCAGGTAATAACACTGGGGTAGCATTCTGTCCCACAACAGGTACCCTAAATGTTGATTGCTGACATTGACTTCTGAGAACCCCGTGTGAGGTTACCGCGGATTCTAGTTACATGATTATTGCAGCTATCTTCAGGGAGCTGTTTAATTTTTTTTTCATAACATCAATATCAATATTTTTATAACATCAATATTAAAGTTGACTTTTTAAAAAAATCTGTTTGTGACAAACTGATGAAACATATTGGTTATATCACAGATACATTATGACCCATCATACTCATACCTTTATATTGTTCGGAACAAAAATGTTAACTTGTTTCTTTTCAGGTTATTTGCGTTGGAGAAAATTCCATTTTGCCTGACTAAGGAAGAGTTTGTGGCAGACAGACTGAATCGAAACATATTAAACACTTATTTATATAATCAAGTCAGAGGTTTTATAGAAACTGAAATGGCTTTGTTCTTCTGTTAAGAAATGGCTAGCTTCTTTTATCTTGTACATTTGTTGTAAAAGACTCCATTTGTTTTCCCAAAAAAGTAGTGCTTGGGTCTAGGCCTGAAACGTCAAGCTTTCCTGCTCCTATGATGCTGCTTGGCCTGCTGTGTTCATCCAGCCCCACACCTTGTTATCTCTGCTTGTTGTAAAAGACCTATTGGCAAGAAATGAGGACATTCGGTATTACAGAGAGCATCAGACATTCCTAGGATAATGGGAGTGATTTTAAGGCAACAGTACAAAATGAATAAGATCTGATTGGAGATAACAAGGTGTAGAGTTGGATGAACACAGCAGGCTAAGAAGCATCAGAGGAGCAGGAAAGCTGACGTTTCGGGCCGAGACTCCTCTTCAGAAGTGGGGAAGGAGAAGAGGATTCTGAAATAAATAGGGAGAGAGGGGGAGGCAGATAGAAGATGGATAAAGGAGAAGATAGGTGGAGAGGAGACAGACGGGTCAAAGAGGTGGGAGTGGAGCCAGTAAAGGTGAGTGTAGGTGGGGAGTTAGAGAGGGGATAAGTCAGTCCAGGTAGGACGGACAGGTCAAGGGGGCGGGATGAGGCTGGTAGGTAGGAGATGGGGGTGCGGCTTGAGGTGGGAGGAGGGGATAGGTGGGAGAAAGGACAGGTTAGGGAGGCGGAGACACGCTGGGCTGGTTTTGGGATGCGGTTGGGGGAGGGGAGATTTTGAAGCTTGGGAAGTCCACATTGATACAATTGGGCTGCAGGGTTCGCAAGCGAAATGTGAGACGCTGTTCCTGCAACCTTCGGGTGGCATCGTTGTGGCATTGCAGGAGGCCCAGGATGAACATGTCGTCTAAGGAATGGGAGGGGGAGTTGAAATGGTAAGCGACTGGGAGGCTCAGTTGTTTGTTGTGAACTGAGCGTACGTGTTATGCAAAGCGGTCCCCAAGCCTCCGCTTGGTTTCCCCGATGTAGAGGAGGCCACAACGGGTACAGCGGACGCAGTATACCACATTGGCAGATGTGCAGGTGAACATCTGCTTGATGTGGAAAGTCTTCTTGGGGCCTGGGATTGGGGTGAGGGAGGAGGTGTAGGGGCAGGTGTAGCACTTTCTGCGATTGCAGGGAAATGTGCCGGGTGTGGTGGGGCTGGAGGGGAGTGTGGAGCGGACAAGGGAATCACAGAGAGTGTGGTCCCTCCGGAAAGCAGACAAGGGTAGGGAGGGAAAAATGTCTTTGGTGGTGGGGTCGGATGCAGATGACAGAAGTGTCGGAGGATGATGCATTGGATCCGGAGGTTGGTGGGGTGGTATGTGAGGATGAGGGGGATTCTGTTTTGTTTGTTATTGCGGGGAGGGGTAGTGAAGGATGAGTTGCGGGAAATGCGGGAGACATGGTTGAGGGCGTTCTCCGCCACTGTGGAGGGGAAGTTGTGGTCCTTGAAAAACAAGGACATCTGAGATGTACGGGAGTGGGATGCCTCATCCTGGGAACAGACGCGGCGGAGGCGAAGGAATTGGGAGTAGGGGATGGCGAAACAGAGAGGTCCAGGAAGGGGAGAGAGGTATTAGAGATGGTCCAGGTGAACTTAAG
>JAHRHZ010000144.1:67720349-67743640 GCA_024137785.1 Ginglymostoma cirratum
AGACCCAAAACGTCAGCTTTCCTGCTCCTCTGATGCTGCTTGGCCTGCTGTGTTCAACCAGCTCTACACCTTGTTATCTCAGATTCTCCAGCATCAACACTTCCTACAATCACAGTAATGCATCTGGTTTAGTCTTTTCTTTCTCAAGGTTCAGAAATTGAGCCAGCACCTCAACTATTTCTGACTTCTCAGTGCGTACTTTTAACTCTATTTTCAATTTCTCTGCCACCACCTTCATATTAACATTTGCTAACTGTTGCAATGAGCCAGATGAGTCCTTGGAAATATTCAGTAATTGACAGCCATGTTAAATTTTTATAAATGCAGAAAAAGCCACCAAACTCTTGCCACCTAAGTGTACTTGCTTTACCCTGTGGATTTACAGCACCACAAAGAGCTCTAAGTTGTTATGGTTTCCGTAGGGACTGATAAATTTCAAAATTGTAAAGGTGCATCTGTCTAAACCATGTCTTCAAGATCAGCTGCTCAACAACATCCTGCAATGCCATTTACCAGATTTCAAATTGTTTTTAATTCAGCACTGTGGTCAAGATAATAGTTTGATGATCAGTAACAGGAATGCTAACTATTGTAGAAATGGCAAATCTGTTCTGTTTTTAATCTTTGGATATGAACATCATTTGCAAGACCACATTTGTTGCCCTTGAACTGAGTGGCTCACTAGACCATTACAACAAATCTGGAGACACAGGTAGAGCAGAATGCGTAAGGATAGCAAATTTTCATCCCTAAAGAACATTAATGTTCCAGATATGTTGTTATAACATGCAATGGTAGTTGCACATTGATCACTACTGAGACTAGCTTTTGAACCATCTATTCATTGATTATAAATTCCATGTTGGGATTTCAACTTATATGCCCTAAACATTAGCCTGTGCCTCTGGATTACTAGGCTTGACAGACAACCACTACACCACCCTTCGCCACAAATGTGTTTAGTAGAACTACAGTCTGATGAGGTGATCATGGAGAAATTGGATTCTGTTCACTTCCTCATCCTATTCCTCTTCCTCTTCTTCCTTCTATTCCTTAATCATTTACCATGATGGTAAGTGCTGCACACTCATGATCATGAAACTTTAAAGAATAGGGCACAACTTGAAAAATTGCAACATAATTTGGTGGACACTGCAGGTCTCCTCCAGTACAATTCAGTCAGTAGAAGTAATGCTTTACCCAAATCATTGATCTAGATTATGAACAGCTAAGGCCTAAGCATTGATATTTGTGGTACTCCACTAACCACAGCCTGCCAACCTGAGAATGACACACTTATTCCTACTCTCTGTTTTCCTCCTGTTAGTCAGTCTTTAATCCATTACACCAATCACCATGCACTCTAACTTGTTTACTAACCTCTTGTGTGGGATTTTATCAATAGCCCCTAAAAATCCATTGGGTCCCATTCACTGGTTTCCCTTTATTAATTCTGCTGGTAACATCCTCAGAGAAGCTCTATCAGCTTTACCAAACATGATTTCCCCTTCATGAGTCCAGTTTGACTCTGGCCAATCAAATAATTGTTTTCTAAATGTCCAGGAATCACACCCTTTAAAATAGGTTCTAATTTCTTGTTTGTCATTTATATAAACAATTTGGATGAGAATACAGGAGACATGGTTAGTAAGTTTGCAGATGACACCCAAATGAGTGGTATAGTGGACTGTGAAGAAAGTTAGCTAAGATTAAAAGAGAATCTTGATCAATTGGATCATTGGACTGAAGTATTAATGGGCTCAAGTATTACTACTTGAGCCACAAGTAAATTGGAACAGGGTTAATAAGATTAACGAGGTAAATCAGGAAGGGGGATTTCAAAGCTGGGGGCATTTTTTAAGATGAGAGGAGAAATTTTTAAAAAGAAATGAGGAGCAACTTTCTTACACAGCGTGGTTTTTGTGTAGAATGAAGTGCTAGAGGAAGTGATAGATGCAGGTACAGTTATAACATATAAAAGACATTTGGTATATACATGGATAGAAATGTTTTGGAAGGACATGGACCAAATGCAGGCAGGTGGGACTAGTTTTGTTTGGGAGCTTGGTCAGCGTGAACTAGTTGGACCAAAGAGTCTGATTCTATATGGCTCTATGCTGTATCACTCTATGACTCTATGTTACCTTCAAATGATGTCAAAATATGTTTTCACTCTCCTTCCTTTCTTAAACTCTGGAGTACATTTGCAAATTTTATTCCATAGTAGAATTAATAGAAGTTTGAGAGATGATCACCGATGTAACCATTAACTCTGAAGCCATCTCATTTAACATTCTAAGTGAATGAGCTGTTCTTGAACATTTTGGTATGTGTGTTCAAGCTTTTGTATCTTCTGTCTGATGGAAATGGTTAGAAGAGATTATACCTGAGGTGGGAGTGTTATTTGATGATGTTGGCTGCCTTTCTGTGACAACTAGAAGTGTAGATGGAGTCAATGGATGGAAGATTGGCTTACGTTATGGTCTGGGCTATGTTCACAATTTTATGTAATTTCCCACGGTCCTGGGCAGAACAGTTGCCTTACCAAGCTATGATGCATCCAGATAGAATACTTTCTATTGTGCATCTATAAAAGTTGTTCAGCGTCCTTATGGACATGCTGAATTTCCTTAGCCTCTTGAGGAACAAGAGCCATTATTGTGCCTTCTTGACTGTTGCTTCTACGTGGGTGGTCTAGGAGAGATTTTTGGTGATAATCACTCCTAGGAACATGGCATTCCCATTTCTTTTCAAAAGATGGAAAATAGTTAAAAAGGAAGACCAACAAACACAAATTTATTCTATTGTCCTGAGCCAATGCCATCTTTTCAGTTCTAATTTGGTCTGTACAAGTTTTTGACATGGCATCTGCTCTAGGGTAGAGTAGTGATTTATCACTTGATTCATAATTCAGAATTTGAGGTTAATATTCTGAGGATATGGGTTTCAATGCCACCATGGCAGTTGGTGAAATTTCAGTTTAACAATTGTCAGGAATAAAAAGGTGGCCTAATGCAATTGGATAAGTGTTGTCAATTCTTGTAGGGATTATTGGAAAACCCTCTACTGATTGGAATTACATCTTGAAAAAAGGAAGGTGGTTGTAATTATTGGAGTGCAATAGTCTCAGTTCTAGGCCTCATCATATGAGTTCCTCAGGGAGTTTCCTAGGCCCAGCTATCTTCAGATGCTTCATTAATGACCATCATAATGCTCCATCATAAGGTTAGAAATGGAGATGTTTACTGATGATTGCACAATGTACAGCACAGTTTGTGATTCCTCAAACACTGAAGCAGTCCTTGCCCATTTACAGTAAGATCTGGACAGCATTCAGACTTAGCATGATAAGTGGCAAGTAATATTCACACCGCACGAATGCCATGCTATGGTTATCTCTAGCACAGAGAACTTAACCATCTTCCCTTGACATTCTATCGCATTAGTATCACTGAATGCTCCGTCAACATCCTGAGGGTTCCTATTGACCAGAAACTGAACTAGGCTACAAGAGCAGGTCAGAGGCTAGGAGTCTTGCAGCGAGTAACTTACCTTCTTATTCCTCAAGCCTTGCCCATCATCTAAAAGGCATAAGTTATGGTGTGATGATATATCTTCCACTTACTTGATGATTGCACCTCCAACAACATTCCATTTCATGTCTCATCTGATCCTGCGATGCAGTATGGGTGTTTCTAAACCACACAGACTGAAGCAGTTGCAACAAATTCTAACCTCGCCAGCAACACCCACATCTAATGAAAGAACATTAAAACAAGTAACAGGAAGAAATCATTTCACAGATAATTTTAAAGTCATGGAACCCTTTAAGAAGTATGCATAAGCTTTTCTACCTGATGTTTACTGACCATCCAGCTATTTATATTTAAGAAACAGTATTCGCATCAAATTAGGCTTACAAGCTGACTGACAATTTTGCATTCTGCTAGTGGACAGCCCTAGCCAATGTCCTTGAATGGTGTCCAACTGCATCGTATGCAACTGAGACATCAACATCATTTTGGCTTTAAAATTGCGTCTATTGTGCTACAAAAAAGACGAGTGACACTACAACACTGAATAGTGTGGTCTAATTTGTATTACTTTCTGAAACTGAAATTTTACTTACTACCACTTGGTGGCTGTCTCACTCCGTCATGCTGGATGCGCACCTATATATGCTGCGATGACAAGAATGATCTACATATGCAATATTATGGGAATAAAATAGTTTATAATGAAACATATATTAGTTATGCTGGCTGAAACAAGCCAAGTATATAGTCATGCTAACGAAATACAGTTCTTGGAACTGAAGGGACCATTGCCATATCAAAGGGGTCATGCCAATAACAAATGATAACTTTCCCTCAGAAGCTCAGCTCATTGCAGCTGAGGAGCACCAGACTGTGTTGCATAACGTAATAATTCTAAAATGTAGTAGTGATAGGCGATAGCATAATTGGAGGAATCAATGTTGTTCATTGCAGCAAAGATAGAGAATCCTGAAGGCAGTGTTGCCTCCCTGGTGCCAAGGTTCAGGACATCTCTTCTGTGCTAGAAAGGAACTTGGAGTGGAAGGGAAAAGATCCCGCTGTCATGGTTCTTGTGGTTACCAACAACATGGATAAGACTAGGACGTGTTTTGCTAGGCATTATGGATAATTTAGGGTTAAATAAAAAGGCTGATTCACAAAGGTAATAGTTTCAGGATTGCTGCCTGACCCATGTGAAAATTGGCAGAGTTGAATAAGATTAGTGCAGTAAATGCATGCAGGAGAAATGTGTTCTGGATCATGGGAGCACTATTACCTAGAGGTCCTCGGAGAATTGCTTCAAAGTTACTTGAGGACAAAGCATAAATCAGAAATAATGGAAGCTTGTAAGAAGAGTGCTACAGTTGCCATGGATAACTTTGATCTGTGTGTTGACTGGACAAAGCAGGTGGACAAATGTAAAATGGAAGAATCTTTAGTAGAGTGCATAAGGGAATGTTTCTTGGAGTAGCATGTTGTACAACCTATCCAGAATATGCTAGATCTGGTATTGTGTAATGAAGTTGGATTAAAAAGAGACCTTAATCTTAAGGATTTTCCACGGGGTAATGATCAGAACGTGGTAGAATTTCAAATTCAGGATGAGAGAGAGCAATTCAGATCTCAAACCAGTGTCCTCAACTTAAATAAGGGCAACTACAGAAGCATGAAGAAAGAGTTGTTTGTAGCAGGCTGGGAAAACAGACTAAGAGGAAGTCAGTGGATAAACAGTGACTGACGTTTAAGCAGGTATTTAATAATACTCAGCAAAATATTCCAAGTGTAAAGAACTTCATGAAAAGCATGAACTATCCATGGTTTAAATGGATGGTCAAAGTAAATATCAAATCAAACACTAAGACATACAAAATGGCATGACCTAATGGTAGGCCAGAGGGTTATGATTTTTTCAGGAGCCAGCAGATGACTAAAAATATAAATTGAATGGGAGAAAATGGATTATGAAAGTAAATTGGAAAGAAATAAGAAAAAGAAACAAAAAGCAAGCACTTCTACAAGTAAATAAAAAGAGACCAGCTATTCTAAGTGTGGGACACTTGGACGATGCAACTGGGGAATTGTTAATGGGGATCAGGGAAATGGCAGATGATGTAAACCAATATTTTTCACACATGATGATGTGGTGAGGCTGATAGTTTGCCAATGTTAGCTTTGGGAGGACATAAATTCGAGGAAGCTGGAACCCTTAGAGGGAAGTTGTGCTGAAGCCACTGTTGGACACAATTGCCTGGAAAAAGCAGTTGGTGAACTGCAGCCAGATGGTTCACTGCTCTGAGTTACAGTCACGAACTGGAGCTATCTACTTTCTCAGGGAAGGAGAGGAGAGTTGAAAGTGGCATGTAAATAAGGCAAGTTGGAGAGGCAATGAGATGCTACTAAAGAAGTTGCTGCTCAGAAGCAAGATTCAACAATCACATTTTAAAGTTTTAAGTGGAATATTGCCAAAACTCGTACTGACATCAAGATTCTGATACTTTCATTCTGTCTGTATCTCATCAACTTTCTCACCATTGCTTATGCCATATCAAGGCGGACACAGTCCACCCCATGTGTATAGGCAAGAGTGCCTGACCACGTCTGAGGTATGCTTTTGAGGTTATTTTAAAGTCTTAAAAGCATTTCCTTCCCACCCAGCAGTGGTAAAGCCACCTTGCAGCAGATCACATTGATGGCAGTATTCTTATTTTGCTATTAATCGGCTAATAAAGAAAAAAAAGGCACAATCTTTAGCAATGATAGTGGATAAATGTTTCATGCCTACATCTGGCTTAATATATAGCTTTCAGTGCAGAGAAAAGAAATTCCCACTGGGATAAATGAGACAACATTTCGCAAGCTACTATAATATTGAGCATCAGTTTAGTGTTATTTGAAATATTTACTATATTTGCAGTACCTCTAAAAAAAGATAATAATTGACCTTTATCAAATGACCTATCCACACATTCTAAATGTGTAATGCATAAAATAAATCATGGGCATCATGATTAGGTCCTTCTTTTGATCTAATTTTCTAGGCATCAGTAAAATTTCAGGTTTGATTGCAATGCATACCTAGTCAATAAATGGCCTTAGTCCATTGGTAATCGTAAATGGCTTCCCAAAATTTCAGCAATTTCAATCAAGGATGTAAATTTTCTGAAAATTACTCCATAAAATTTTAAAACATAGAACATAGAACAATACAGCACAGTACATGCCCTTTGGTCCACAATGTTGTGCCGAAATTTTACCCTAAACCTAAGGTCTATCTAACCTCCACTCCTACCTTATACTATCATCCATATGCCTATCTAATAGCTGCTTAAATGGCCCTAATGAGGCCGACTCCACTACTCTCTCTGGCAATGCATTCCACACCCCTACCACTCTCTGAGTAAAGAACCTGCTTCTGATGTCTCCCCTATATCTACCTCCACTCCCTTTAAAACTATACCTCCTCATAATAGCTACCACCACCCTAGGAAAAAGTCTCTGGCTGTCCATTCTATCTATACCTCTGATCATTTGATCATTTTGTACACCTCTATCAAGTCACCCTTCACCCTTCGTCGTTCTAAAGAGAAAAGCCCTAGCTCTCTCAACATTTCCTCATAAGACCTTTCCTCCATTCCAGGCAACATCCTGGTAAATCTCCTCTGCACCTCTTCCAATGCTCCCACATCTTTCCTGTAATAAGATGACCAGAATTGGACTCAACACTCCAGATGGAACTAAGATGGAATATACAATGGGCAGAATTAATCTTTCATACCTGCTTTTGTATATTTTGCTTTCAAAGGGCATTCACCTGTGCAGCCAGCTGGTTGGACAGATAACCAGCCTGTGAACTCTGCTGTGGTTGTCAGTCATAATGTTACTCCATAAATCAGTCATGAAGAAGCATTCATGTAAAGTGCTGTGCCACTTAGTATCCTTCAGCAAATGAAACAGACGTGCTGCAGACAGAGGGCTCACCCTACAGTACGGTTTATACTATCTGCAAATGCATCTTAAGGACTTACCCCACTCAACTTTCCTTCTTGTAATTATTTTCAAAAACTGATGGAATGACATCAGCTTATAAGAACATAAAACATAGAACAGTACAGCACAGTACAGGGCCTTTGGCCCACAATGTTGTGTCGACCTATTATCCAGTAAGATCAAACTATCCTGCATACCCTACATTATGCTATTATTCATGTGCCTATCCAAGGGTTGCTTAAAAGTCCCTAAAGCATCTGACTCCACTACCACTGCCGGCAGCACATTCCACACAACCGCCATTCTCTGTGAAAAGAACCTACCTCTGACATCTCCCCTATACCTTCCTCCAAACACCTTAAAGTTATGCCCCCTTGTAATAGTCGTTTCCGCCCTGGGGAAAGGTCTCTGACTATTCACTCTATCTCTGCCTCTCATCATCTTGTACACCTCTATCAAGTCACCTGTCATCCTTCTTCCCTCCAATGAGAAAAGCCCTAGCTCCCTCAACCTTTCCTCATAAGACCTGCCCTCCAGTCCAGGCAGCATCCTGGTAAATCTCCTTGGCACCGTCTCTAAAGCTTCCACATCCTTCCTATAATGAGGCGACCAGAACTGAACACAATATTCCAAATGTGGTCTAACCAGGGTTTTATAGAGCTGCAACATAATTTTGCAGCTCTTAAACTCAATTCCCCTGCTAATGAAAGCCAACACACCATACGCCTTCTTTACAACCCTATCAACTTGGGCAGCTACTTTGAGGGATCTGTGGACGTGGACCCCAAGATTCCTCTGTTCCTCTACACTGTCAAGAATTCTGCCATTAATCCTGTATTCTGCATTCAAAATCAACCTTCCAAAATGAATCACTTCACACTTTTCTGGGTTGAATTCCATCTGCCACTTCTTTGCCCAGCTCTGCATCCTGCCAATGTCCCATTGCAACCTACAACAGCCCTCCACACTATCCACAACTCAACCAATCTTCATGTCATCAGCAAACTTACTAACCCACCCTTCCACTTCCTCATTCAAATCACTTATAAAGATCAGAAAGAGCAGATGTCCCAGAACAGATCTCTACGGAACACCACTGGTCAATAAGCTCCAGGCTGAATACTTTCCTACTACTACCCTCTGTCTTCTATTGGACAGGCAATTCTGTATCCAGACAGCCAAATTTCCCTGAATCCCATACTTCCTTAGTATCTGAATGAGCCTATCTAATTTGTAATCTACATGCTTTTATGAGCTTCCGTTCTAAATGTATTAATTTACAGGTTTACCATGCAACAGGAAAAAAAGTGTGTAATGTTCAAATGCTATCATGATTCATGCTCCCGTTCCTCCCTGCATCATATACAGCCATGGCTTTACTGCTTATTTGACTGTTTTAAATAGAATAAAATTATTGCCCAATTATTGGTTCAAACTTACTCTTTTAGTATTAATATATTAGTATTACATAGAGACATAGAAAATAGAAGAAAGAAGCAGTAGGAGGCCATTCGGCCCTTCAAGTCTGCTCTGCCATTCATCACGATCATGGCTTATTATTCAACTCAATAGCCTAATCCTGCTTTCTCCCCATAACCTTTGATCCCATTCACCCCAAGTGCTATACCTAGTCACCTCTTGAATACATTCACTGTTTTGGCAGCAACTACTTCCTGCAGTAATGAATTCCACAGGCTCACCACTCTTTGGGTTAAGAAATGTCTCCCCATCTCAGTCCTAAATGGTCTACCATTATGTCTATTTTATGCAAATAAATATTAAAAGGACTACAGTGATTTGATCGCATTAGTTGATGAAACAAAGAGAAATTCTGAAGAAGGGTCTAGGCCCAAAACGTCAGCCTTCCTGCTCCTCTGATGCTGCTTGGCCTGCTGTGTTCATCCAGCTCTACACCTTGTTCTCTCAGATTCTCCAGCATCTGCAGTTCCTGCTATCCCAGAATAATTATAGGGTAAGTTTACTTCAATTATTTTGTGCTTTAAGATTGCACAATTTATAATCAGTGCACAACTGTAACCTTTCTACTTTAGTGTGAAGCCGTGAATTTAAATACCGTAGTTGCCTTCACCCTGATAACTTATGAAGTGATGGCAGATCAGTTTTCAAAATGAAACAGGCACAAAATGGATTCTGTCAGTGCCACCACCACATTCATCCACGTGACTACAAAGCTTTGTCAACTTTAATCTTGTCTACATAAGTTTAATGAAGATGCTATTTTCCTACACATTGTTCTTGAAACTTCCTAGATATTGAAAATACAAAGAAAACTTGATTTAATTGGATGCCTAATTCATTTTGAATACAATGAGCTATATTATTTATTACTACACTCTGGTTGTCATAGAATCCCTACGGTGTGGAAATAGGCCCTGTGGCCCAACAAGTTCACAGCAACCCTCAGCGCATTCCACCCAGACCCATCTCCCTATAAACCCACCTAATCTACACACCCCTGAACACTACGGGCAATTTAGCATGGCCAATCCACCTAGCCTGCACATCTTTGGACTGTGGGAAGAAACTGGAGCACCTGGAGTAAACCCACACGGACACAGGGAGAAGGTGCAAACTCCACACAGACAGTCGCCCAAGGGTGGAATCAAACCCAGGTTCCTGGTGCTGTGAGGTGGCAGTACTAACCACTGTGCCACCGTGCCACTGTTAACAGCAGTGCTTCAAATTAAAATTAACTGCAGTGGTAAGTGGCCCTGTAATGCCCCCACTATGTTGGCAGGATTTTCACCCTAGAAGACAGGGATGTCCTGGATTCAGGTGGAAACACATGGCCCAAGGTGAAGATGGACTGATGTCAAAGATTCCAGGTTGCAAGGCCTATATCCATTTGGAAAGACATCCATTCAATTCTACAGACAAGTGTACGATCTCTGCTCTTCCTCACCCTGAAATACTTACTGCCTTACCTCTCACCTCGTCTACAATGCCCACCCCCATAGACACAGTCTCTTAATCCCTTTCATCTTCCATTACCCCCTTCACCCTTCTACCTCCTGTACCCTCCAATCCCCTCAAACAATCTTCCAGTATCTACCATACTGGCAGAATACATGATCTCTATACAAAGAACGCCATGTGATAAAAAATTATAAATCTGCCAAAATTTAACACTATTAGAATGGCACTTAAATAGATCATAAAACTTCTTGGAAATTCACAAATCTGTCAAAATAAACAAATATTACCTGAACAGATGCTTGGAAACAATTATTATTTTAAATGTTCATATATCATAATAAAAGATTGTGCCTGGTGTAAGATTTTAGAAGATGATTATGTTTTGATTGTCTCTTTGAATTCAAGGTAAAACAGAATGCCATGAGAAGTGGGGATGTTGTAAAGTTTTATTGGAATTTGCCCAGCAGCAGGCCACTTTATGGTAAGTAGGATGTACTGAAATGCAGGTGCCATTCTTCACACCTGAACACAAGGAAAGGGGCGAGATAACAAGCATGGGGCTGGATGAACACAGCAGGTCAAGCAGCATCATAGGAGCAGGAAAACTTGACGTTTCGGGCCTAAACCCTTCATCAGAAAATGGAAAGGGGCAATTGGTTTTGCCTTGAGCAGACTTCCAGACCATCAGTTTGAAAACTCTGGACAAAGTGGTTGAGAGAGAGAAAGAGAGAGAGACGGGGTGAAGAGAGAGAGAGGGAAGGAGAGAGAGAGATGCAGAGTTACTTCTGTATATAGAGGGAAGACTGCTGTCTGTGTTCACTACCAGTCAGAATGCTAGTTAAAGCTTGTCAAAGAGAAGGAAACCACAGCAATTTACAGATAATGGAAGATCTTCCCCAGGGTGGTTGGGAGGAGAAATCACCAGAATACCTTATTATTGAAATTTGATTTGGGCTTCCTTAGAAGACTGAGGGCAATCAATCTCATTCAGTAGTTGATGGATGTTACGACTCAGTGAGATGGGGAGACATTAATCCATTGGAAGCTGAAAGTGACTGTGGACTGTTTCACACCAAGACTGCAATTCTGTTGAAAATATGCTGTTTAAGTAATGATTAGTCAATATTCATTTTAATTTGTTTGTCATAGTAAAAGTCTTAATGTGAAATCTTGTGCTAATCATTTAAGTTAGTCACTAGGGCCTGAATTTCACATTTTTAGCTAAGTCTGAGTTGCACAAGGTTTCTGGAGACTATTTTGCTGTGAGGCCTAGCAAGTTAACTCACCATATCTTATCAAACTCATAGCATTAATTACTTACCCTGCCCCTGAGGCATCTCTGGCATCCGATTCTAGCCTCATCTGCCATGCGCCATTCCCTGGCCAATTTGCCACTCAATGGACACCCTGCGAAGGTCCAGCACCCCTTGTACCCATTCCATCTTTGAAAGGCTGATGTGTGCTGGACAAGCTTTTGTAATTATTGGCACCATTGAGACACACTGCCTGTGGCACGTGGCTAGTACTCACTCACAAATACATTCTTTTACCATAGTTGCAGT
The DNA here is from genome assembly GCA_024137785.1 of Ginglymostoma cirratum. Classification (NCBI taxonomy): domain Eukaryota; kingdom Metazoa; phylum Chordata; class Chondrichthyes; order Orectolobiformes; family Ginglymostomatidae; genus Ginglymostoma; species Ginglymostoma cirratum. Next base: position 67,732,372 of record JAHRHZ010000144.1, read on the forward strand.
TTAACTACAATGTCTCACAGTTTACCAGTTTGTAGCTACATCCTGTCTGAACACCGTCTAAGTCAGTGCTGAAAGTGGAGTGGCGGGTAGACAGGATGGTGAAGAAGGCATTTAGTGTGCTTGCCTTTATTGGTCAGTGCATTGAATGTAGGAGTTGGGAGGGCATTTTGTACTTGTACAGGATATCAGTTAGGTCACATTTGGAATACTGCTTCACTTGTGGTCTCCCTACTATTCGAAGAATTTTGTGAAACTTGAAAATATTCAGAGCAGATTTAAGAGAATGTTGCCAGGGTTGGAGGGCTCGATCTTTCGAGACAGGCTGAGTAGTCTGGGGCTATTTGCCCTGGAGCATTGGATGCTGAAGTGTAACCTTATAGAAGTTTATAAAATCATGTGGAGCATGAATAGACAAGGTCTTTTCCCAGGGTAGGGGAGTCCAAAACTAGGGGGCATAGGTTTAAGGGATGAGCAAAAAGATTTAAAAGGGACCTAAGGGACAACTTTTTCAGGCAGAGGGTGGAGCATGTATGAAAGGAGCTGCCAGAGGAAGTGGTGGAGGCTGGTACAATTATAACATTTAAAAGGTATCTGGATGGGTACATGAATAGGAAGGGTTTAGAAGGATATGGGACAAATGTTGGCAAATGAGACTAGATTAATTTCAAATACCGAGCCAGCATGGATGAGTTGGACTGAAGGGTCTCTTTCCGTGCTGTACAGCTCTATGACTCAATTCTGTCCCAATCCCCACTGTATACCTAATACTTATCTTGTCTAATAGAGGAACATTACATACAGGCAAGCATTCAGACAAAAGCAAACTTGAGCTATTAGCTACAGAAAAGAAAAGGGATTAATGAAACCAATTGAGGTTGATGTACACTGTGACAATGTATAACAGATTTAAAAATCATGAATAGAAAATATATTACAGTCCATGATTATCTACTGCATGCAGCTCTCATCTAATGAATGTGGGTTTCTGTGAAGTTGTCTGGTTTACCTGTTGCAACTGAGCTGTGTCATGGACAACTGCAGTTGCCTTTTCCCTGGTGTTTGCCTTCTCTTCTGAAGACTAGTTCCGCTCCCCCAGTTCTTCAGCATCCAGCATGTTGCCTTGTTGCCTGCTCTAATTATGCAGGGCACAGTACTCCAAGATGGTGCACAGACTCTCTCTGGACTATGCTGAAGGGTGTCCCTCAGACTAGACCAACAACGAAACCACATCTTCTACAACTTTATACTCTGTGCCACCACAAACTGGTTGAGGCATAGGAGGCATTAACCCTATACTCCCTATCAGTCCGAATGTTGCACAATGTAATAAAGTTGAAATGTACAGCCCTTGATCCTAGTAAACAATTTTGTATGGCAGCCAGACCCTCAAAAGTATCAGGTTTGCAGGAGTTCTCCAGAGAATATAAGTTAAGAGCTGCCAAGGTAATGGGCACACACCTCCAGGAAGTGGTACTCCAAGATATAGCTGCCTCCAAACAAATTGCAGAATTTTTGAACCATCAACTAGCAGAATCATGCTGGTAATTTATAAGCAGGAGTGTCTTGGATTGGAGCCTACGTTTTCGCTCACATCAAAATCATTGGCCTGGAAAATGAATGGTAATGACCAAAATTGACCTTCTTTCCATACTGACAATTGAGACTATTCAGTTGTCACTTAAGGGCCTAATCCGAGCATCACTAGTATTGACTAGATTGGCCTGCCATCAGGAAGATAACATAGCAACTAAATCTATGTCCAAAAAACGTTCACTTTTTCTATCACAGATGCACAATAACATCAATCTGTTCTATTTATAAGGTGTGCTGCAGAAATTAACCAAGGGTCTTTTAGACAGCACTTTTCAAACAGCTAGTTTGTCCCTTCTGATAATGGGTGTTTGGATGGGGATAATGATGTTGGCGTCCCTCAATAAGGAGGAGTGGCAAATGTTGTTGAATTGAGATAAAAGGTACTGCAGATGCTGGAGAATCCGAGATAACAAGCATGGGGCTGGATGAACACAGCAGGTCAAGCAGCATCATAGGAGCAGGAAAACTTGACGTTTCGGGCCTAGACCCTTCATCGGTCTAGGCCCGAAACGTCAAGTTTTCCTGCTCCTATGATGCTGCTTGACCTGCTGTGTTCATCCAGCCCCATGCTTGTTGTTGAATTGAGTTGTGCTTCTTCAAAGGGCCATTTTCTTTTCTTCTCCCCCAAGTCTCTGAAATCTCTTGTCCCGATAGAATTTATCTCATTTCATTTTGAAAGCTACCAATAAATCTGTTTTGATAACCTTGTTGACCAATGTAATCCTATCCTAACCATCCACCGTACTTGTCAGTTTTCCTCAGGCCCTTCCATCTGTTCTGCTTCTAGTTCCTCCCAATCCCAGCAAGTCATGGTATAGAGTTTTGAATTGGAAAATCAATCGAACCTAGCCCGGCCTAAATCTTACGCTGATACTAAAGGACATATTTTAACTTCATCTGCCAAGGAGGAATGGTGCAGTTAATATGGGAAGATTAATATGTTTGTGTGGGGGTATACTCAATAGCTGATCTTGGTGTTTAAAATTCCAATGGAAATTCTAAGCCTGCTGGCCCAATAATGTGCTGAGTGAGTGGGTCCGAAAGTTTCATAGAGACAGGGTCTCTATTTCAGGGATAATGTTATTGAAAAGACCAGACAATTCTATGCTGATTTGAGAATTAGTTGTGTTTGTCTGTGCTTTTAAGGTTGGTAGTAAGTATTTCACCGTTTAAAGGCTACTGTCTGACAAATCTTCCACTGATACAGGTTGCTGAACATTACATAATCGAGTTTGCAAGCCATTGAAGGATGTGGAATTTAACCTTAAGCAGATATATTTGGATGAGACAGGTGTTTTATGGAGACGTTTGCCATAATGCATTCTTGTTGCTGCAGAAGAGCCTATGATGCGCACTTCCAAAGAGTTAAAAAGAAGTTTGCTTTCAAATACACATGGTTTTTGAACACTTGGCTATTGATACAAGTGCTAAGCCTCAGGCTTTTTATAATGCCAATGGCTTTGTAGGGCCACAAAATGTGCATGTGTCTTCCTGAATATCATGAATTGATGGATCCATAATTTTTGTCACTGAAGTTCATGTTCACTGTTGTAGGGTTGTATTGAGAATAGACTGCAAAATTTTGCTTCTTTTGAACAAGTGTTCAACTCACCCCTTTTATGGAACAGTTAAGTCTTTTTCCTAGATATCCACCCCATCCACTCAACCACTTGTTCGTATTCAGTCAAGGGGCCAGGGAGTTATTAAATCCCTGGAACAGGAGTACGCCATTCAGTCTGTTCAACCCGCTATGCCATTTATGGCTGATCAAACCTTCCATGCCTTTTACTCACATTACCCCCATAGATAGGAACAGGAATAGACCACTTAGCCAGCTGAACTATTTGCTTTCTTTGACACTCCTCTCAACCACTGACGAAACAAAGCATTGTAGCACTCATCTTGTTCCCTCAACTTTGTCTACGTTATCTTGTTGTGATATTTGGGGAATGAAATCATGGAAGACACTGCACTTCAATAGGTTTAGAAAAAAATGTTTCTTTATAACGTTTTATCATTGTTACATGTTTCAGGTAAATACCAATATCTATCTTTTGTTTTCCATTACACATACTTATCATTAAGCATACTCCTTCACTGTATAATCCAGAAAATTCTAAAATCCAGTGTTCGTTTGGTTCAAAACATTTCAGACTGGAGAGGTTACATTGTATTAATTTCATTTTAAAAAATCATTTTAATGCATGCCGTTATCAAAATTTGCCCTAGGGTGCAGTACTGAGTTTAAAGTGATCCAGCAGTGTTGGGGCAAGCAGCAGAACCAATGTTTTGTAATTCCTCGCTTCAAAGCTGTGCCTTCTGAAAACGCATTACTAGATAACATCACTTTACAAAATGAAATTTGTGCTATGTTTGGCGAATGTTCAGAAGTAATCATACTGAAGACTCAAGACTGTTGCATGAGAATTGCAATATAAACAAGTCAGCTCAAAGTTAATCTGGAAAATTCATGGAAAAATTACATTTAAAACGTTACAAGTACCAAGGCAACTATGTTTAGAGGGGAAGCTTTAATCCAAATTATATTCATTGGATTTCAGTCAAGGTCACTGATCTATAGACTGAGACTACATACAAAGGCACAAGATGGGTCATGTAGCTTTCCTGAAATTGTATCCTAAAGATGTGGTACCGCAATATAAAATACAGCAGCTAGGTATTTGAATTGCAAGATTTGGGCTGCAAACAAAAATATAAAATGTAAACTACTGGCCTGAATAGGGAACTAGGTGGAGCAGAAATCCTCTCACCAACCCCACATTAAGTCATTGCTGCTATCCACTACTTCCCAATCGCTTCTCCCATTTTATGAAATGTCCCCCTCATCTGCCAGTTTACTGAAGATCATTTCATCAGCCTTTCATCACACTGTTCTGACTTCTGTTATTTCATTCTCCCCCGTTCACCACCTGAACACAGAATGAATAGATTTACATTTATATATTGCCTTTCCCAAGCGCAAAAAATCCTGTAGTGCCTTACACCCAACAAAGGATGGAATCATAGAGATATACAATGTGGAAACAGACCCTTCGGTCCAAATCATCTATGATGACCAGATAGCCTAAATTAATCGAGAAACAAAATCAGAAATCGCTGGAATAGCTCAGTAGGTCTGGCAGCATCTATGAAGAGAAATCAGAGTTAATGTTTCAGGTCGAGTGACCTTTTCTAAGGGGAAGGGTCTGAGGAAGTGTCGTTCTGAGGAAGACTCAGGACTGATGGACTCTCGCTAAGCACTGTCTTTCTAACTTTTTATACTTGTTCTTAAATTATTCAAAATTATGCCGGATCATGGGTACATTGGAAGTGCTTTTCACTGTATTTTACAGTAAAATACATGTGACAATAAATCATTCATTTCAATTCAAATAGTGGTCACATCTTGAACAGGGCCGTGTGGTGACAGAATTTATTACCCGTTATTGGTTGCCCTAAGGAAGGTGGTGTTGAGCTGCCTTCTTGAACTGCTATAGCATTGGGGGAGTAGGGGCACCTGCAGTGTTGCCTAGAAAGGAGGTACAGGATTTTGATGCAGTGGCAGAAAATAAATGATGATATAGTTCCAAGTTAAGATGGTGTGTGGATTGGAATGGGACTTGCAGATGGTGGTGTTCACATGCATCTGCTGCCCTTCTCCTTCGAGATGGTAGAGGACAAGGATTTGGAAAGTGCTGTCAGAGGAGTCTCGTAGCGCACCTTGTAGTTGGCATATGCTGCTGCCACACTGTTTCAGTGATGAAGAGAATGAAAGTTAAAGGTGGTGAAAGGGGTGCCAATCAAGTAGACTGCTTTGTTCTGAATCTTATTGAGCTTCTTGAGTGTTGTTAGAGCGGCACTATCCAGGCCAGTGGAAAGTATCCCATCACACTCCTGACTTGAGCCTTGTAAATTGTTTGCAGCCATCAGAGAGACATGAAGTGAGTTCTTCACTGCAGAATTCTAGCCTCTGACCTTGACATATAGCCACAGATTTAAGTGGCTAGTTTAGTTCACTTTCTGACCATTGTTAGTCCTGTGGATGTTAAGAATGGAAATTCAGCAATAGCAGTGGCATTGAACGTCAAGGGAGTGATGATTTGATTCTTTTTCATGTAAAGAAGCACATTGTCATAACTTGAGGATGTATTTTGCAAAGAGATTTAAACAAATATACATTGAATGCTAAACCAATGCAATATACTCTGAGACTCCAAATCCTCGACCTCTACCATCTCGAAGGAGAAGGGCAGCAGATGCATGTGAACACCACCATCTGCAAGTCCTATTCCAATCCACACACCATCTTAACTTGGAACTATATCATCATTTCTTTTCTGTCACTGCATCAAAATTGGAATAGTAATTAGGTTGATCTTCGCTGATAAAGCAGAAAGAATTTTCTAAAGATTAGTGTAGTAATTCATGCCCTCATATCTCGCAACTGCAAAATACTCATGGGAGTAAATTGATTTTCTGCTTTCTGATGAAAGAAATCAAACAACAGTGACATTATTGCTCATAAATTATATGTACTATTAATTAGAGGGAAGAGCATAGAAATTCATAGAAAATGGAAGCTACTGTCATCGAACTCTAATTTACAATAACTTTACCGAGACATCTGTGAAAAGTTCTCCGCACTGGTTTTGTCAAGTTTGATGTAATTTATTATAACAGTGCTGATACCTCATTGTAGAAATGTATTTTGACAAGAATTGGGTTTATTATCTCATGTGCTCACAAGTACAGTGAAAAATACCTAAATGCATTTTGAGCAATGTATATATGAAAAGATAACTTTTGCACACAGTCTGTAAAACCTCTATATTTACCTTTCATATTAAGCTAAGTCCAGATCAATTAAGACAAACTGATTTCTGTACATTCCATATGCAATATCTAAAGGCTGCAAAGTTTGACCCTCTGCAGTGCCCAGTTATTCAGTACGTTAAATACGAAAGTGGCAATATGCATGATTTTCGGGTGCAGGTTGCTCTAGAGGAGATTTTTCTGAGACCATTAATGTTGGCAATAAAATGCATGCAGAGTAGACAGATTGGTGACAGCATTACAATCCAATGGAGATCCTTCCTTGCAGAACCAGCTGTGGGCAACTCTTATAACATTGGTGAATTCGTAGAACTGCTGAGAGATTTCTGTTTTTTTTAAAAGTTCGTTGGGTGTTCAGGGTCTGTTGTGGCACATGGTGAATGCATTTTATTTTCATCTCAAGGATTCTGTTCAAGTGACTTGCTTCTAGTCATGGATACTATACCGTAGTTACAATTCACCTTGGCCTATGCATGGCATGGAGGTTCAGTAGATGCAATATTGAGAAAGATAAGCTGCAAGAAGGAAGTGGAGAAGAAGAGAATTGACAGGGGAACATGCCCACAAAGGTCTTCAAGGAGGAAGCCCCTATTTCAACTTCAATGGGTAACAGCATGCACAATGCCTCTGTATTTTATGAGAAAGGTGTTCATTAAAATTGGTCACTTGCTGCAGTCTCAGAGCAAGGGAAGGGATACACTACCAGTGGCTGTGAAAGTCATGAAACTTATTTGTGTCAGAACTCTCCTAGTCTGAAGTTGACAATTACTCTAACATCTCTCAGGCCACAATCCACTGCTGAATAAAAGGCTATTTACGCTTATACCAGAAGAGAGGAATACATTGCATTTTCTCTTTCCAGACTGAAGTCAGCAGAATGTGTATGCAGTTTTACGAGGATAGTAGTGCAGAGTAATGTTGATTTCACACATTGTTTTGTGGATGCAGCATCTAACTGCAGTGAAGTACTGCAACTGCAAAGTGTCCTACTCACTGAATGTGCAGTTGATGTGTGGCCAAGCTTGACACATGATGCAAATGAATGAACCATATCCTGGCAGGAATCCACATCACTTTGTGCCAATCTGTTGTAGCATTTGCATGTTAGGCACAATGTCAAACAAGAAGGGGCAACAGCCCTAACCACTAATGACATGGATTATGTTGCCGAGGTGCCTGTGTCAGTCTGGGGTGGACAAGGTCAGAAGTCACACTAGACCAGGTTACAGTCCAACAGGTTTATTTGAAATCACAAGCTTTCAAAGTGTTGCCCCTTCATTAGGTGACATGAAAAGAACACCCAGGCACAAACTTTATAAACGGAGAGATCAAAAGATCATACAAATGGTGTGAGTTGAATGTCAGAGATAAAAGGTACTGCAGATGCTGGAGAATCCGAGATAACAAGCATGGGGCTGGATGAACACAGCAGGTCAAGCAGCATCATAGGAGCAGGAAAACTTGACGTTTCGGGCCTAAACCCTTCATCAGAAATGGGAGAGGGGAAGAGGGTTCTGAAATAAATAGGGAGAGAGGGGGAGGTGGATAGAGGATGGATAGAGGAGAGGATAGGTGGAGAGGAGGCAGACAAGTCGAAGAGGCGGGGATGGAGCCAGCAAAGGTGAGTGTAGGTAGGGGGGTAGGGAGGAAATAGGTCAGTCCAGGGAGGACGGACAGGTCAAGGGGGCGGGATGATGTTAGTAGATAGGAGATGGGGGTGTGGCTTGAGGTGAGAGGAAAAACAGGTTAGGGAGGTGGAGATGAGCTGGGCTGGTTTTGGGATGCGGTTGGGGGAGGGGAGATTTTGAAGCTTGTGAAATCCACATTGATGCCATTGGGCTGCAGGGTTCCCAGGCTGAATATGATTTGCTGTTCCTGCAGCCTTCGGGTGGCATCATTGTGGCATTGCAGGAGGCCAAGGATGGACATGTCATCTGAGGATGGGAGGGGGAGTTGAAATGGTTCGCAACTGGGAGGTGCAGTTGTTTGTTGCGAACTGAGCGCAGGTGTTCTGCAAAGCGGTCCCCAAGCCTCTGCTTGGTTTCCCTGATGTAGAGGAGGCCACAACGGGTACAGCAGATGCAGTATACCACATTGGCAGATGTGCAGATGAACATCTGCTTGATGTGGAAAGTCTTCTTCTGGGATTGGGGTGAGGGAGGAGGTGTGGGGGCAGGTGTAGCACTTCCTGCGGTTACAAAGAAAAGTGCCGGGTGTTGATTGTCAACAGGCCAAACAATAGGTCTCTGCTAATCATCAGAGTGTCAAACAGTGTGAGTAACGTGTCAACAGCTGAATAACAAGCGAAGGGATGACCTATAATCCGATTAATTGAGGCAGAGAGATAATTACAAAAAATCAAAATTAAGGTGGGGCTGGGCACAAACAAATGATTGGAATAACATGATAAATATAAGAGTCACATGCCAAGGATCTAACCAATGCAACAAGTAATCCAAAACTATACAAACTAATTAAGGTGGAGAGATCATAACAAGTTATCAAAGTGATGGTGCTAAAACAGGACAGTAAGAAAGATTTTATAGAACATGGATCATGATCTGGTGTACAGTCAATGGATCTGTTCAAATGTACATAATAAGAATCATGCAGCCATGCAAAATGTGGTTGAGTATTAGAATGTGTAATCAATACCTCAATTGTCTAAATTACTTTGGAGAAGCTCTCAGTACTTGCTAGAGTATGACAGGGTTAATCATGGTCACTAAAATGCCCTTGGGGCAGCATTAACCTTGCTACTAGAGAGTCAGATGCAATGTGTTTGAATGTGTGGCTAACAGCTTGTATAAAGTGCAAGATGTGAATTGCTGCAATGCAAAATGAGTGAAGATAGAGGTAGAGATGGGAATGTTCGGCAAGATTTGCGATTGGAGGTTGTTGGTAGATGAGAGATGGGGCGATGGGACATTGAACAGAGAGAGAGACTGTTGCTGCAGTTGGCAGTATCTGGAAATTTTAGGTGTGTTCACAACCCTTGAACACTGCTGTAAGGTCATTAAATTTCTCTCAACGCTGCATCAAGTTCCTCTGGACTGAACAGTTGGCATTGACCTTCAGGGCTGTCTGCTTCTATTACCTTCTCTTTTCCTTTCATCATTGCCGCAATTTTGTCTGGGGAGCTTTCTGGCCCTGTATAGATAAAGAAAGTCATTCTTTCTGTCGTCTTTCTGCAACAAGTCTTCAGCTCTGCGCTCTGTCAAAACTTTGGAGCATGTTTTCTGTTCTGTCATGCCATTTTTGAGTATTTTCCAAATCAAAGTTACTTGTTCTATAAAATCCAGAACCAACCCTAAAAAAGTACTTCACCTTTCATAGGTGCAGGTTTGCTCTCTATAGAACAGGCAAGTTCAAATTCATGATTTTGTTGCCCCTACTCAGTCATGATTGGGCTGAATGGCCTGCTTCTACACTGTAGAGATTTTAAGATTTAAAGTTTATTTGATTCCTAAATATTTAGCTCATCTGAATCTTCTTGCAACGATCAATTCAAAAATGTGTTGATAGTTGCACAAGTGAATGACTCTCTAGTTTCTGGATGCAGCACATGCATTAGTATAAGTCAACCTGATTTGGCCAAGGTCACCAAAGAAAAATTAGACAACAAGGTCAGGAATAACCTTGTTTATAACATTTATAGTAACAAAATTAACAGCCCCTTAATGTTACGTCTTTCTTGGATATATGCAATGAACAAACTAAATTCTTCTTCAATCACTTGATGACTCAACTGAATTAGTAAGCATCCATATCCAAATGGACCAGTTTATGGTAACTCTGATCAACTGGATTCCAGTTTCTGTGGAATAAAGTGGTACAGAAAGTTATAATCATTATCAATTCAACACGATTAATTTAAGGTGAGATTCTTGGGTGTAATTTTCAACCTTATCATCTTGGGAGTAATGTGCCAGAATGAATCACACATCCATTGTAGAACTCATTTGATCTTCTCCGCTACTTAACTACTCCAGAGGAAAAGATGCAAATGACATCCTTGAATAGCAGTCAAATAACAGCTTTGAGTTACAGGTATGTCTTGGTGTTTTTAAATCTCAACAAATTACTGATAAACACCATTATTTCCTTGATCTCATCCAACCTACTCATTTGAATTTGCTACAGTAGAAGTAGGTTTCTCAATTCCCCTCCAGAATATTTGTGATTGCCTCAGAAACACACACAGTTGATTTCCATCTGCATCGCTAACAATTCTTTTCCCTTCAATCATCTTCTATCTTCTAGTTCAACGTAATCATGACATTAGATGTTTTTGGAAACAACTTTTACATGAAAGGAGCATGTTTAAAATAATTACATATAAATGACTGGGCTTCTTAAGCTTTGCAGCCTCACTCTCCTCAACCCTTATTAAGATTAGAAACCTGCCTTTACAACTCAATTTTGAAACATTTTTATTGCACCAGTTATGTGCAGCTATGCGGTCTAGGAGGTATCTTGGTTTTAGAAGTATCTAGGAAGTTCTTGGCTTCAGCCTTTCTTCAAAGTTTGCTCTGATCATGAATTTTGGGCAGTCAAGTGGAAATGTACCGGGTGCATTAGCTTTATACTTTAAAATATGATGAACACTTTTCCAGTCCTGCAGTTGAATGCTGGATACAAGATTTTTACTTTTATACATGACAATAAATCAAACAAAGGAAACAGTTCAGCTTATAGAAGAACAGAAGCTGAATTTGCAGGCAACCAATTTGGGTAGAGTTAAACCTGAAGAGCAAATATGTAGAATAAATCTATCTTCAGAGTCATTATCTTAATATTTTTCATCATTCTGCATTTAAGAGAACATAAAGAAAAAAAATGA
>JAHRHZ010000144.1:67744040-67794515 GCA_024137785.1 Ginglymostoma cirratum
TATTTTTCATCATTCTGCATTTAAGAGAACATAAAGAAAAAAAATGATGAAAATATCCAAACTCTATCCAATTTTATCATATCCATAACAATTAAATAAGACAAAATGGGATACTTTAATGAAAGAATAATATATGAAGAAGAAATAAGCACTTGATGTGAATGTAGATTTGAATGTGACATAACATTAATGATTTGTCTTAGACTAACAATAAATAATTTGACTAACCCAATTGAGTCAAACACTGTGAATTGACAAATAATAAAATTACTGTTGAATAAATTTCAGTGAAGAAAAATTCAAACAATTTCAACCGCAACACAATATTTGGTAATGAGAAATTACTGATAACATATTCTGTCATTCAACATGAAATACAGCTTCTAGTCAAGTACAGGGAGCAGAAGACCTCTTCCCAGTCTTTATCTTTACCACCTTGATATCAATGCTAGGATATACATTGAACATCTTTCTCTTGTCTTCTTGTATGATCTCCTTGTGCAGCACTGTGCCTCTGTTTAGTAATATCTTACAGCAGCATTGTTAAAATCAGGCATTCTTTCTGTGTGTTGCAAAATGATGTAGCTGGGAAAATTTTAAAAATTCTTGCATTATAAAAGGTCAATGGCATTTCATCTATTGTACAATGAAAATATTTGGGACTTAATTATTGATTAAAATTGTAATACTTCAATTTTCAGAACCTACAAAAATGCAGGGAAAAATCTTTGCTTCTCCCTTGTTTTCTCCATCCGAGTAGTTGAAAAATATTCAATCAGTCAGTGTTCCATGCATTGACCTGTATTTGAAGCAGTCTTCCTTTTCCCCAAATTTGCCAATTGTTACATTGGAACATAATCCTTTTTAGCAGTTAGCTGATCATTAATATTTCAAAATTTTGAATATTAATTCCCTTGTTTTGGCTAGATTTACACAAAAGCTAAGTGGAATGAAGAAATGATCTTCTTAGTATGGTTATTCAGGAGGGTTACTGGTAAGAGGAGGGAATAGGCACAAATATCAAAAGTGGTAACTGGGTTAATCAAGTACTAAATGGTACTGAGAAAATAATAGTTGTGAGAGAGGCAAAGATGACGAAGTAGTCAATCAATCCAATCACAGGATGTGGGTTGACATTTTAAATATCATGATGAGACTGTACGCCTCATTCTTATACAGGCAATTTTAAACTGATTCGGAATGGCCAAATTTCACAAAGTTTGGGCAAGTCAACATCCAAAGCTAGGTGATAATGATTAACTCCAGCATTTTAGGATTTTCCACCTCTCCATTGGATACTATAGACCTCTACCTGGAAAACAGCCTGTGAATGAACAGCGCTGTCTCATTTTCTCCATTCTCCCCTTTGTCTTCTCCACAAGTTACTGAAAACTTCCCACAGAGGCTTCCAACTGCTTAATGAGGCCTCTGTTTCTCAAGACTGTCACCATTGCACAGCCCACCCCACTCTGACATTTTTGTAAGGCCTCTGAATTCTGTACACCCCGTCTCCAAGCACCTGCAATCTACATGACCCCAACCTCAGGCTATTGACTTTCTTTTCAGGCTTTGAATTCCCATGCAAGCGTCTGAGCCTGCACAGCTTCAAGCCTCTCCCAAAGCCTTCAATTCCCTTCCTCAGGCCACATACTGGGACCTGGAGTTGGCACAACACCCTACCATGGTCTCCAATCACCTCTCTTGTATCTTCCTCCAATGGCCATTGACCATCTCACCGCGGGCCACCAAACCAACTGTCTCTAACCCAGACCCCCAGGATTGCCTTCAAATTGCCTCCCTGTATATTGGCATCCCCCCAGGGTACTCTGGATCAATGGGATGGTAACTCTCCCACTGGGCGTTCCATTCCCATGGGATAGGTTCCAGATCTGGAAAAACAATTTACGTGGTCCAACCAAATTCACCAGCATGTTGCCTGTTTGACTGGAAGCAAAGACTGTTATTTGTACTCTGAAACGCCACTTGTGTAGGAAAACATTGATTCATGGGTTCCTATATTCAGTCCAACACCACACTTCTAATGGATGCTAAAAATCCAGCTCTGTACATATCAATATTAAAGATTCAGACTTAAGATTTATGTTGAACAGAAGGATTGCAGGAGCCTTTTTCTTCATTTCAACTTAAGCATAGCTTTATTTAGAAAATCAACAAATCTAATCCTGCTAGCAAGTGTGAACCATAACTGATAATGGATACGTTCTGTCTTGACTGTATCCCATAAGAAATTAAACATTTCAATACTTTCCCAGTGATTGAATGTATTTTTCTGATGCCACAAGGGAACACTTGTACATGTGTTTCTGCCATTCGATTGCCAAAGATTGTATGTCATTATTAGAAAAACCACAAAATTGGATGTCCATCCTTGATAACCAATCCCTCCAAAAAAGATGATCGTTTTCAAGCACCAACAATTATCTTCATAATTTTGATCCTGGCTACAGTTATGTAGTCAGTCATTAGAACATAGAATCCCTACAGTGTGGAAACAGGCCCTTTGGCCCGACAAGTCCATACCAACCCTTGGAGCACCCCACCCAGACACATCCCCTTACAACCCACCTAAGCTACATGTCCCTAAACACTACGGGCAACTTAGCATGGCCAATTCACCTAACCTGCACATCTTTACACTGTGGTAGGGAACCGGATCACCCGGAGGAAACTTACGCAGACACGGGGAGAACGTGCAAACTCCACACAGAGAGTCGCTCGAGGGTGGATTCAAACCCAGGTCCCTGGTGCTGTGAGGCAACAGTGCTAATCACTGAGCCACCATGCCACCCTTTCATAGTGAACCTTATGCCTACCCCAACCCCAATCCATTTACAATCTCCTAGCTTCAGGTTTTGATGGAATGGTTGTGAGAGAGGCAAAGATGGCAATGCAGTCAATCAATCCAATCAAATTGGTCGTGACACATCAGAACATTATTTTTTAAAGAGATAGGCTCACCTGGATGAAACATTATTTGAATTAGGCAAATTAAAAAATATTATGAGCAAATCCAAAACGGTTCTTCTGCAACATTGTGCAGTATCTAAATGCCTATGGGGAGTTGGTCATACTCTGTAAAATAATTTTTAGCTGAGATAAGGATTATGTCACCCTGGGAGACCCCATTTGGGATACTGCATTCTGGTTTAGTTCGCTCACATCATGGGTAAATTAGAAGCTTTGAAAACTGATAATTAGGACCATGCAGCATGTTCTTTGCATAAATAACTCACTACTACGGAAAGGCTGGGTCTGTTCTCCTTCAAATTATGTTGACATGTATGATTTTATTGAGATGGATATAATTATTCCAGGATTTGATTTCATCCTGATCCTAATTCAATGAAATAGCTTAAGAAACACCTAACCTAATATTAGCCTTGCACTTTAAACTATACAAGGGTAAGGTTATGTTAGAAATCAGGCGGTTCATTTTTTCCCATAGTGTAGTTGGCCAATGACATTACCTACTGACTCTGCGATGAGTGTAGACACCACTTGTCAGCAAGGTGTTCTAAAGAAGGGTCACTGGGCTTGAAATGTTAACACAATATTTTCATTCCATGGATGCTGTGAGACCTGCTGAGTTCGTCCGGCAAATTCTTTTTTTTTTGTTTTTTTCTGATCTCCAGTGTCTGCAGTTCTTTGTCCTTTTTTTTGTATTATTGACAATTTCTTATTAGGGGACACCACTTCTTATGACGTTTGGTAAAATATATGGTGCTAAACAAGCTCTCTTATAGAGTCATAGAGCCATTGAACATATACAGCACAGAAACAAACCCTCCAGTCCAACTCTACCATGCCGCCAGACTCCCAATCTGACCAAGTCCCATTTATCAGCATTTAGCCCATGTCCCTCTAAATCCTTCCTATTCATATACCCATCCAGATGCCTTTTAAATGTTGTAATTGTACCAGGCTCCAACACTTCCTCTGGTGGCACAGTCCATACATGCACTACCCCTGCATGAAAAAGTTACACCTCAGGTCCTTTTTAAATCTTTCCTCTCTCACTTTAAACCTAAGGCCTAGAGTTTTGAACTCCCCACCCAAGAAAAAAGACTTTGACTATTCACCCTCATGATCCTTATGATTTTATAAATCTCAATAAGGTCACCTTTCAGCCTGTGATGCTCCAGGGGAAACGTCCAGCCTATTCGGCCTCTCCCTATAATGCAAACCCTCTAGTTCTAGCAATACATCCTTGTAAATCTCTTCCCCACCCTCACTTGGACTAGTTCTGGTTATATAAGGATTAAGGTTTTCCAAATACAATTTTTCTTCTGCTTGGCTTGTTCTGATACATTGCGTATATCAGATTACGTGACAGATTTTGGACAGCTCTGTGCATATTGTGGTGGTGGTTTTCTGTACTAATTATGGTGCTCTCACATTGCTGTCGCGTGGGGCAGTTTCAATGCATCAGCTACTCGTTTCCTGTCTACTGAGTTCAGATCTAAAACCAAAGTGTGAATATCAACTGAGAGCCAGGTACTGGTTAGCTTATGAACAATTCCCACTTGGTAGAGGGATGTAGTGCACATTTTTATTCTCACAGTATTTAGGTGTTGCTGGCAGGATCAGCAATTATTATCATCTCCAGTTCTCAGAGATAGTGAGGTTATACTATCTTGTACTGCTCTCATCTATGTTTTATAGTTGTTTATTTTTCCTGTAGAATTTTTACACATTGAACAGCTCCTTAGGCACTTCAGAAGGTAATTGATATCCAATCATATTGTTTTGGAATGAAGGACACCAATAAGCCAAATGGAGTAAGAGTGGCTAGTTTCCTTCCAAAAGAATGTCAACAAATCAGGTTTTACAACAATTAAATGATAGCTTCACGGTTAGCAACTTTAACTACAGATTTCAAAACTAAATTTAGATTACAAAAGCAGGATTTGAATATATATTCCCACTGCATTAGCATGGGCTTCTGGATTTTGAGTCCAGTGACATTAACCACCACACCATTCTCTCTGGATAAAGCAATGCAAGGCAATACATGGCAGAAATTCTGGAGCTTCCCAATAGGCAGAGCGAGTGAGAACTAAAAGCACAAGCAAAGTGCTCAGAGTTATAGAGATAATAGGTACTGCAGATGCTGGAGAATCCGAGATAACAAGGTGTGGAGCTGGATGAACACAGCAGGCCAAGCAGCATCATAGGAGCAGGAAAGCTTGACGTTTCGGGCCTACACCCTTCATCAGAAATGGGGCAGGGGAAGAGGGTTCTGAAATAAATAGGGAGAGAGGGAGAGGCGGATAGAAGATGGATAGAGGAGAGGATAGGTGGAGAGGAGGCAGACAAGTCAAAGAGGCAGGGATGGAGCCAGTAAAGGTGAGTGTAGGTAGGGGGGTAGGGAGGAGATAGGTCAGTCCAGGGAGGACGGACAGGTCAAGGGGGCGGGATGAGGTTAGTACAAGCTTCAAAATCTCCCCTCCCCAACCGCATCCCAAAACCAGCCCAGCTTGTCCCCGCCTCCCTAACCTGTTCTTCCTCTCACCTATCCCCTCCTCCCACCTCAAGCCCCACCCCCATCGCCTATCTACTAACATCATCCCGCCCCATTGACCTGTCCGTCCTCCCTGGACTGACCTATCTCCTCCCTACCCCCCTACCTACACTCACCTTTACTGGCTCCATCCCCGCCTCTTCGACTTGTCTGCCTCCTCTCCACCTATCCTCTCCTCTATCCATCCTCTATCCGCCTCCCCCTCTCTCCCTATTTATTTCAGAACCCTCTTCCCCTCCCTCATTTCTGATGAAGCATCTAGGCCCGAAACGTCAAGCTTTCCTGCTCCTATGATGTTGCTCAGAGTTATAGCCTGGTTCAGAACATGAGCTGAGTGCACAGTGTTCTTGCTGTCGCATTACAATGATAATTGCCGGTGCATTATTGAAGCACAGAGATGCCCTGTAAGTGGATTAGAAATTGGCATGAGATAAAAGGTACTGCAGATGCTGGAGAATCCGAAATAACAAGCGTGGGGCTGGATGAACACAGCAGGTCAAGCAGCATCATAGGAGCAGGAAAACCTGACATTTCGGGCCTAGACCCTTCATCAGAAATGGGGGAGGGGAACAGGGTTCTGAAATAAATAGGGAGAGAGGGGGAGGTGGATAGAAGATGGATAGAGGAGAGGATAGGTGGAGAGGATACAGACAAGTTGAAGAGGCAGGGATGGAGCAAGTAAAGGTTAGTGTAGGTAGGGGGGTAGGGAGGAGATAGGTCAGTCCAGGGAGGACGGACAGGTCAAGGGGGCGGGATGATGTTAGTAGATAGGAGATGGGGGTGGGGCTTGAGGTGGGAGGAGGGGATAGGTGAGAGGCAAAACAGGTTAGGGAGGTGGAGATGAGCTGGGCTGGTTTTGGGAAGCGGTTGAGGGAGAGGAGATTTTGAAGCTTGTGAAATCCACATTGATACCATTGGGCTGCAGGGTTCCCGGGCTGAATATGATTTGCTGTTCCTGCAGCCTTTGGGTGGCATCACTGTGGCATTGCAGGAGGCCCAGGATGGACATGTCATCTGAGGAATGGGGGGGGGAGTTGAAATGGTTCGTGACTACGAGGTGCAGTTGTTTGTTGCAAACTGAGCGCAGGTGTTCTGCAAAGCGGTCCCCAAGCCTCAGCTTGGTTTCCCCAATGTAGAGGAAGCCACAACGGGTACAGTGGATGCAGTATACCACATTGGCAGATGTGCAGATGAACATCTGCCTGATGTGGAAAGTCTTCTTGGGGCCTGGGATTGGGGTGAGGGAGGAGGTGTGGGGGCAGGTGTAGCACTTCCTGCGGTTGCAGGGAAAAGTGCCGGGTGTGGTGGGGCTGGGTGAGGGTGATTCCTGTAATTCTGCTTGACCTGCTGTGTTCATCCAGCTCCACACCTTGTTATCTAAGAAATTGGCATGAGTTTTTTTTAGAAACAGAACATGTTACATGCCAATGTCTGTTGACAAGGAGTGTGTGGTCAATGCCCACATATAGGCATTACTCAGAGCAAACGGTGATGAGAGTCTGTCAGGTGCATGCTCTGGTTTCCTTGTCGACTTTTCCCAAAGTCAAACTTGTTTGATGAGTTTGAGGAGGCTGAATATTAATTAGGTGGTTTGGGCTGTTAACGAGGTGTTTAACAATCAGTAACGACTTCCAATTTGCAAATTGCTGCTGCCGAGTAAGAAGCTTGTTACACTGCTTGTCGAAAGTATAATGAGCTTGACATTTAGATGAGCCCCACCAAATTGACTATCTGTTTTTGCCACATGCCTCACAATAGCCCATGTTGTCAGACCCCTATCTGATTCTGGCCAGTGATACTTATTGAATCACAATCAAATGAGTGAGTTTGACGTGTTATATTTAATGTGGGAAAATCAGCAATCTGTGTAGTTGAACTGAGTGCAGTAATCAACCACATTTGCAGGTAGATTTCAATTATTTCTCTTAAAATGTGTTGAACAGGATCAGGGATTGAAGAAAAGCTATCCCCGATGGTCTAGTAGTTAGGATTTGGCGCTCTCACCACCGCGGCCCGGGTTCAATTTCCGGTCAGGGAATCAAGATTTATAGGGTAGCACAGTGGCTCAGTGGTTAGCACTGCAGCCTCACAGTGCCAGGGTTCTGGGTTCAATTCCAGCCCCAGGTGATTGTCTGTGTGGAGTTTGCACATTTTCCCCATGTCTGTATGGGTTTCCTCCAGGTGCTCTGGTTTCCTCCCACAGTCCAAAGATGTGCAGGCTTGGTGGATTGGCCATGCTAAATTGCCCATGGTGTTCAGGGATGTGTTGGTTATAGGGGGATGGGTCTGGGTGGGATGTTCCAAGGGTCAGTGTGGACTTGTTGGACTGAAGGGCCTGTTTCCACACTGTAGGGATTCTAATGACTTTTTTAAAAAAAAAACCAGAAGAAGGAGGAAATACTCACTTGGTTTTATTGACTGACTTTAAAGGAAATGCTGCTCCTCTCAGTACCACAATCATAAATGTATTTTAAACCCCTACAGTGTTGGTGGTGACTTGTAGGGACTGTAGATCAACAATGCAGTTCACCATTAATTTCTCAAGGGTAATCAGGGATGAGCGATGAATATTGGCCTCGTTTACAATGTCCATTTTCTGTAAATTAATTTAAAATATTTCTTTTACAGCAACTTTATTAATATTTATGCATTATTAATATTTATAGAGGAGGGGGTAGATAATTAATGAGTCGAGTCTGGCAAGGCAAGGGGAGGAAATTCACTTGACCTTGTGGAGAAAAACCCTCCATGAAACTTGAAGAAGTAAGCACTTAGCAAAACCCATGAAGTCTGATGCCCATTTCAGTCAGTCTCCGGACATTGACGTTTTCCCTGTGTTAGTGTGGTGGGCATTACTTTTCCAATTTCAAGTATCACCTATCTTGGACACTTAAGAGACCTTTGTCATCCAGTAGCTAAGTGTTGAGCATTAAAATTCCAGACCATTGTGGATCCTTCAATTTAAGAACAATTGATGTTTTTTCATTATGTATGATTCTTTCAACTGTTTTTTATGCTACAAAAAAAAACAAAATATTTAATTTTGACCGTGATAAATATCATTTTGGAAAATATGATCCATATTCTAAAATTAGATAATAAATTTTTGTGCTCAACTTTTTGGCATGACTTTACTGCTGAGTTACACAACTGCAGAATTTTTACTGCATACAGTAAATTAATGGGCTACGATATTAAGGGATTGCAGATGTACCACAGTTGTAATTCTGACAGGTACCATTTTGAACATCGGCCAATTGCACAAATAACAGTAAGTGAAGAGAAAAATGGTCTGAAAGAATTCATAAAAGGATGGAGCTCATATCACTCTCATATTGATATGAAATATGCTATCCATCACATTACAGAGGTAACTGCACACAATCTGTCTGGAAACGCAATCTATGACGTTATCTATCAGTGGAACTGGAATAAATGTGTCAACAGTAAAAAATAAATACAGTTTAAAAACAATAAATTAAGTCTCCGACAGATAAAATGAAATAACTGGTGCAATTCCACCACCCAGTAAATTTATTACTAGTTCTATGAGCAAAATATAAAATTGACCCAAGACGGTAAAGTAAGTACACCCGCTAGGCTGAAGCAATTTTGCACCAGCAGCCGAAATCACTCGCCTGAGTTCTGTTGATCTTTGTGATCCAACTTTCCTGAGTAAAGGTGATATGTGAAAAAAGAAAAGCAGCGTGATTTAGCTCAGTTATCTGGATCTACAAATTAATGTGTTTTTAAATTTACATAAACGTGGGACAGCATGGTGGCTCTGAGGTTAGCACTGTGGCCTCACAGCACCATGGGTCCAGGTTTAATTCCACCCTCAGGCAACTGTCTGTGTGGAGTTTGCACATTTTCTGCATGTCTGCATGGTGTTTCCTCCAGGTGCTCCAGATTCCTCTCACAATCCAAAGATGTACAGGCTAGGTGGATTGGCCATGCTAAATTGCCCATGGTGTTCAGGGATGTGTAGATTAGGGGAATGTGTCTGGGTGGGATGCTCTGAGTGTCAGCAGGGACTTCTTGGGCCAAAGGGCCTGCTTCCACTCTGTAGGGATTCCATGATGCCTAAAATTTAAATAGCTAGTATTCCACTAATATTTCATCCTGTGAATTAATTCAGAAATGTCATCTATATATACATACATATATTGCTTCATAAATGTGTCTAAGCTAATTAGTACATTAAAGTAATTACTAATCCACATAAAACCTTTTGGATTTAATCTCAGTAGTTAACTGCTGATGAATACAAATGAATTTCATTACAGCCTTGGTCCAAACAGTGCTGAACTCAAGAGGCGAGGTGAGAGTGACTGAATTTGATATCAAAGTTCTATTTGACAGCGTATGGCATGAGAAAAATTGAAGTCCAATGAATATTATGAGTAAAACCCCTATTGGTTGGAGTCAGAACTAGCACAAAGAAAATGGTTGTTAGAGGTCATTTGTGTTAGTCCCAGGACTACATTGCGGAGACTTCTCAGTGTCCCAGTTACAACCATCTTCAGCTACATCATGAATGACTTTAATGCCATCATAAGATTAGAAGTGTGGATGTTATGTGCTGATTGCACAATGTTTACAACCATTCACACCACCCAGATGATGAAGCAGTCCATGTCCATCTGCAGAAAAATCAGGATAATAGCCAGGCTTAGGCTTACAAGTAGCAAATAATATTCACACCACACAAGTGCAATGACCATCTTCAACAAGACTGATTCCAGCCATCTCCCTTTGACATTTAATGGGATTGCCATCACCAAATGCCGTTTTAAAAAAATCTTAGGGTTATCATTGACCTAGTATAATATAAATCGTATAAATACTGTTGTGACAAGCAAAGGTTAAAAGCTGAGAATTCTGCAGTAACTAACTACCAACTTTCTCCTCAATGTCTGTTGACCATCAACAAGGTGCAAGCTAGGAGTATGATGGAACACTATCACTTGCCTGGATGAGTGAAACTCCAACAACAATCAATAAGGTATGTAAAATCTAGGGCAAAGCAGTTCACTTGATTGGCACTGCATCTACCATCTTTTAAAGATTCATGCTTTCTAAAGCCAATACACATTGATAGCAGTGTGTGCCATCTGCAAGATACATTCCACCAACTCTAAGGCTCCTTCAACAGGATCTTCCAAGTCTACAACTACCTTGGAAGACAAGGTCAACAGATGCACAAAAACACCACCACATATAAATTCCCCTCCAAGTCACTAACTATACTCACTTGGAACTATGTTGGTGTTCCTTCACGATTGCTCAGGCAAATTGTTGGAATATTCTTCACTGCCCCTACACCCTATGAATGACAACAGTTCAAACAGGTGACTCACCTCTGTCTTCTCAAAGCCAATTGGGGATGAGCAATAAATGCTGGCCAGTTAGTAATACCAATATCCTGTGAATTGTAGATTAGAAAGAAAAGTAGTCACACTATTTAGGAAGTTGCAAGACTGCTCAGAAAAGTAAGAAAGTCCTGTAAAGGTTAGGTTATTCATATTGAAAACTACATAGAAACTGTGCAGTGGGTTCTAACAGATTGTAAACACCAAAATGTTGAAAGTCAGACTTTGAAAATTTTTGACATTTCAGGACCATTTTTGGGTCCCAATCTGTTCATCGCAGCATAGAGAGTTCAGATACAACCTAACATGAGGTGACCAATTTAGAATTTGTTAAGACCAAAGAACTGCAGATGCTGCAGATCTGAACCAAAAACAGAAATTGCTGGTAAAGCACTCAATAGGTCTGGCAACATATGTGAAGAGAAAGTAGAGCTAATATTTCTCGTCCAGTGACCCTTCTTGAGAATTAAGAATCCATCTGAAGGACCACCACCTGATTATGGACAGGGGAAAGGCTGAGGAGGAAGGAGGGGCAATTGGACCTTGGATATACAGGATGGTATCAGCCTTCAGTATGGCTGCAGTGGGAGTCTAACAACAGTGACTTGGAAATAAGAGCAATCAGGTATTTCTTTTCTAGCACTATTTATAGGTGAGAAGATGCAGATCATACCATGATTTATTTTCCTCCTACAGACTACAGATCCCCTCCCCTTGATTAGCCAACCCCTCTGCATAGCCTGGATTCGCTTTCCTTCATCTTCTTTGCTTCGCAGCTGCTGCCTTGTATTTGCAAATGGTATTTACATAACACTTTTCCTTGAACCACCACAATTCTTACATTTTACCAATAAATTACAGTGAAATGGATATATGTGCAGGTGCCAGTACAGCTAATTAATTGTGGTGAAGCAAAGAAATGCAGTGTAAACAATAATATACACGGGTGACTGCATTGGCTAATTAGTTGCAGCAAATCTAAGATACATTGTATATTCAATTAATTATAATTAAACAAACATATTTGAAGCAATTAATTATAATAAGCAAAGATCCTGTCACACAGCTAAAATTCATCTGGTCTTCCCTAATCCATTCTAATTATCCCGTTACCATGGTTACAATGCCTTAATTAACCCAATACCATTCTCAAAAGCAATTAGATAGGCATACACCAGGTCAATATACAACTTGCTGTTCTTAAAATGTATCTAAGAAAGATTTTCAAGCCAACATAAAGAACATCTTATAAAAAAACAAGTCAGTACTGGCCTTAATTTTAGGAGCAAGGGGGCAGCCAGGGAAAGAGTGGGCCTCGTTAGGGACCTAAGCAGCAATTGTGAGTGGAGACCAATGATGTAGGTGAATCTTGAAAAGAGTACTTTACATCTGTATTCACTTATTAGAAATATGATGCCAGTATAGAAACGAAGGATGAGGGCTGTGACGCATTTAAATTACAACTGAGAGGGAGAAAGTACTCATGGTTTGAATTGGCTTAAAATTGGATAATTCCTCTGGACCAGACAGGATGTATTCTGGGCTGCACTATGAGGTAAGGACAGAGATTATATTTCAAATCCTCCCTGGACACTAGAGAAGTGCCAGGCAGTTAATTTCCTATTATTCAAGAAGCGTAGTGGAGATAAACTAGGAAGCTATAGACCAGTGACTCTAATATTAGTAGCAGGGAAACTATTGGACAAAGTTCTGTGGGACATAATTAATCTCCCCTTTGAGAGCGAAGGATTTATCAAGGATAGTCAGCATGGCTTTGTTACGTGAAAATCTTGTCTGACAGGTTTGATTGAAATTTTCAAGAAGGAGGCTCAATGTGTGGATGAGTGTGGTGAAGTGTATGTATGGACCAGTCAAGCTTTTGACAAAGTCTCACAGACGATGCCGGTCAAGAGGATGAGACGCCATGGAATCCAGGGCAATTTGGAAAATTTGGTGCAAAACTGACTCAGTGGCAGGAGACAATGGATGATCGTGAAAGGGGTTTTTTTGTAACTGGAAATCTGTGTCCAGTGGTGTATCACAGGGTTTGAAATTGGGTCCCTTGCTGTTTGTTGTATTCATTAATGTAGTGTGCATTAAAGTCATGAATGTAGGAGGTTTCATCAGTAAGTTTGCAGCTGAGATGAAAGTTGGTGATGTGGTACATTGTAAAGAGGGAAAGCCTTAGACTACAGGACAATATAGTTCAGCTGGTTGGATAGACAAAACAGTAGCAAATGGAAAAGTGTGAGGTGATAACATTTTGGGAGGATTAACAAGGCAAGGTAGTATACATTAAACAATAAGATCCTTGGAAGTTCAAAGGATCAGAGGCACCTTGGTGTGCTTTAAGGTGACAGAACAAGTGTATCAGGTGCTTTAAGAAGGCATATGGGGTACTTGACTTTATTGGTGAAGGCACTGAATACAAGAGCAGGGAGTTTATGATTGAACTCCATACAAAGTTAGTTAGGCCCCAGCTAGAATATCATGTGCAGTTCTGTTTGCCACACTATAGGGAGAATGTGAGAGGGTACAGAGAAGATTCCCCAGGATGTTGCTGATTTGGAGCATTTCAGGTTTGCAGAGAAAAAGAGAGAGAGAGAGAAACCCTCTTCTGGTTGAAGTCATTCCGGACATAAAGGAAGACTGTTGTTGTTTTGGGAGGTCAGCCATCTCTGCTCCAGGAGATTTATGAAGGGTTTGCTCAGGGCATTGCCCTGGCCCAACCTTTCTCAGCTGGGTCAGAACTCTTCTGGACTAGTGCAGGCAGCAGAAATGCATTTTCAACATGCCAATGTTTGATGGTGGATCTGCTGTGGCATGGGCTTTTTGTAGCACTGTTCCTCTTCACTTTGGGGTCATTCAGCAATGTTGTCAACCATCTTTTGGAAGGAATGGACCTAATCACCCAGGATCCAGCTGTTGGTTTGGCAGGGGCCTGAAGAAACTCGGGAAGCTGTGAGCTCTGTAAGATATCTGAGAATTTTGTGAGAAAGGAGTACAGATCAGTATGATGGTTGGCCTGTGGTTGCAGACCAGTTACACACTTGAATGGATTCTCATGCAGTTCACTTAATATTATTAATGTTCCCAGTGAGCTCTATTTGCACCATGAGTGTAGTCAATTAACCCAAGTACTTGAGGAAAATGAGCGTTATTCACAGAAACATACCTCAAAGAATGACATTTCACCATTACCATCCTTGAGTATGTTGCCTCCCACTGACAGATAGACCCACCGGTTTGCAGCACTGTGATATACAGTTGAGAAGGAATTGCCCTGGGAGTACTCAACATTGACTCCTGGCTATGGAGCCAATTGCCCATGTCACCTCATTATCTGTGTTGAATCTGATGAATTACATTGCATAACAGAAGAGGGCCTTTCTTTTCATCACTGGCTGGCCAACATTTCTTTCCCATCCCTAGTTACCCTCGAGAAAGTGGTGGTGAGCTGCCTTCTTGAACCATTGCAGTCCACCTGTTGTGGATTGACCTACAATGCCACTACGGAGGGAATTCCAGGATTTTGACCCAGAGACAGTGAAGGAACAATGATATATTTCCAAGTCAGAATGGTGAGTAGCTTGGAGGCAATCTTGCAGGTGGTGATGGTCCCATGTATTTGCTACCCTTGTCCTTTTAGATAGAAGTAGTTAATAATTTGGAAGCTGCTGTCTAAGGATCTTAGGCGAATTAATGCAGTGCATCTAGTAGATAGTACACACTGCTGCTACTGAGCATCAGTGGTGGAGGGCGGGGATGCTTGTGGATATGGTGCCAATCAAGTGGACAGATTTGTTCTGGATGGTGTCAAGCTTCTTGAGTGTTGTTGGAGCTGCACCCATCCAGGCAAGTGGGGAGTATTCAGTTACACTCCTGACCTGTATCTAGTTGATGGTAGACAAGCTTTGATGCACTCCTTTGATCCATCTGTGCATGGCAGTCTGTGTAATGCTATACATTTCCTCCATAAAAACAGCCACTGGCGACAATGTTGAGCCCCACAATCACTTTGAGAATCATTGACATGGGACTGTCACTAAATCCATATGGCTGCAGGTCGTGCTGCAGGATCCTGGGCCAGTGACCATGTCCTGGGACAGCCACTGGTGTCTCTAGCCTTACTTACTGGACATCACGGGGTAATATAACTGCATCCGGAAAATGATATTCCAGTGATCACCTTCTCTGATACTTTCCCGATGGCAGCCTCCTGGTCACTGTTTTCCTCTGGAGCTACTTTATGCTGCTGGCTTTACAATCTCTGCCTGAACCCTTTGGCATGGTTTTGAAATCGTGGCTCCCGCACAATTATTTCACCCTGGCGAACATATCTTGTGATTTTGGAGTGTTCTTTAAAATCTTTACATGAAAGGTAGAACGGGTAGAGCTTCTCACAGGTTCTGGCTATAAAACATCCAAAAAAGCATTTTAAGCAAAAAGATAGATGGAAAAGAAAGAACTAATTTTTTCATCTGCTTCATAGATAAACTTGGTACTTTTCTTTCAATGTGGTTTCCAATTTGAGATTACTTCTATAAAAATGTCAGTGGCTGGACAGGAGATGATGATAACACCAGCTATTGAACTGCAGCAACATCACTTTTTAAAACCTTGATTTGATTTGAAACAGGAACATGCATTTTTAGTTTAAACGGCATAAAACAATGGTTCTTTTCTACTGACATCAAGTTAAAATAAAGTTCAAATTGATTGAAGAGAATGCATAGGTAAGCTTTAGTCAGAATAAATCCATAACATCATTTTTAACAAAGAATATTAAATCAAAGTCTTCCCAGTTCTGGGTACACAGTCATAAATTGAAATGCAGATAGTAAACCATATTTAGAATTTGAAGCGTGCATACAACTTAGAAATATTGATCCTCTAATGGGATTTGTACCAAATATTATGAGATACTGCTTGGTTACAAATCCAAAAAATGTTCATTTTATGTTAAATCAGTCCAGAAACATGGAGTATGATTTTGCTGTTGGTGGAGGATTGATGCAGACTGTTTATCCCTCCAAAGAGAAAAGTCAGCAGATGTAGAGCTGAGAGATTCGGAATTAGCTTGCCGGCAGCACATTGCTGCAGATTGGGAACTCTGCTTCTGTGGATGGTCAACAGTGCCAGCATTTCCAGCAGCATCAGAGCTCAGTAGTGGGTACTGCCAGGGCTGCTACCGGTCCCAAGCAGAATGCGCAGTGATCCCTTTACCCAGATAACTCAGGGTATTGATTTGATTTGATTTATCATTGTCACATGTACCCAGGTACAGTGAAAAGTTTTGTTTTGCAGGCAGTACAGACAGATCATACCATACAAGATCAGTGGGTGGTAGAACAGAGTGAGGAATACAAAGTTATGGCTGCAAAGAAGGTGCATAAAAAGCAAGAACAACATTAGATTTGAAATTTGAGATGTCTGTTCAGAAGTCTAATACCAGCGAGGAAGAAGTTTTTCTTGAACCTGGGGTGGGATGGGTTTTTGAAGATGGTGGGAGCCTTTCCAAGGCAGCAAGAAGTGTAGATGGAGTTAATGGATGGAAGGTTGGGCTTGCATGATGGACTGAGCTGTGCTCATAACTTTCTGTAATTTCTTATGGTTTTGGGCGGAGCAGTTGCTGTATCAATCTGTGATGCATCCAGATAAAATGCTTTCTATGGTGCATCTATAAAAGTTGGTGAGGGTCCTTATGGAAATGTTAAATTTCCTTAGCCTTCTGAGGAAGAAGAGGCCTTGTTGTGCATTCTTGACCATTGCATCTACGTAGGAAGTCCAGGACAGATGTTGGTTATCGTCACTTGTGCATACGACCATCACCACCTCAGCTCCACTGATGTAGATAGGGACATACCCTCTTACTTATTTCCTAAAGTCAATGATCAGCTCTTTAGTTTTGATGATGTTGAGGGAGAGATTTTTATCCTTACTCCACACCACCAAGCACTCTATTGGGCAGGCAGGGTTTGAACACCTTAGAGAATGAAAGGTGCTTTTAAAGTACAGCGATGCGGGTGGAGGGTAAGAAAGAGAGATATTAGCTTCTACGTAAAAATCCCCCATTGTGCAAAGACCATCCCCATCCTTAAAGATAATACCGTCAATTCCTGCTGACGTTTTTAAAAACATGTTTTTAAGAGCAGGCTATTCTCTACTACCTGCCTGCCCATGCTAGCCATATTACTAGCCTTGGACTGGTTAATACTAGGGCCAACTGATCTTATAGCAAACTCATTTGACCCTGAATTATTTATGTACATAGGTTGAGAAGCCTGTTGATTTGATTCCCTGTATTCTGGGCGTCAATTTTGGATGGAAGATAGGACCTGCCCTACTTTACTGCCATTCCACCCCCAACCTACTTGAAACTCAGTAGCAAGGAAGTACCAGCCCCATGACTTAGGTCTCTCAAAATAAAACATGAATGCACTAAAGGTAATTAACAACCTTGATATAAGACATGCATAAAAAATTAGTGTGCTTTTTTGTAAAATAAAATGAAATGAAATTGATTTAGCACATCCTTCAATCAAAAATAATGCTACACAGTGTTAAACAGGTTATAGCTCTGAACAGAACATTGGATCACACTGACCCCCAAAATTAACACTACAGAGACATTTTCTATTAAAATGGACTTTTATGTTTGGGTCAGGAAACCTGCGCACATCCGCACACAATCTCAGAGAGAAAAATCCTTCACATTTTACTTTTTGTAATAAGATCCAAACATGCTGAGAACTCTTAACCTATTTCTTTTTCAGAGTAGTTTTCAATTTTGTTGTATGCTTTTTAATTCCTTTCTCTTTTGTTTAACCCTTTAATGGTATTACAAGTAACTAATCAGGGATTGTTTTTTATAAAGGAATTCTTTTAGAACGAATGCGCGATGAAGGGGTTGTTTTAAGCTCTGCACAATCTCTTCAATATCTGCTAAATTTTATAATTCTATCACATTCTTATGTCAAAATCTCCAAAACCAGTAAAATCTTGTATGTTGTTCACATCCTCCGATCGGAGGTTTCATAATCATATTCCTGTGCTTGCGCTCCTTCTGTTGCTCACATTCAGCGGTTGGGCCAATTATTGTGAATTGACAATATTGACAACTCCACAATTCCCAGCCTCAGTGAAAAAAGCTGACTTTCTCGCCAGTCCTGGTGTTAATGGCTAAGCAGTGTCAGCCTCCAACCACTCTCTGCTGCTTACAATGACTGTCAGCCTTTGCTTGATCAACAGCTTCTCAGGCTCTGCATCAGATGGTTCTGCAACCACGCCCCCAGCTTCAGCAGCAATAAATGCCTAATTGGCACTTTATCCAATGAATTTTCTCCCTGATGTGGATACGGTTTAACATGCCCTTAAAGTCACATGCCCCTACAATTACAGCAAAAAGAGGATGTTTTTGGTCTTTATCCTTGTGCTAAGTTAGATTCACTATCTCTACCTATTCTGTTTGCTTAATCATATAACTCTCCATCATTACTAAATCACCATTATCACCTTCATGTATGCTTCTGGTGTTGATCCCATTTCTCTACACTAAAGATTGCAATGGTACAAGAAGGCACTAACTTCTGCAGTCCTGCTACCAATATCCAGATCCCATGAATGAATTTCATAAAGAAAACTTTATTTGTGGTGTTTTTGCTTTGATCATTCCTTCTCTCTGTTACTCTCTTACCCACATTCTCTCCCTAGTGCTTTGTATTGTTTATTGAAATTTTGTTACTCCTATGCTCCTCTTTGCAGTCATTCTCAGTAATGTGAAGTTTGAACACCTAACATAGAGATGAAAGATGTGTTCTCAGTTTCCCATCTATCAGTAACTCTGACATTGATGAGACATTCTGCAATGGTGAGAATTTGGAGCACATTAATGTAAGTATTACAACTGAACTGTTTCACTGGTCAACACAAAGTATTAGAATTAGAATCCCTACAGTGTGGAAACAGGCCCTTCAGCCCAACAAGTCCACACCAAACCTCAGAGTATCCCAACCACACCTGTCCCCTTGTAACCCACCTAGTCTACACATCCCTGAACACTACGGGCAATTTAGCATGGCCAATCCACCTAACCTGCACATCTTTGGATTGTGGGAGGAAACTAGAGGAAACCCACGCAAACACAAGGAGAACGTGCAAACTCCACATGATCACCCGAGGCTGGAATTGAATCTGGGTCCCTGGCGCTGTGAGGCAGCAGTGCTAACCACTGAGCCACTGTGCCGCCCTAAGTAAAGTAGTTTTTGCCGTTAACAAGTTAGCCAATTAAATTGCTGATCTATATCAGGTTTTAAATAAAAAGATTTGTTAACTGTGATTCTTAATTGAACAACTACTGTTTTATTATCAACATAAAACTTACTCAGTGAAAATGCAATAAAGGTTAGCATGTACAGTAAGTAGAATTGAATAGTAATTTATTGTCACTTATACTTTTGCAAATAAATGCTGTGAGAATTGTTTAAGTCATCATACTCTGGTGCCTAAATTAATACAGAAATCATATACAAAAAAAAATTAAAACAAGGTCTACATTTGTTCAATTCACAGGTCGTCAGTTCCCAAGGTCAAGAAAAAGACAGGAGCCACATTCTTCACCGTTGCAAAGAGCTGACATTGAAGACATTGAACCTTGAGGAATTGGAATGCTGGGCTAGACCACCATGCCACTGAAGATGCCACAGAAGCTGCCTCAAGGACTCAGTTTGTTGCTGAAACTGCCACTGAAGCAGAACACCATGTCAAGGCTATTGGAATCCTGGACTCGAAGAAGCCACCTCAAGGAGTCCCGAGCCATTGGAATTCCACGCTGGACCCACAATGCCACCAAAGACATCACAGACACTGAAGCAGACCACCATGCTGCAGGACCCACCAGGACACGGCTGCAATGGCCATGAGGGACACATCGTACTGCTTTCACTGGTGCAGCAGCCCCCCATAAAAGCATCCTATCTCCACCAAAGCCATGTAAGTGTTTATCCTTCCAAATAGCTTAACCAGCCAGACATGTATGCATGGGCTTCAGGAAAAGAGATTGGCTTCCTGAAAAAAATACACATGTTAGCCAATGCATTATTCTTGAAGACAAAAGAATAAAGAAAAGGATGTTCTGACATCTGTTGCACTGATGTTCTGGAAAGTCTGATTATTAGTAATCTACTCAGTTCTCTCTGGCATCTTCACAGACACAACTTACTCAGGAAACAGAACATTGAGAAGATTCTGCATTGACGCTTTCAGGAAACAAAAGATTTTCCTCTAAACTTGACAAGAGGGTATTCTTTTCAGAAATGGGAGCAATCAGTTGGGCAGTCCTTCCTTGTAGGCTTCTTCCCCATAAAAGTAGACTATTTAAAAACAAGAACATCACCAAGTCTTTGATTATGTTGATTGCTTTCCCAAGGCTGCAGGAAGTATAGATGGAGTCAATGGATGGAAGAATGGTTTGCATGATGGATTGGGCTGTGTATAACACTCTCTGGAATTTCTTGCGGTCTTGAGAAGAGCAGTTACCATACCATGTTGTGATGCATCCGGATAGGATGCTTTCTTTGGTGCATCAATAAAAATTAGTAAGAGTCTTTGTAGACATGTTGAATTTCCTTAGCCTCCTAGGGAAGTAGCATCATAGGGTTATACAGTGCGAAAACAGGCCCTTTGGTCCTATCGTCTACGCTGACTATAATCCCAAAATAAACTAGTCCACCTGCCTTCACTTGGCCCATATTCCTCCAAACATTTCTTATTCAAGTACTTATCTAAATGTCTTTTAAATGTTGTAACAGTACCTGCATCTACCAGTTCCTCTGAAAGTTCATTTCACACATGAACTACCCTCTGTGTAAAAAAAATTGCCCCTTGTCTTTTTTAAACCTTTCTCTCTTTATCTTACAAATGTGCCCCCTGGGCTTGCAATCCCCCACCATAGGAAAAGTACATATGCCATTCACCCTATCAATACCCCTCATGATTTTATAAACCTCTATAAGGTCACCCCTCAATCTCCTATGCTCCAGTGAAAAAAGTCCTAACCTGTCCATCCTCTCCTTATAACTCAAGCTCTCCATTCATGGAAACATCTTGGTAAATCTCTGAACACTCTCCTTCCTATAACAGGGCAACCAGAACTGGACACAGTACTCCAGAGGAGGCCTCACAGATGTCAACATAACGTCCCAACTCCTATACTCCAAACTCTGAGCAATGAAGGCAAGTGTGCTAAATGCCTTCTTAACCACCCTACCTAAACAGAGATATTGTTACGCTTTTTCAACCATCTCATCGACGTGGGTGGACCAGGACAGACTGTTGGTGAATGTCACTTCCAGGAGCTTGATACTCTCAAACATCTCCACCTCAGCACCATTGATGCAGACAGGGGTACGCCCTCCACACTGCCTCCTAAGTCAATGACCAGCTCCTTTGTTCTGCTGACACTGATGGACAGATTGTTATCTTTACACCATGGCGCTAAGCACTCAATCTCTTTCCTGTACTCTGTCTTGTTGCTGTTTGAGATCTAACCTACAATTGTGGTGTCATCAGCAAATTTGTAAATAGAGTTGAGGCAGAATTTGCCCAGACAGTTGTGAGGGTATAAGGAGCATAGTACAGGGCTGAGAATGTAACTTTGTGGGGGATCAGTGTTGAGGATTATGGAGGAGGAGGAGGTTTGTCACCTATTCTTACTGATTATGGTCTATGGGTCAGGAAGTCGAGGATCCAGTTACAGACATGAGAGCTGAGACCTAGGTCTCAGAGTTTAGAGATGAGTTTGTTTGGAATTATGGTGCTAAAGGCAGAACTGTAATCAATAAATAGAAGCCTGACGTAGATATCCTTGTTATCCAGATGTTTCAGGGATGAGTGTAGGGCCAGGGAGATGGCATCTGCTTTGGACCAGTTGCGCCGGTAGGCGAATTGCAAAGGAACAAGGCAATTTGGTAGGCTGGAGTTGATGTGAACTATGACTAATCTCTCGAAGCTCTTCATAATTATGGAGGTCAGAACAACCGGGCAGTAGTCATTCAAGCATGCTGCATGATTTTTCTTTGACACCAGGATGATGGTGGTCTAATTGAGGTAGGTGGAGACTTCAGATCGTCGTAAGGACAGATTAAAAATGTCTGTGAACCCACCCACCAGCTGGCCTGAGTGCACGGCTGGAGACTCCATCTAGACCAGTTGTATTCCATGGGTTCACTCTCAAGAAGGTCAATCTAGCATCTGCAGCACTGACTGTGAGTACAGGTGTATCCAAGGCTGTTAGGATAGATGACGTCATTTCACTGACCTTCTGTTCAAAGTGAGCATAGAATGCATTGACCTCGTCGGATAGGGATGTACTGTTGCCCGTGATTCTGTTCAACTTTGTTTTGCAGCCTGTTATGTTGTGTAAGCTTTACCACAAATGACAGATGCCTGTGTGGTTAGTCTGGATCTTAAGCCTAGTTTGGTATTGCCTCTTGGAGTCTATGATGGACTTACAAATGTCATACCTGGATTCCCTGTATGGGTCAGGGTTGTCCAACTTGTATGCCTCAGACCTGGACTTCTGTTGGGAGTAGATCTCCTGGTTTATCAATGATTTCCGGTTGGGGAACATTCGGATTAACCTCTTCAGCTCACAGTCATCTACACACTTACTAATGAAGTCTGTAATGGTAGTGGTATACTTGTTTAGGTTGGGAGCTGTGTTCTTGATAATGGAACCGTCCACCAACTTTAAACAGTCCTGGAGAAGCCCTTCCGTTGCCTCAGGCCAACACTGCGCTACTGTCTGTACTGGGACCTCACACTTCAATTTCTGTTTGTAAGCTGAGAGAAGGAGCACAGCATTGCGATCTGATTTTCCAAAATGTGAACAGGGGATGGAGCGTCGTAGCAATGGTCAAGGATGCTCAAACCCCTGGTGGGACAGCAGACATGCTGACAGTATGTTAGTAACACGTTATTGATGTTGGCCTGTTTGCTGTCACTGGTGATAATCAGCAAGGCCTTGGGGTATTCTGTCTTGAAATTATTTGTACCGTTGTATACTTCATCAAGTGCACTCCCACCAGCTGGTCTGAGTGCATGGCCAGACACTCCATCTAGACAAGTTGCGGGACGTAGACCACTGTGAGGACAGCAGAGGGGAACCCGCTTGGCAGGTAGGAGAACTGGTTCTTTATTATGAGATGTTCTTGGTCCGGGGAGCAGTGATTCGCGAGGATCGCTACATCTGAGCACCAGGAGGTATTGATTGAGAGGCAGACCCTACCATCCTTGCCTTGCCTGAGGACTCCGGGTGGGCCATTCAGTGAGTTGAGAACCCGTCTGGTTGTAAGGGATGGTCAGGTGTAGCAGGAGGGAGCTACGTCTCTGTAAAACATAACAACAGAGTACACAGCAGTCTCTCAATTCCCTTTGGAAGGTGAATCTAGCTTTAAGCTCATCCATTTTGTTCTCACTGGCTTGGATGTTTGCCAGGAGTATGCAGGAGAAGGGGGTACCTGCAACCCCAAAGTATTAGTCTCACTGAAGACCAGTGCATCTCCCATATTTCCTGAATAGGTGGCTGCTCCTAGTCGATCCTGGGCATCAGTGAGGGATGTCTGCTGCTTCAAGAAGTAAATGTGTGCCCCTAGTGGAGTCCTGGGCATGAGTTGTGGCGTTGAGTGTTCTGAGGGGGATCTTGTGACCGGTTTGGTTGGGCCTTCTCAATGTTGGGTTACTGCAGGGTCAGGTCTTGTTCCCAGGCCAGTTGGTCCTTGGTTCTGGGTTTCCATGAGGAAGTCAGGTTTGCGGGAAGCCAGTAGGCCCTTAGTTCCCCAAGGTTTGCTAGCCTAGCATCAGTAGTGAAGCCTTGTTAGGCGTTGGGTCTTTATACCTGAAACCAGATTTAGGAGAACATTATTAGTAGTTCTGATAGACCTACAATTGAGGTTTAGAAGAGCAGAATAATTATCGGATATGTAAGAATAAGATCTGCCATAGACAGCTCGTAAAATGTCGCCATGCTCTAGCGCCATCTTGACTTTTTAAAAAAATAATCCCAATAATAATCTCAATCCCAATTCAATTACCTCTTTAAAATAACTAGGATATCCACAAAACTTGAAAATAAAATATATTTTCATAATTTTTCAAAACTTATTTCCTCTAAGAAACATTAAATAAGAAGGGTATTCATAATCCAAGATTCAGGAGTTGTTACCTTCAGCAATGCCTGTAATGTTTGCACTTCTCGCTCAGATCCTCCATTTGCTTGAGGATATTGAGGTAAACTGGTAACATGAATTTAATGGTATTCATGTATAAATTGTTCAAACAGCTATATT
This sequence comes from Ginglymostoma cirratum, assembly GCA_024137785.1. Taxonomy (NCBI): domain Eukaryota; kingdom Metazoa; phylum Chordata; class Chondrichthyes; order Orectolobiformes; family Ginglymostomatidae; genus Ginglymostoma; species Ginglymostoma cirratum. Next base: position 67,768,301 of record JAHRHZ010000144.1, read on the forward strand.
GCAAATTGTGGACAGCTGTCCGGTACTAAAATGTCCACAGTCCCATGCATTGAGTCGATTCTCTGCCAATGTCATGATATTGTGTAGATGATTGACTTTATGAACATAGGAACAAGGAACAGAAGTAGGCCGCTCGGCCTTTGAGCTTGCTCCACCATTCAGTAAGATCATGGGTGATTTGATTTTTAACTTCAAGTCTACATTCCTACATATCTCTGAGAACTTTTCATCCCCTTGGTAATCAAAAATCTATCTATCACTGCCTTAAAATTATTTAAATGCTCTGCATTCAGTGTCTTTTGAGGAAGGCAAATCCAAAGACTCTCAACCCTCTGAAACAGAAGCTTTTTTTTGTCCTCTTCTGTCTTAAATGGTCATCCCCTAGTTTTTAAACTATGATGCCTAGTTCTAGATTATTCCACAAGAGAAAACATTATTTTGATTTTATACCAGGATCTTATATGTTTCAATTAAGTCATCTCTGACTATTCTAAACTCCAAAGGATACAGGCCTAGACTGTATAGGCTTTCCTCATAAAACAATCTGCCTATTCTGGTATTAGTCTGGTAAACCTTTTTGAAACTACTTCCAATGCATTACTTTCCTTCTGTGAGTATGGTCATCAGTACTGTACATAGTACTCCAGATGCAGTTTTGCAAATGCCCTGAACAACTGTGGTCTATGATAGTAATGAAGACTTTCCCTTGAACTTGAAAACATCCATTCTAAAGGTTCCCATGGTCTTAAAGGAAAAGCTGAATGTCATTGTGGTTCTGGCTACAATCACTTCCTGTAAACACTGAGTCATACCTGACCACCAGGCTGATTACTGCACCCTTGCACAACACTTTTTGTCTTTTCCACTTCTTGAGCATGCCATTGCTTTCAGGAATTTTTCCTTTTACTTTCCAGTTGTTCATATTTTAAAATAATAAGCTTGTTTAAAATGGACTGTTTTTCACAATTGAGGCACTTTGCTCCCTCTGCTGGATATTCTTCACTTCTGTGCAGTTTGTTTCCATCATATTCAAGACTCTTCAAAATGGAAGATGGCATGGCTATTCCCATTTTGTCAGGTTACGGTTTTCATGTGCTCTCTCTATTGCTACTTACAAACTAAATTGACAATCATTTTTTTCATAGCCCTTCAGTTTCTGGTTAAGCAAACCTCATGTTATGTTCCAAAGGTCATATTTGCCTAATAGTTTGTGCCACTTTTCCTAATTCAGTATCATCTGGCTGTAAAAGTTCTGACAAAGCATCATCTGCCACATTGACTATGCTCTGGCTTCTGGCTTCAATCCTACCTTTTAATTCTGCCTCAATCCTTCATAAGAGCACATTTTAAGTTTGCCAATAGTGATATTCAATTAACAATTCCATGCTTTCTTCTGGCTTCTGTTTTCTTCTATTAAATTTCACCCATTCAGTAATTAAATTTCAACAATACTGAAATAAACATGTTAATGATAATATTCTAATAATGAATCAGATGGGTTAATTTATTTGAAACACGTTAAAAGTTATGAAGTCTTTATTCCTGTCGTGTTATGTCTCGTGGTCAATAAAATAGGAAGCCTTTAAAAGACATGTTTCTTCTATCACCATTGTATCCTATCATGTGACCTGCAGGAATCGAGGATTCAGACTCTATTTCACCCAGCGATCACTTGAAGCACAACATATTACTGGGAGTATGCTACTTTGTGTTATAAAATAAATTAAAGTTAGTTCAGACACTGATGTGGCTGGGTGATATAATGATTGTACACAGTAATTAGCTGTAATAAACATCTGTTAGATTCATCAATGCCAACCTATTCAAACTCAGATCCTTGAAAGATAACTTAAGCATTACTGTTTCAGATATAACACCTCGATGAAAGCCAAATCACATCACTTACAGCAGACCAGTTGGTATCTGTGTTATGTACAGGCCGCAGACACACATCATGCGAGTGATCAGGTAGCGTCACAACATTGTATACATGGTAAACGCTCTAAAAAAAGAGTACATATACGGTATTACCCTTGTTACCAAAAGCATGTTTAAATATTTACAATAACAAGTCAACCTATGAGTTTCCATTAGATGGTGATTTTGTCTGAAGGTGCCATTGGCTGCCACAAATATCAATGACATTGCCTGTTGTTCATGTTAAAGTTGTCAAGTTTTCCTTTCATAAACATTCAGTTGTTGTTGCAGAATTTAATAATCCTGTCACAGTATAGCCAATTTTTGTCACAGATTGCCAACTGACAATCTCATTCCTCATGCTATTGGGTGGTTCACGTCTTCTTGCCATTTACTGTTTTAATCCTCAAGAGCTTCTGCTCATTTTAAAGTTTCTGGTTCTACATCCTGTATTCTTCTGATTCTATCAAACTTTAATGTATTTTCTTTTCCATAACCTTCTCTAATAAATAATCAAACTTCTCAAATTTTCATATTTCTATTTTCTTTGAAGCTTGCGCCTCTTCCATTTGACATTTCAAATGTTGTTTGACTTCCTCTATTTCCTGCTTTGGTTCCTTCCCTGGTACTTCATTCATAGAGCTATGGAGTTATACAGCAAGCAAACAGACCCATCAGTCCAACTCATCTGTGCCGACCATATATCCTGAACTGATCTAGTCTCATTTGCCAGCATTTGGTCTATATCCTTCTTATTCATTTACCCATCCAGATGCCTTTTTTTTCCTTTACTCATTCACGGGATGAGGACATTGCTGGCTAGGCAGCGTTTATTGCCCATCCCTAATTGCCCAGAGGGCAGTTAAGAGTCAACCACATTGCTGTGGGTCTGGAGTCGCATGTAGGCCAGACCAGGTAAGGATGGCAGTTTCCTTCCCTAAAGGCCATTAGTGAACCAGATGGGTTTTTCTGACAATTGATAATGGATTCATTATTCAATGGTCATCATTAGATTATTAATTCTAGATATTTACTGAATTCAAATTCTACCATCTGCTGTGGCAGGATTCGAACCTGGGTCCCCAAAACATTACCTGGGTCTGTAGATTAACAGTCCAGCAATAATACCACTAGGCCATTGTCTCCTCTTCTTCTAATTGTTGTAATTGTACCCATCTCCACCACTTCCTCTGGCAGCTCATTCCATACATGCACCAGCATCTGTGTGAAAACGGTACCCTTCAGGTCCCTTTTAAATCTTACCCCTCTCACCTTAAACCTACGCCCTCTAGTTTTGGACTCTGCTACCCTGGGATAAAGACTTTGGCTATTCACCCAAATCTTGCCCCTCATGATTTTATAAACCTCTATCAGGCCACTCCTCATCCTCCGAAGCTCCAGGGAAAAAAATTCCCATCCTCCTCAGCCTCACCCAATAGCTCAAACCCTCTAATCCCTGCAAAATCCTTCAAAATCTTTTCTGAACCCTTTCAAATTTAACATGACCTTATTTCCGAAAAGATTTCCAGTGAGTGGTTTTGAGCTCCTTGTACATGCTGTGCATCTCAGGATGCACTTGAAGGTTTGTCACTTTCTTCAGTATTGTTGTGACCTCAAGCTGATGTTTCTATAGCTGCTGCTGCTGAGACAGATCTGTTCTCTATGCGAACCACTCCAGAACTTTCTGTAAACTGGCAATCTTTTCACTGGACTGTTAATTTGAGTTTGTAGTTCATCTTCTTTCTCTTCACTTGAAGGATGTGGGCATCATTGGTGGGCTAGCATTTATTGCCCATCCCTAGTTGCCCTTGAGAAGGTGGTGGTGAGCTGCTTTCTTGAATCACTACAGTCCACCTGTTGCAGGTTGACCCACAATGCCCTTAGGGAGGGAATTCCAGGATTTTGACCAGCGACAGTGAAGGAACAGCAATATCAGGTTGTCCATGTCAGGATGATGGGTGATTTGGAAGAGGAGAACTTGCAAGTGGTGATGTTCTCACACACCTGTTGCCCTTATCCTTCTCGATGGAAGTGGTCATGGGGGTTTTGAAGCTCCTCCCTAAGGATCTTGGGTGAATTTTTGCAGTTCATTTTGGAGATAATAAACACACTGCTGCTACTGAGCATCGGTGGTAGAAGGAGTGGCCATTTGTGGATGTGATGGCAATCAATCAGGCTGCTTTATCCTGGATGGTATCAACTTCAACTTTTGTTGGAGATGCACCCATCCAGGCTGTGAGGAGTATTCCATCACACTCTTGACTTATGCCTTTTAGATAGTAAACAGGCTTTGGGGATTCACTATTCTTAGCCTTTGACTTGCTCTTGTAGCCATTACATTTACGTGGTGAGTCCAGTTGAGTTTCTGGTTAATGGTAATGCCAAGGATGTTAATAGTGGAATATTCAGTGATGGTAATACAACTGAATATCAAAAGGCAGTGGTTAGGTGATCCCTTATTAGAAATGGTCATAGCCTGGCATTTGTGTGGCACAAACATTATTTGTCACTTGTCAGCTCAAGCCTAGTATATTGTGCAAATCTTGTTGCATATGAACGTGGACTGCTTCAGCATCTGAGGAGTCGCAAATGGTGCTGAGCTTTGTGCAATCATTGGTGAACATTCCCAATTCTGACCTTATGATGGAGGGATGGTCATTGATGAAGCAGCTGAAGATGGTTGAGCCTAGCACACTACCCTGAGGAACTCCTGCGGAGATGACCTAGAGCTGAGGTGACTGACCTCCAATAACCACAGCCATCTCCCTATTCGCCGGGTATAACTACAACCAGCAGAGAGATTGCCCCTGCTCCCTTTCTTTCTCTTTCAGCCCTTCATTCATCTTTGTGAGCTGAGCGGAAATATTCATTCAAAACTTCAAAGGTGGTATTTTCAGGTTTGGAAATGACACTAAGTGAGATCTTCAACTATTTCCTCTGAAACTTCCATTTTCCTTTTGACAGTAGAGAGCTGAGATTTTAGTTCTGTTAATTCAGATGAAAGGAAAGTATTTTATTCCTCTATCGTATTCAGTTTTGTTTCTTGAGTGTTTCTTGAATAGCCTGCTGTGCTTCTGCAAGCTGCACACCCTATCTGCTACATTTTCTATTATATCTTTGCTGTTTGACTAATTTAATGGATTGTATGTCATGCTAGGTCATGGCCATTGCCAGTCCATCCATTTCTACAATGCAGAATATCTTAAGATCAGGCAAGTTTATTGTATTTACACTCCGTCACCATTAACCTGTGTGTGGAAGTGGTGAATTCTGAACATTTTACATTCATGGACTTCATCATGGCTTCCCATGTCTGTGGGCACATATCTTTTTAGAATTCACAAGTAGCATATTAACAATTGCCCCAATTTACCCAATAACTAAGTCACCAGTCCTACGCAGACAGATATTTGAAATTTTGCAAACAGTTTGGATGGTTTATTCTAAACACAACAGCAAACAAGGAGGCAAAATGTTTACAAAGTGTGCAGAGAGCAGGGAGTAGTTTTAATTTAGGTCTGTATTCTCAAGAGTTTCAAAAAATGAGAGATGATCTCAATAAAACCTACAAAATGTAAGCAGAGTAAGATGCAGATAAGGTGTTTCCCCTCTTTGGAGAGTCTAGAAGCAGAAGACGCATTTTTTAAAAAAGGAGAATGCTTTTTAGAATTGAGATGATGAGTTTTTTTAAAGCAATAGGGGTGAATCTTTAGAATTTTCTGCCCACTTATTGAAGTGCAGTCTTTGAGTATGTTTATTGCAGATATTGATAAATATTTGATTATCAATGGCATAAAGGGTTATAGAGATAGTGTTGATAAAAGGCATTGATGGGTTTGTTTTAAATGGCAGATTAGGCTCAATGGGCTGAATGGCCTACTCCTGTTCTAATGATGTGGTGACATTGATGCTTTCCATGAGATTGATAGTGTGAAATGTGCATTCACCACTTCTTGTCTCATTGTGCAAGTCATCAGAATTTGGTTTATCAATAACTTCAACTGTATGTATGGCAGATATCAGGTTAGCTTTATTATAGCTGGAATATACTCCTTATTTAGTCTGTTTTTCTTGGAGCGCATTTCTTTGTAAATGTACCAACCATTGTTCTGGCACATTCCCTCTCTCAGTGACCTTTTCTGCTCCATTTCTTGCAAAATTGATTGAAAGCTGGGCATTTCCTTGGGACGTGTAGAGGGTCACACCTTCAAGCTTGTTCTCAGGACTTATAAGCTTCATCAACCTACAAGAATCATTTCACACTTACACTCATCCTTCAGTAACTCTTCAACGCTGTACATCTGGAGGGGAGGCAATGGCCTAGTGGTAGTATCATTGGACTGTTAAGCCAGGGGACCCAGGCTCAAATCCCACCATAGTAGATGGTGGAATTTGAATTCAGTGAATATCTGGAATTAAGAATCTAATGATGGCCATGAATCCATTGCCAATTGCTGGGGAAAAGCCCATCTGGTTCACTAATGTCCTTCAGGGAAGGAAACTGCCATCTTTACCTGGTCTGGACTTGTAACTCCAGATCCACAGCAATGTGATTGACTCTTAACTGCCCTCTGGGAAATTAGGGATGGGCAATAAATGCTGCCTAGCCAGCAAAGCCCTCATTCCGTTAATGAAAAAAGAAAGAATCTCCAGTCTGTCTCACAAATCTTCCTTGAAAGTTTCCATGAAGTTGGATATGATCACCAACTCAACAATTTTATTTTCCAGCTTCTTACTTGAAAAATCACGTGATTAACCATTTTTCTCTGCATCTCTCCACAAAATCGACTAAGAATTCTGCCTAAAAGATATGAATTCTAGTTGATAAATCCAGAAGTTCCAACTAACATCTGAATTAATCACCTAATCCCTTTTTTTTGAGATCTTTTAGCTCTTTGGTTATAAATTCTGATATGTATAAAGTCTGTATAGATCTTCGCTACTAATGACCAAGCAAATCTTAATGGTATGCTTTACTGCATTTGACACATCTGAATCTAGAAACCAAAACTCAATACTGTTTAAATATTTTGAATTCTGTTATGAGGTCTGCTGTGTTCCAATTTAAATGAGTAACTTTGTGGATATCCTGACAACGTGACTTTGACCTTCCCTTGTTTGCTATGGATCAGCACACACTCTGATCATTGGACCAATATGATCCAGAACCAGGGGTCACAGTATGAGGATTCGGAGGAAGCGATTTAGGACGGAGATGAGGAGGCATTTCTTCACCCAAAGAATGGTGAGCCTGTGGAATTCATTACCACAGGAAATAGTTGATGCCAATACATTGAATGTGTTCAAGAGGTGACTAGATAGAGCACTTGGAGCTAATAGGATCAAAGGATGTGAGGAGAAAGCAGGATTAGGTTATTGAGTTAGATGATCTGCCATGATTGTGAACAATGGCCGAGGACCAAATGACCTCCTCCTGCACCTATCTTCTATGTTTCTATGGACTTCCTGTAGTGGGATTTGATTGTTTACTAACCAGCTATCTTTAACACTGCTCAATGCTGTAACTAACATTGAGAATTGTTTCACCACATTTAACATGATTTAAGCCTATCAACAAAATATTTCACCTGTAGTTTCACTTGTTTACTGACTAGTCAATCACGACTAGCTTCATCAGCACAATTGTTTTCCTCAGTGTTCATTGTCATGATTATGATAATGATCTAATAATCGATTGCTTGTTAAGGTTTTGTTAACTCAGTGGATTTGTTTATTTAAAACAACCAAAAATATTATAAATTATGAAACAGACATTACAGAAAACTAGCAGCTTTCTTTGATATGTGCAGTTTGTAGACCTCAAAAGCCTTAATTACCAATTAGAGTTAAAACATTATATACACTCAGCAAAATTGTATTATCACAGCACGAGGCATCCCTTAAGATGAACTCCCCTAAGGACAATGTACACATACAACACACAGAATAAAGTAAATTCAGCCCCTTAGGCATTTTCAAATCTAATCCTGATAGAGTTTTGTACTTGGTGAACCTTTTCCTCCAATTTTCCTGGCCTGGGGTTGGGAAGTCATGTGAGGTTATACAGGACTTTCGTAAGGACTCTTCTAGAATACTGTGTCCAGTTCTGATCGCCCAGCTATAGGAAGGATATTATTAAGCTGGAGAGGGTTTAGACGAGATTTACCAGGATGTTGCCAGGTATGGAAGGATTGAGTTATGAAGAAAGGCTGGACAAGCTGGACTCTTTTGACTGGAGAGCAGGAGGTTGAGATGGACCCTTATAAAATCATGAGGGGTATAAATAGAGATAATCATAGTTTTCTTTTCCCGAGAATGGGGAATTTCAAGACTCGGGGGCACATTTTTAAGGTGAGAGGAGAAAGATTTTTAAAAAAGCATGAGAGGCAATTTTTTTTACACAGAGCATGGTCTGTTATGGAATGAACTTCCTGAGGAGGTGGTGGATGTTGGTACAATTACAACATTTAAAAGACTTTGGATGAGTACATGAATTGGAAAGGTTTGGAGGGACATGAAATAGGAACAGGCAGGGGTGACTAGTTAGTTTGGGATTATGTTCGACATGGACTGGTTGGACCGAAGGGTCTGTTTCCGTGCTGTATGGATCTGTGACTCTGGTGTTGTCCGTTGATTATGTGGAATGTTTTGGGGGTAGCAGGCCAGCTTCCTTGCTTCTCTTGAGATCTGGAGCTGTTCCTGTTTCTGCTACTGTAACAACTGTCTATTGGCAGCTTAATCTATAGACATTCTCCTACCAGATCATAGGACTGAGCTTTCATTAGACAGCGATAAGTGATGGTGTTTTAACCTGAGTGCCACAATACCTAAAGCAGTGGGCATGGTTGAGAAGGAGAGTAACCTTAGCTGGTAGCAGAAATTGAAATTGCACTGTTGGTATTACTCTGTATCGCAAACCAACTTTCCAACCAAGTGAATTAGCCGGTCAATACCATGACCCCATCATTATGTATGCTTCTGTTGTTAATCCCATCATTCAACAGTAGAGGCCCCTCTAACTCTGCCAAGTTCTTATTGCAGCAGTGTAGAATTTCTTTCTGTCGATCACGATTTCAGCTTTATTCAATTGCATCTCCATTTTATCCTGAATGAAAGAGACAATCGCAAAATGAAACAATCATATACACTTTGTATTCATGAAAGTTTGTCACGTTTTGCTAATTTCTTAGTTGGCATTTATTGACCCTGAAAGCAACACCAGTGAATAATTGACCAATTAACTTAATTTACGATTTCAGCCAAAGCGTTTTGGGGAATTAGGCAGATTACTAACTGAAGTGTGAGGTTTTAATGAAGTGGTAAGTTATCACTGAGTTTTACTGGTTATTTTTAAATGTCGTTCTAAAGCCACTGCGTCTGAATTGCTTTTGAGGTTCACAAGAATAAGCGTCCTCAAGAAAATACTTAAAATGGACATTTCATCACTTCGTGATAAAGATAATTATCCTTCCAATTCATCTAATAGCTGACAACAGCTACCCGAAGACATTGTGGCTAATGAGAATGACTACAAAACTTGCATTTAAGTAACATCTTCAGTATCGTAAAACATCTTCCCAGGAGCATCATGTGTAAATATAACACCAAACTGTTATGATCCTTGTAGATCCTGGTAATTTAAAAAAAAATGAATTTTTCATTGACTGTCTGAAAGGAATACACAGCAAGATTTTACATTTTATGATTATTGCTGTCACAAGCAAATTAAAATAACCCCTCCATCGACTAAACATTACCCAGTTGCCAAATAATATATCAATCTACAGAAAAGTATTCCCGGTTAAGTTAATAGCATAAATAAAAACCTCACAATATGTTTGTAAATTACTCTGCTGAGGTGCAAGTCCAGGTTTGCAATGTGATGGAGGCCCTCTCTGGCCTGGTGAAATGTCAAAAATCGCTGACAATCAGAGGCCTTCTGGGAAGTCATGTACATTTGACGAGGGTAGGGGAGATGCAGGTGCAATTGAGGATTGTGAAAAGTAGAAAAGAATGGGCAAAGAAAAGAGAATAAACACATGGGATCTGTCAAAGCTGCCAAACAACAATCCACAAACTGCCAAAACTGTCAAATAACTTGGATTGCAAATGTTGTTTTCAGAAGAGATCAGTTGAACAAATTTGAATTTATTAGGTGTTTTTTTTATTAACAAGAGAGTTTATCATCATTAGACACATTGTTTTCTTTTATGTCAGCCTACCTTCCATTTTTCAACCATGATAGATAGCAGGTAAGTTGGCATAGAGGGGAATGGCAAAGGGTGGTGTCGTATGGGTTGACATGAGTCGGCACTATGTTGGCATGTGCAGTAATAGATCAGGGTGAAGGGTATAAGGCGTTATATACCCATATGGCCCATTCTGTAGAAGAGTTACAGGACTTGAAACACTAACTCTATTCTCTGTCCATAGATGCTGCCAACATGTTGAGATTCTCCAACAATTTCTGTTTTTGTTTGTTTAAAATCTCTCACATCTGCAGTTCTTTATTTCATAATACTCTGATAAGTACAGGGCTATAGGCTAGTATTGGCAGTATTAGGAGGCATGAAAGTGAGGAAATAGTATGGCATGGGGACATGAAGTTGAAGAATGTCTTAAAGTGAGGAGGTGAAGGGGAGAGTTCTAAAATTCTGGTCCTAGACAACTTAAGGTACAACCATTAATATTAGGAAAATTGAAATTGAGGATGCTAATTTCAGGTTAAAAAAGTGTGCAGAGGTTTTGAAGTGCCTAGTTCAATTTCACACAGTGGCCAGAGTGGAAGGTAGAGAAGGCTATGGAATGGTGTCAGCACTGGGGACTGAAAACATGGCTTTGGTCATTCAGAGATTTAAGTTGAGGAAATTTGTTCCTCTCCAATCCTGAATGTTGGAAAGGAATCATGAACAATTAGGGATAATGGTGCCAGACTTGGATTTCGCAAATGATATCATATTGTTGGTCAAAGTATCACCCGCATTCCAATACATGACCACTATTCTTGAAAATAGATCACAAAGGATGATCTGAGAATTAATTGTGAAAAGACCGAGACAGTGATGAGTAGATGTTTGGATGGCAATAGAATATTGAAGACATCAACCACACTTCCAAACCCAGGAAGAAACATCTCCAGGAGGATGATGTTAATGCCCACAAATGAATTGGCAAAGCATCTAATGCCATCAGCATAGCTATGGATCTGTGACTCTCCATGCCTCACTAACAATACCAACTACAACTTGTTAGTGAGGCATGGAAGAGAACAGAAAAGGCATAACATAAGTTGGACGTCTTACACCAGTGGTGTCTACATAAGATCTGAAGCATCACATGGAAACACAGGAACACCAATGAAGAAGGGTGCAGAGAACTGGTCAGAGGTGCTAGGGTGACTTTGTGACAGAGAGACGGTCAATGCTGATGACACAAGTCCTTTTTCTCCCTGATGAGACAGTGGCATTAGAATAGATATTGTCCAATGAGTGAAGTAGAGGCAGCCCTGTTAAAAGAAACATGTACCTTCAAGGGCATCCTTCAACATCAAGATACAAGCTGATGGAGTGAAGAGTGAAGTGTGAAGAGGATTGGAATGGACTCGAACCAGGAGTAGAGTCTTGCAGTACAATGTCATAGACAAAATAAAAGTAAGTAAAGATTGGTTGAGAGGTAGTACTGAGGCAGAGCTGTATTGTACATTTGGAATGAGAAGGCAATGGGGTTAGCAGTCTATCTTAATATTTGTTGCCAAAATGTAACCATCCAATATCAGTGGGTATGTAGAAAGGTGCCCATCAAATATCCCCCAGGCAGCTCACAGCCACACTTCTGCCTCTCCCCACACCATCCACTGTTTAATAGAGATGGGCAAGAATTTATGTGGCCAATCCACCCTTGCCCAACTTGAAGACATTTACTTGGCTAATTATTGATTATTTCAGGGCTGCTTCTTACATGGTTTCAATTTTGAGGTTGGTGAATTGGATACACGTACGGGGGATTCCCAACAGGTCACTCTGCGCTGGCCTTTGATAGGAAAGAGGCTGCCTCCCTTGAGGACTGCCTTTCACCATCTAGTGCTCCTCCTACTCTCCACTGCTGCAACTCAATGAATGTTCCCTTCCTTCCAACCACTCTGACAAGACCTCTCACCCCCTTTTCCTTGATTACATCTTTAGACCTCACCACAACTTCCCACCGAACACATGTCCTCACTGTCTTTGGGCTTCACCTCAACTGCCTGCTGTGAAACTCCACATATTTACCTGGTCCTGAACTCCAGGACTTAGAATCTACAGTCCCAGTCCCAGTTCCAGTCCTGGAGCTGCTGGGACCACAGCAGTATTGGCCTGTTAATTCTGTGGGATGAACCTTCCACTCAAAAGGAGATGAAAGTTCTGCCTCCAACCAGTTAATGCTCCTCAGAATATTGATTGTCTGCTGGACTGCTGTGGTTGGCAGGGATGTCAAACATATAAACAAGGAATAAGAATAGGCCACTCAGCCCATTGAGCCTGCTCTGCCATTCAATAAAATCAAGGCTGATCTGATTTTATCATCAAATCTACACTCCTGCTTATTTCTGATAATCTTTTATTCCTTTCGTAAAAAGAATCTACTCACCATTGCTTTAAAAATATTTAAACATTCTTCATCCACTGCCTTTTGAATTAGGGAATTCCCAATCTCTGAGAGAGAAAAAAAAAGTTTCTTCAACTCTGTTTCAAATAAGCACCCCTTTATTTTTAAACTATGACTACCTAGATTCTTGCACAAGGGGAAACATCGTTTGAATATTGAACCAGTCAAGTTCCCTCAGGATCTTATATGTTTCAATTAATCATATCTGAGTCTTCTAAACTCCAGGAAGTTCAGGCCTAGCCTTTGTAGCCTTTCCTCATAAGACAATCCACTCATTCCAGGTATGAGTCTGGACAACCTTCTCTGATAGGCTTCCAATACATTAACACGCTTCTAAAATATGATGACCAGTATTAAACACAATGCAGTAGGTATGGTCTCACCAATAACTGAAGCATAACCTACTTTTGCATTCAATTCCCTTCACAATAAACCTATAAATCCAGTAATTTTCTTCCTCTCTGACTCTTCAAGTCATAGGTTGGGAAACACCACCATCCAAAAATCCTTCCCCTTGAATTCAGCCTGGTTTTAAAGAAAAAAAAATTCAAGTAGAGATAGTAAGAACTGCCGATGCTGGAGTCAGAGATGACACAGTGTGGAGCTGGAGGAAAACAGAAGGCTAGGCAGCGTCAGAGGAACAAGAAAGTTGACGTTGCAGGTCAGGACCCTTCTTCAGAGAGGTCCCGACCCGAAACGTCAACTTTCCTGCTCCTGTTATGCTGCCTGGTCTGCTGTGTTCAAGTGGAGATGTTGTAATTTGCAGACTTGCTGTCTGAAATAGATTGTGAATGAACAAATGAATGTTTCACGTATTAATTAGATTGCTCGTTAGCTTGTGAAGTATATTGGTGTATGATAAAACACTAGCTAAAAGGAAAATCTATTTCTCTAAAATAATTTTTGTGCAATAGTTTGCCATGGAAATAATTGAGCATTACTTTGAAGATAGTACATCCAGTCAATAGAAACAAGCCCGAGTTCGAGGTAGTGAATCGTTGATGTTATGAATCTATTGTTTGATTAGAGGACAAGATTTATTACAAACATGACTAGATTTTGGAGCTGTTGGCATATTGATACAGTACAGTGGGGGGAGGGAGGGAAGACATACTATGATGGTACAATTAGACATTTGACCTTTGATAGAATCCAATATAACTTTCACTAAATCAGTTCTCCTGTCAGACTTACCTCAGTACTCTGTAGCTTGTACATGCTTAGTTAAGGATATATTGATTTTCTGCTTTCAGATGAAGGATTAATAATCTAATGAAATTAAACATGAGGAAGGAAGATTTTCCTCATATATAATTTATTGTTAGAGAGCCTCAAATGGTTTAGGTTTCTGTTGTGTCAGAAATATTTTATGAACTGTGATTACACTAAAAGATATGGGATCAAGCTGATATGAGGTTGACGTAAATTGATCTCCTCTGTTTTGATGCTTTTTTCTCACTGCAGTATAAGGAATTTTTCAGAGTGGAAATTTGAGTAGTAGTTTAGATAAAGTCCAAATTCATGACAACCTTTTCTATAATTTCACCTTTGGATTCGCTCTAATCAGATTTCTGCTCCTGTCACAGCGTCAAAGGAATCCTTATCAAAATCATACCTCTGCAATGGTGACACAGTGGATTACTTCTCCTAAATCCTTTCAATTTTTCTGCCACATGTGACACCGTCATAAATACCATTTTTCATCATCAAGCTCAGTGAGACTGTCCTTAATTGTTTCCACTCTTATCTGTTCACTTGCAGACAGAGCATTTTCTAGAATACCTGGCCTCCCTTCCCACCCATACTGTTGCATATGAAGATCTCAACTATTTGCCCTCCCATTCATGATCATGATAACATTTATTCAAAGTCATAGCATTTGGATTCACATGAAGACCTGCTCCACCCCTCTTGCATTTGTCTCGAATTCTCTGCTGCTACATTGTCGTCAGCCTACCTGTCTAGTATCCAGTGCTGCAAGTGCTTCGAATTCCCCCAATTTAACAACAGACAATAGACAATAGACAATAGGAGCAGGAGTAGGCCATTCTGAAATGAAGTTTTCAATTCACACCAGGAAAATATATCCCTTGCCATCTCTAGCCACTTGAAGTTAACAGTTGAACAACTTTAGAGTCCAGTTTGACCTTGATCCTGTTTCCACAACATTGGCAAATTCCACCTGCAACTTCCCCAATCTTACTGACAAAACTATTGCCTATCCCTTGATTTTCTCTAGATATATCCAGACATCGTAAGGCTTTCCTGGTTGGTATCCATTCTCCACATTCTTTAACATTTGCTCATCCAAAATGCAAGATCCAAAATTAAATCCACTTCCTGAAATGTGCCCTGTGTATTACATAGAAACATAGAAGATAGGAGCAGGAGGCCATTTGGCCCTTCAAGCCTGCTTCACCATTCATCATAATCATGGCTGATCATCCAACTTAATAGCCTAATCCTGCTTTCTCCCCATTACGCTTGATTCCCATTAGCCCCAGTGTCTCTTGTATACATTCAATGTTTTGGCATCAACTACTTCTCGTTGTAATGAATTCCATGGGCTCAATGCTCTTTTGGTGAAGAAATGTCTCCTCATCTCTGTCATAAATAGTCTAGCCTGAATCCTCATATTGTGACCCCTGGTTCTGGACATACCCACTATCGGGAACATCCTCCCTGCATCTACCCTGTCCAGTCCTGTTAGAATTTTATAAACCTCTATGAGATCCCCCCTCATTTGTCTGAACTCCAGTTAAAACAATTCCAACCTAGTCAATCTCTCCTCATACGTCAGTCCTGCCATCCCCAGAATCAGCCTGGTAAACCTTCACTGCGCCCCCTCAAGAGCAAGAGCATCCTTCCTCGGAAAGAGAGACCAAAACTGCACACAATATTCCAGGTGTGGCCTCACCAAGGCTGTGTATAACTTCAACAACACATTCCTGCTCCTGTACTCAAAACCTGTCGTAATGAAGGCCAACATACCATTTGCCTTCTTTACCACCTGCTGCACCTGCATGCTTACCTTCAGCAACTGGTGCACAAGGACTCCCAGGTCCCGCTGCACACTCCCCTCTCCTAATTTACAGCTATTCAGGTAGTAATCTGCCTTCTTGTTTTTGCTTCCGAAGTGAATAACCTCACATTTATCCAAATTATACTGCATCTGCCATTGATTTACCCACTCACCCAACCTGTCCAAATCATGTGAAGGAGCTTTGCATCCTCATCACAGTTCACTCTTCCACCCAACTTAGCAAACAGGGTTAAGGAAAATCCCAAAGCCTATTATTCATACATAAGGAGCAAGAGGGTAACTAGAGAAAGGGTTGGCCCATTCAAGGACAAAGGAGGGAAGTTATGCGAGGAGTCAGAGAAAATGAGTGAGATTCTTAATGAGTACTTTGCGTTGGTATTCACTGAGGAGAGGGACATGACAGATGTTGAAGTTAGGGATAGATGTTTAATTACTGTAGGTCAAGTTGGCATAAGGAGTGGGGAAATGTTGGGTATTCTAAAAGGCATTATGGTGGACAAGTCCCCAGGTCTGGATGGGGTCTATCCCAGGTTACTGAGGGAAGCGAGAGACGAAATAACCGGGGCCGTAACAGATATCTTTGCAGCATCCATGAGCACGGGTGAGGTCCATGAGGACTGGAGAAATGCTAATGTTGTCCTCTTGTTTAAGAAGGGCAGCAAGGATAATCCACGTAATTATAGACCGGTGAGCCTGATGTCAGTGGTGGGGAAGCTGCTGGAGAAGATACTGAGGGATAGGATCTATTTACATTTGGAAGAAAATGGGCTTATTAGTGATAGGCAGCATGGTTTTGTGCAGGAAAGGTCATGTCTTACCAACTTGATAGAATTCTTTGAGGAAATGACAAAGTTGATAGATGAGGGAAGGTCTGTGGATGTCATATACATGGACTTCAGTAATGTGTTTGATAAGGTTCGACATGGTAGGCTGATGGAGAAAGTGAAGTTGCATGGGGTCCAGGGTGTACTAGCTAGATGGATAGAGATCTGGCTGGGCAACAGGAGACAGAGAGTTGTAGTGGAAGGGAGTTTCTCAAAATGGAGAACTGTCACCAGTGGTATTCCACAGGGATCTGTGCTGGGACCACCGTTGTTTGTAATTTACATAAATGATCTGGAGGAAGGTATAGATCGTCTGATTAGCAAGTTTGCAGATGACACTAAGACTGGTGGAGTAGCAGATAGTGAAAGGGACTGTCGGAGAATGCAGCAGAATATAGATAGATTGGAGAGTTGAGCGGAGAAATGGCAGATGGAGTTCAATCCAGACAAATGCAAGGTGATGCATTCTGGGAGAACCAATTCAAGAGCGAACTATACGGTAAATGGAAAAGCCCTGGGGAAAATTGATGCACAGAGAGATCTGGGTGTTCAGGTCCATTGTACCCTGAAGGTGGCAACGCAGGTGGATAGAGTGGTCAAGAAGGCATACGGCATGCTTTCATTCATTGGATGGGGTATTGAGTACAAGAGTTGGCAGGTCATGTTACAGTTGTATAGGACTTTGGTTCGGCCACATTTGGAATACTGCGTACAGTTCCGGTCACCACATTACCAAAAGGATGTGATGTTTTGGAGAACATGCAGAGGAGGTTCACCAGGATGTTGCCTGGTACGAAGGGTGCTATCTATAAAGAGAGGTTGAGTAGATTAGGATTATTTATATTAGAAAGACTAAGGTTGAGGGGGGACCTGACTGAGGTCTACAAAATCATGAGAGGTATAGACAGGGTGGATAGCAAGAAGCTTTTTCCCAGAGTGAGGGACTCAGTTACTAGGGGTCATGATTTCAAGGTGAGAGGGGAAAAGTTTAAGGGAGTTATGCGTGGAAAGTTCTTTACGTAGAAGGTAGTGGGTGCCTGGAACGCTTTGCCATCGGAGATGGTAGAATCAGGCACGATAACGTCATTTAAGATGTATCTAGACAGATACATCAATGGGCAGGGAGCAGAGGGACACAGATCCTTGGAAAATAGGCGACAGGTTTAGATAGAGGATCTGGATCGGCGCATGCTTGGCAGACTGAAGGGCCTGTTCCTGTGCTGTAATTTTCTTTGTTCTTTGTCCTTTGTTCTTTGTATCATCTGCAAACTTGGAGTTGTTACATTTTGTTCCCTCATCCAAATCACTAATATATATTGTGAATAGTTGGGTGCCAGCACCAATTCCTGTGGTACCCCACTACTTACTGCCTGCCAATTTGAAAATGACCCATTAATTCCTAAACTTTGTTTCCTCTCTGCTAACTAGTTTTCTATCCATCTCAGTACACTTCCCCCAATCCCGTGTGCTTTAATCTTGAACAATAATCTCTCATGGGTGACTTTGTCAAATACTTTCTGAAAGTCCAAATATATCACGTTGACTGGCTCCCCCCACGTCAACTCTACTGGTTACATCTTCATAAAATTCCAACAGATTTGTCAAACATGATTTCCCCTTCATAAATCCATGCTGACTCTGTCTGATTTTGCCATTGCTTTCTAAATGCTCCACTATAAAGTCCTTGATAATGGATTCAACAATTTTCCCCATGACTGATGTTAAAACTCCCTCTTTTCTCTCTAGCTCCCTTTTTGAATATTGGAGTGACATTAGCCACCCTCCGATCTGCAGGGACTACTCCAGAGTCAATAGAATCCTGGAAGATGACCGTCAATGCATCCATTATTTCTTGAGCCATTTCCTTAAGTACTCTGGGATGTAGGTTATTCAGACCCTGAGGATTTATCCACCTTCAATCCCATCAATTTTCCCAGTACCATTTCTCTACTAATATTGATTTCCCACAATTCTTCCCTCTCAGTAAATCTGGCATTTTCCAACATTTCTGGTATCTGATTTGTGTCCTCTTTTGTGAAGACAGAACCAAAGTATGTATTCAGTTGGTCGGCCATTTCTTTGTCCCCGATTATGCATTCCCTGGTTTCTATCTGTAGTGGACCTGTGTTTGTTTTCACCGATCTCTTTCTCTTCACGTATCTATTCTGAGTGTCAGTCTTTGTGTTCCGTGCAAGCTCACGTGTGTACTGTATTTTCCCCTTAATTAATCGCGTGGCCATTCTTTGCTGAATTCTAAACTGCTCCTAATTCCTATATCACATTATATGTGATAACAGCAAGAATTGGATTAAACAGTAACTTGTCCCGTTGTATTTTGTGAAATCTTGCCATGTGCAAAATTTTTGGTTTGAACCTAACAAGTAACTGATATCAGTTTGGGGGATTGACAGTGTAAAAATGGTGCTATACTTACCTACACCACAACAGTCAGTACTTGACAAATTGTTTACTATTGTGATTCTAACAATCTATGATATGATAAACCAATATATCAAAGCAAGTTGTTCTTATTTTTCACTTAAAAAACAGAGTTAACGTTTCAGGTCTGGTGACCCTTCCCCGGAACCAACCCGAAACATTAACTCTGTTTCTTTACTTCACAGATGCTGCCAGACCTGCTGAGCTTTTCCAGCAACTTCGTTTTTGTTCCTGATTTACAGCATCCACAGTTCTTTCGATTTTTATAAATGCAGAACATATGGATAATAGAAGCAGGAATAGGCCATTTGGCCCTTTGATCCTGCTTTGCCATTCATTATGATTAGAGCTGATCATCCAACTCAACGGCCTATTCCCACTTTCCCACCAAGTGTTATATACAACTCCTTTTTGAAATTATACTACATTTTGGCCTCAATGACTTTCTGTGGTAGCAAATTTCGCTGGCTCATCTCTGTCTGGATGAAGAAATCTTTCCTTATAACAGTCCCCATATCCTTAGATTGTGATCCCTAGTTCTGGACTTTTCTGTCTTCATGAACATTCTACCTGCATCTACCCTGTCTGTTTCTGTTAGAATTTCATGGGTTTCTATGAGTGAGAGTCATTGAGTCATGGAGATGTACAGCATGGGAACAAACCCTTCAATCCAACTCCTCCGTGCCGACCCAGATATCCAAAATTAGTCTCATTTGCCAGCATTTGGCCCATATCCCTCTAAACTCTTCCCTTTCATATACCCATTCAGATACCTTTTAAATGTTGTAATTTGACCAGCCTCCACCACTTCCTCTGGTGGCTCAGTCCATACAAGTACCACCCTCTGCATGAAAATGTTGCCTCTTAGGTCCCGATTAAATCTTTCCCCTCTCATCTTAAACCTATATACTCTAGTTTTAGATTCCCCTACAACAGGGAAAATACCTTAGCTATTGACCCTATCCATGCCCCTCATGATTTTATAAACCCCTCAGCCTTCAACACTCCGGTGAAAATAGCCCCAGTCAATTTAGCCTCTCCCTACAGCTCAAACCCTCCAATCCGGGGAACATCTATGTACATTTTTACTGAACCCTTTCAAGTTTCATAACATCCTTCCAAAACAGGATCACCCCTCATTCTTCTGAACTGCAATAGATAGGATCCTAACTGATTCAGTCAGTCTTTATATATCAGCCTGGCTTTATATATCACCCAGGAACCACTCTGGCAAACCCTCTCTGCACTCCCTCTATAGAAAGAAGCTCTTTCTTCAGATAAAGGGACCAAAACTGTACAAGGCCTTGTATAGCTGCAACAGGACATCCATATTCTTGTTCTCAAATCCTCTTGCTATAAATGTGAACATTTTGTTGTCCATATTTTGGACACTTCGAACAGTTAATGTGTTAAAACACTTTCCCAAGTACTCTTGTTGGTGAGGCAGACAAAGGAACACAAAATTTGGTTCATTGTTCAACTCAGTTTCATTAACAAAACATTTCTTATTAAAACACTATGTAAGCATTTCCCAAATTCCCAGAATAGTTGCTCTCTATGGGCTTTTGGAATCTCTTGCTCTCTGAGGAAGTGCTGGTTTTCTTCCACAAAGGTGACCCTTAAGGTAGATCTTCTCTCTTCCTCACTGTCCAGATGGTTGGAGCTCTTTGCTGAAGGATGGGTGGGGCTAGCATTCAGTTGTGTGTTCTTATCTCCTCTTGCCCATGCCCTTCCAAAATGTTCCGTAGCTTTGGCCAATGGGATCATGGACTGAATTCAAATCATCCAATGGGGCCATGACAACACACTTCACAGATGCCATGCCAGGAGGAGTAAAGTGCACGTACTCAGGTAGTCAAGGTGCCAGAAAATCTGATTGTCATTTGTCCAATCCGTAGCCTTTGACCTGGTTGTAATCTTTTTCATCTTGGTTTCCACTATTCTATGTAGCGAGTGTCTGCTGTTTGATTTAGTTTGGCCAGTTTTCTGTCAGGCCTGATATTTCCAACTGCTGGGTCAATTCAGAATATCAAATTTTGGGCCTGTTGACGACAATACGATTTGCCTTTTGACCTCCTGCTGCACCTCATTGCTAATTGATGCAGATAGTGCGATCACAACCCCCTTCCCCATGCCAATTCTCTTCTGATTTTCTATCTTCAGATACCTGAAAACTTCTAGCTAGCCAGCCACAGCATCCATAGGAGGAAGAGGGAAAGCAATCCCATACCAGTGCTCAGTGACTTGCTCAGTGCATAACTGGTCACTGTAGAGTTGGGATCAGCATGTGGTAAGTTACTAGACATTCGTGGGATGCAAGCAGGTGAGACAGGATAGGTGTTTCATGTGTCAGTTCCCGAGAGAGTGAGGTTATATGCATGTTCTGCTGCAACACCTTTGATAGAAACTTTGATAGGATGCTATATAGGAAAACACAGACAACAATACACAACCATGATCTTACTGAATGGCAGAGCTAACTCAAAGGGCCGATTGGCCAACTATTGTTCCTTGTCTGAATGTTCACATTTAGATCCTTGGTACATTGAGAATCCTACCACAGAGCCTGCAGTCACTGTTCAGAAGTAGAGGGTATCTGGCTCCAACATACAGGATCTCACACATAGTTTTGAGCCCAACTTTTCCAGCATTAAAGGTGAAGCCAACTCCACTGGAGGATATGATCACCGAACAATGCTGGAGTACTTGATATTTTAGCTTCCCCCTGCAATGCAAAACATCAATGTTGTTATAGGAGTTCAGTTGAATATTACAAGATCCATGCTAATAGTCATGAAGGTTCAGATTCCATGTATGTAAATTATAGTTTTCAAAGGCATATGCAGAAATTCACAGCAGTGCATTAATTAGTGCTGCAGATGTATTACCAGAACTGCAGAGATTTTAACCAATAGAAGTACAGTGGCACCGAGGATCAAGAACGTTCTGTCTTCTCGTCGGGTGACAACCTCATCCTTCCACAACCACCACTCCATCAGTGTCCATGCTGTTGCCTTTCAATCAGTCAGGCCAGGCTGCTGCTGTCCATGCTGAGCTGGTGCAATCCAACACATTCTTTGTATGGCACCAATTACATATTTTTCCACCATTCCGTTAAGCATCTGTTATGCCACACCTATTTGCCTTTACTTTCAAATGACCTTTTTTTCCCCCTTTTGCCTTGCCACTTCTATTATGCAACAATGCTCAACTCATGACATCTGTCACTTGCTCATAATATATATTTGTAAATGCTACTGGAACTGATACGACATTCAAAAGAGCTATTCATCACAGGGAATATAAATAGTGTGCTTACATAAGTGTAGTAACACAGCAGGCTGGAATGTAATCATATGGAAAAATATTTCTGGCCTCTAGTTGCAAGTCAACAGTCAGTCTCGCACCCTTTGGTGGCTGAACAAGAGAAAAAGAATCTCAGTAAATACAATATTACAAAATGTTACGGTTGATTTGCTGAAATTGAATCTGGAAATCTAAAAGTGCATCAGTTTCCACAAAAGCAATTTTCAGTTTCTACAAAGATCCCATAAATAATTAAAACGTTATTTCCTCCGACATCTTTTAACTTGGATTGGATCAGATGTAATAGTAAGGAAGCTGAAAAATATATTGTTTCACGGAGTAGAAGCTAAAGTTTACTATAATTAAAAAAGCAACATATTTCAAACATGGAAATTGTTCAGATGTATATGATGTTGCATAAATACCTGAATCGTGGAAGAACCTTCTTGTTAGAGCAACAATCCATAAGGAAAGAAAGCATGTCCTGCATCACTAAACTTTACAGCAACTTTCTTGAATTAAAAATTGAATTTATTGGGACAGCAAATCTTTTAATAATTTTACCTCTGCCTTACATGCTCACCACCACCTTCTCAAGGGCATCTAGATTTGAGCTGTAAAGGTCATCTCAGCCAATGACACCCATATCCATGTATGATTGAAAAGTGGTTTGTCAGCCTGATTTCCAGAGCTGACAAATAGAGTTTTAATCAAAAACATGACTAGATCCTCATTAATACTTAAAATAACACAGTAACAACCTAAGATAACAAGGTGTGGGCCCTTGGTCTCGGCCCGAAACGTCAAGTTTTCCTGCTCCTATGATGCTGCTTGGCCTGCTGTGTTCATCCAGCTCCACACCTTGTTATCTCGGATTCTCCAGCATCTGCAGTACCTATAACCACAGTAACAACCTAACATTATCAGAACTTCCACCTCTTAATTATTTCACCAAAGGTTTTGGACTTCAGTTTTAAATGTTAACATCTCCAGGAAGGTGCATATTAACTGTTAATAACAAAGTAGCTTTAAATGTAATTTCAAAGTTCAGCACATTTTTGCCAAGCTAGGCATAACAAAGGTAATAGAAATGAAATGTTCTTGGTTGTACTTTGTAATTTAAGACAATTAAACATATTTTCCATGCACAATGCATTGGAATGTTTGCTTTGGTTTTCATTTTAGTCTTAACAAGTTCATGTGAAGGCAAATTACTCACTGAATGGATTTGAAAGAAGTCTGTTTCTAATTTGTAGCATTTTCTGAGTTGTTTGGTAGGTTTATAATTCGTCACATAAAATCTAATTGTAAGGTTTAAATGCTTGATAATATACCATGTTGGTAGGCAAAGATATACTGATGATTCAAGAGTGAAACAGGTTAGGTGTTTTATCATAGAGAAGGAAGGAAACTGCAAAGATGGAACTATCCAGGTTCCACCTTGCAGAACTGCTTGGACACCGAGAGTAACAAAACCCTAGGTAGGCTTGACGTTAAATGGTGGATGGTACAAACCAAGCATGAGAAAACAAAAGGCTGAATCTTACTTTCTTTGACTAAGCCCAAGTTGTGTCAAATTGTTTTTTTTTTGGAGAGTTTCTTGCTGTGAGGTCCAGCGTATCTACTTACCTTAATTTACCAAATTTGCCTCATTAATTGTCTGCCCACTCATACATAATCTCTCACATCCAATCCCAACCCCATCTTATCATGCACCATTCCTGTAACAGCTCCCCATTCAGTAGATATTCCAGATTTCACTGGCATCTGCTCACCCTGCCAGCTTTAAAAGCCTGTTATGCACCCGAACAAGGACCGTCAGTCCAGAGATACCCTACATGGTTCCTCACGTTTGCCACGCTCATGACAGACAGTGGGATATCAGCACCTTGCTGATGCCAAGCTGCCTTTTCCCCATCCTTAGCAGGGTGGCATGGTGGCTCAGTGGTTAGCACTGCAGCCTCACAGTGCCAGGGACCTGGGTTCAATTCCAGCCCCAGGTGACTGTCTGTGCAGAGTTTGCACATTCTCCCTAGGTCTGCATGGATTTCCTCTGGGTGCTCCAGTTTCCTCCCACAGTCCAAAGATGTGCAGGCTAGGTGGATTGGCCATGCTAAATTGCCCATAGTGTTCAGGGATGTGTGGGTTATAGGGGGATGGGTCTGGGTGGGATGCTCCAAGGGTCAGTGTGGACTTGTTGGGCCAAAGGGCCTGTTTCCACACTGTAGGGATTCTAATAGTAACAGTATTGAAGGTGATTATGCCAGCCTGGTCTGAGGTTGCCACTCAGGTTAAAGCAGTCCCAGCCTTTTGGAGAAATGCCCATTAAGATGGGACGTGGTTCAATTTTTTTCTTTCACTCTTAATATAAGTACCATCATCTTCTCTCCATTACCTTGCAATCACTCTATTTCTGTGACTGTACCCAGCTCACACCTTTGCACACGCTCTACCATTCTCATCATTGCCTGCAATATTTTCCTGAGGAGGCAAAGTGGAAAAGGACAAGGAATGTTGATGAAAAGCAGGGATGCTGCGAACATCCAGGAAAGAACCTAAGTGAGTGAATGCTATTAGCCCAAAGATCCAGCCTATGAGCTGGGTGCATGTCCCAGAGCACACAGTGTCCTTGATGCTGCATTACAATAATAATTGCCAATGCTGTCCACAATATAGCATCAAAATCCAGAAGCAGTGAAGTGACCTGTAAATTATTTGGAGATGTGCCATGAGTGTTCACGGAGGCTGGCACATATTGAATGCCAGTGTCCATGGATGTGGGATATATGTGGCTAGTGCCCATGGCGCATGCCTGAGATGTTTTCCCCAGTATCCAACATGGAGATTGTTTGTGTAGATCATGCAGTGAGCTGAACCCGTGAGCTGCTCACCCTCATTTCCTTATTGAGTTTCCCCAATGTCTAGCTTGTTTGGCAACTTTGTTAAGATGGGGGCGTGAATATTAATGAGGTGAGTGGTGGTGTTAACAATGCTTTTAACAATCATTAATGCGAGTCAACTGGTATCTTGCTGTTGCCTGGTAAGTATCTTGCCACACTGCTTTTGAAAAGCATAAAAGATAACCGGAGATGACCTCAATGTCAAGATGGGCATCACTGTGTTTGTTGCTGGTTCTACTGCATGTATTGCTATTGGCCACATCACTCAGTTTCCTACAAGATTCCTTCCCGAAAGGACATTAGAAAAATGCCATATCCTATTCCCAATTCCTTCGCCTCCGCCGCATCTGCTCCCAGGATGAGACATTCCAATCCCGCACATCTCAAATGTCCTCATTCTTCAAGGACCGCAACTTCCCCCCCACAGTGGTCGAGAACGCCCTCAACCGTGTCTCCCGCATTTCCCGGAACACATCCCTCACGTCCCGTCCCCGCAACAATAATCAAAAAAGAATCCCCCTCGTCCTCACATACCACCCCACCAACCTCCGGATCCAACGCATCATCCTCCGACACTTCCGCCATCTACAGTCAGACCCCACCACCAAAAACATCTTTCCCTCCCCACCCTTATCTGCCTTCCGGAGGGACCACTCCCTCCGCGACTCCCTTGTCCGCGCCACACTCCCCTCCAGCCCCACCACACCCGGCACTTTTCCTTGTAACCGCAGGAAGTGCTACACCTGCCCCCACACCTCCTCCCTCACCCCAATCCCAGGCCCCAAGAAGACATTCCACATCAGGCAGAGGTTCACCTGCACATCTGCCAATGTGGTATACTGCATCCGCTGTACCCGTTGTGGCTTCCTCTACATCGGGGAAACCAAGCGGAGGCTTGGGGACCGCTTTGCAGAACACCTGCGCTCAGTTCGCAACAAACAACTGCACCTCCCAGTCGCGAACCATTTCAACTCCCCCTCCCATTCCTCAGATGACATGTCCATCCTGGGCCTCCTACAATGCCACAGTGATGCCACCCGAAGGCTGCAGGAACAGCAAATCATATTCAGCCTGGGAACCCTGCAGCCCAATGGCATCAATGTGGATTTCACAAGCTTCAAAATCTCCCCTCCCCCAACCGC
>JAHRHZ010000144.1:67806596-67826671 GCA_024137785.1 Ginglymostoma cirratum
TCATCAAGGGTCTAGGCCCGAAATGTCAAGCTTTCCTGCTCCTATGATGCTGCTTGGCCTGCTGTGTTCATCCAGCCCCACACCTTGTTATCTCGGATTCTCCAGCATTTGCAGTACCTTTCATCTCTGATACAATTTTCACTCAAACATGTTTTTGCTGATGTTTGAGAGTTCAATATTGTCCAGGACACTGATTTTTCTTTGGACAATTGGATTTTGTGAGAGGGCAAATAAATCTTTGGTTTTAGTATCTTGTCAAAAAGTGGTACCTAAAGACTGGCATTCACACAACATCTACTGCTCACATTTATACAGCACACTCAAACCTAGCAAAACATTCTGAAGTGTTTCACTATCAAACAAAATTTGACCTCAAAGTACAACTTTCAAAAGTTTTAGCAT
This sequence comes from Ginglymostoma cirratum, assembly GCA_024137785.1. Classification (NCBI taxonomy): domain Eukaryota; kingdom Metazoa; phylum Chordata; class Chondrichthyes; order Orectolobiformes; family Ginglymostomatidae; genus Ginglymostoma; species Ginglymostoma cirratum. The sequence goes on from JAHRHZ010000144.1 coordinate 67,806,999, forward strand.
GTAGAGCTTTAATTCTACAACAGACTAACACCACCAGTGTGCTGCTTAAATATTTTCGTGTTGCCCAGTTGTGCTGAAAATAAATCCTTTGCAAAGATATCTGGCTGAGTCAACACTGGAATTTTGATCAGGACCACCAGGAAAAACATCCCCAAAACATCATTTGAGTTTGATGACCGGGCTGATGTATTGGCTGGAAAAGGAGGAGGAACAAGATAAAGACTAGAAACTGGCAGCACAAGAGCAAAAGACAAAAGGATGGATCTTCAATGAAGAATTGGCTTATTGTTACAGATGGGAGAAGAGACTAGAATGGCTCTACTCTCTATTGACCTCTTGGTTGACTGCAATGTGTTTTTATTTAAAATAATACTAATTCAGAGAGTTTTTAACTGTTTAAACTTTGTGACTATAAAAAGCACACAGATTTTCTTGTATGTTTGATAAGAAAAAGATATAGTATTCGTTGTACCAGTGATGTGTGTAGGTCTGAAAGTTTCTGAAATAGTTAACACATGACATCACCGTGATAATGTTTCATGGACTTGGGCAGAGCTAGTAGGTGACAAACCTGAGGCCAGTGTGCTCCTAAGAATCTTGTTAATTCTGCAGATCATATTCATGTCATCTGCTAATATTTGCAATAATACATTAAACCTCATTGTTTCCCAGCACAATTCTTCTAGTCGAACCAGAAAAGTGGCTATCCCAATCTACTCTATACCACAAACAACACCTAATACTCAATCTATAAAAACTGACTTCAGAACATTCCAACTCTTGTGTTCATTCTTACTTACTGATACATACACACACACACACACACATCAACGGAGAGAAGGTAGGTTAAATTGTTTAAGTCTTTGAAAGGTAAATAAATCATTTACAGATCTTATGAAGTTGATACATTGAATGATTCGAGGCTGTGTTCAGTGCTTTTTTTTCTGATGTTCGTATCAAGACAATTTGAAGATTTGATGGCTGGTCTTTTTTTTTTATCTGGTGTCATCAGCTGCTTGATTTACATTAAAGACACTGCATGGTTTTTGGCTGATCTGATGTAGGGAGAGCTTGCACAATGCCTAGAAAGAAAAAAGGGAGCTGTGGGGTTTACAGTTATTGAGGCATCTTTCTGGTCAGACTAATTGACTCTTGGAAAGCAGTTTCTTTAAACACAAAAGGGTAACTTGCTTATCACACGAACATTGCCAGTTACCAAATATGGTCACAACATCTGTGGAGCACCCATTCCAGGACCATTGTTTAATTTAGATTACATAACAGGTGCAGTCTCCTTTTCCATCAAGATCCATTCACCAAATCAGTCTTCAAACCATTGAGTCTAGTGACTTAGTCTACATCCACCGGAAAAACACATTATGTTTGAAAGGCAGTGAAGGGCTCAGGACATTGACTATTCATTTTTTAGTTGATTATCTACGGTTGGAATGAAGGGGCCACTAGTCTTGGGGGCCTCCCACCCTGGCCTCTCCCTCTCCCATTGTGTTTCTTTGTGTCGTTGGTAAATAACAGATTACACTGCATAGATTCAGTTCACTTGAAAAGTTCATTCAAATTTATTTAACAGCTCAGACCACAACTCACTGTTACAGATAGCTATGCATGCATCCTCCACCTAGCCTGCTTCTGCTGCACTGTACATGCCAGTTAGTCCCAGCTCTGGCTACCGCTGCCACTCAAGCTGAGGTGGGACTTCTAACCACCTTAGGGTAGCTGTCCTATCTTCAGCCAACTAAATTGCCTCACAGCAGTAAATATCTGTGGGGATCTTGTGATTTAATTGGGAGGTGGAATAGAGAGGAATGTGGGTTACCGGCAACCTCTTCAGATTGCTAACACCGTCAACTGAAATATTTTGTTCAATAATGTCTAATAAATTCTGGAGGTGACTCAGCAGCCGGCCTGTGCTCAAGCATTGAAATGTATCATTTCTGCATTTAAGTGCACTTAAATGAATAGTAAATGCAATGATTTTTACTTTCATAACTACTGCAAATCTAGGCATTTTTGATCTTCATCGAAGGTGTTCAATCTTTTTGATAACAGTTGGTTTGCAGATAAAATTAAAATGAAATGAATTTTGCAGATAAGATGAAATGAAATTCTAAACTTCTGTATGTTAAGATTTATGCAGCTCTGAATTAATGAAGCCATTTGTTACAAATGTGAATTTGACTCCCTTCATTTGATTTCATGTTAAAACATTTCTTCCTTTTCAGCATTGGGGATAAAGGATGCTTCAGTCTTAATATCGTTGTGGTGAGAAGAGGTTCAGGTACATCCTATAGTGTGCCATTATTCAGCCTCTCATGGTGAAGCATTGTATTCATGGTCCATGTATTTTACATTCCTACAGGGTTTTTATCAAATACAAAGTTACCATTGTAAATTAAGAAAGTGGATTACATATTGAGTACTCATGGATGTTTTATACTTATGCAGTAATTAATATGAAAATATTGCACACTGGATTTCCGTTGTGGCATGTTGCCAAACTGGAAGAAACTAATATTTCTTCCCTGTAACTTCAAACTGATATCTAATTTTGGTCATGCTAATTACTAACTTCCATGTTCATTGATTAAATTATCCTGTGCATGAAACTAAAATGTAATATAAAATGGTAAAAGTTACCCACAACGTCCTGAATAAGGATTAGGGTAAACTCAATTTTGAATTCTAAGCAGAAATTGGTGCAAATACACAATAAATAAAATATTCCTATTACTTTGACATAGTAGGGATTACCAATGCTGGAGTCTGAGATAACAAGGTATAGAGCTGGATGAACACAGCAGGCCAGGCAACATCAGATGAGCAGGAAAGCTGATGTTTTGGCTCTGGACCCCTTTTTTCTGAAAAAGGGTCCAGACCTGAAACGTCAGCTTTCCTGCTCCTCTGATGCTGCTTGGCCTGCTGTGTTCATCCAGCTCTACACCTTGATACCGCAGATTCTCCAGCATCGGCAGTTCCTACTATCTGCGATATTCCCACTGTTCCTCTGCACAGCATTCCCCAGAAGAACACAACCTGTGGCTCCATACATTCATCTCTCAACAGCAACTCTTCTCTTCCCACCACATACTGTCATCTTATTTTTTTTTGACATCTCGCACTCGTCCTTCATGGTAATCTCAGAAATGTTCTCATTTCAGCCTCTACACATATTCTGATTCTCACTCTCCTATCTCTCTGCTTTCTCTCCTTGCATGGTAAGAGAGTACAATGACAGGCAGAAAAACCATGTTAGAGTCACAGTTGTTGCTGAATTGACCACTGCAGAGGAAAAGGCCCAGGAAATTGGCAGGATAGCGCAGTCCATTAGCTTAAATAATGGAGTAATGTAAGTATATGCAGTGACAGTATGAGATATCACACTACCACTTGCTACATATCATTTGCTCCTGCTGGATGTAACTGCTAAACAAAATGTCACAATATCCACCATACCAAATGTGCATATGTTTCCCACATCAATGATTGTCTTTAATTTCTCACAGACCCTTCAAGCAAGATGGAAAGATTCTTGTGGTATGTCCCTACATCTGAACCAGGAAGCCTGGGTTCAAGCCCCATCTAATCCAGAGGTGTATAATAACATCTCTGAACAGATTGATTAGGAAATATAACTCAAGGGTGATGAGGGAGGTACAGTTGAAGGAGCTAATAAGCCTTCAGCTCTGAGGCTGCAATGTCTTGGAGCTCATGTGTATCCTACACCAGCACAGATACACAATCCTCAATGAGTCCTCCAGTAGAGATCTCTTATTCATCTTTTGAGGTGAAGGTGCCCATGTTTGTCATCTGGGGTGGGGGGTGGGCGTGTTTTATCAGGTTCCAGTGGGTACAAGGCTGACTGCTGAGGCTGATCTGGAAGTTACTTCCTGTGAAGTTACAGCAGCAGAGTAACCCAGCAGCTGGGTTAAGTCTGACCTTCATCTTCTGGTTGAGCGTCCATCAAAATTAGGCTTCTGGGCCAAGTAGTCATCTCAGAAATTCTGGATTTTTACAAGTCTTTAGAGGAAGATCAGGAGGTGGGAGGCCTCGTGAATTCGTGGCACAAAGTGTCATGAGGGGAGCCCCATACTTTCCCAGCAGCGTGAGGGATTTTCAGTGATAGTTGACACTTTCCCATGTATGACTACCAGGAGGCCAATTACACCAATTAAGTGCCCAATTAGGCCCTCTTCTGATGGTGCCAGTACTTCCTCACATGTGGAACCTGTCAAATTAACTCTGGTGGCTTTCTGGCATCCTCCTTTATGTCCAATCCTTGTAACAGACAAACTTGCCTCCGTAGACTTTTATGCTGCTGCTGACTGATACACATCTGATTGCTGGGACCTACCTATTGTCCTGGCTTCAAAGGTAGACATAAAAAGGCTTACCTCAGTTTGGAGGTACCCTTTGTTTCTACAGCTTTAGCAAAGGCCACCTCCGCCAGTGTAGCTGGTGACCCTCTGGTTGCCCTGGTAGAGCTGGGAAGCTGGCCACTCTCTTCAATTGAATGGCCATTCTGGTGGCAGCTTATTAATTAGCCACTGCTGCTAAAATATCACCCAGGGATTTTCCCACCTGATCTGTTACATCTTGCACCAGAAGTGTGATATACCTTGACGTGACATACTCATAATCTCATAACTATGTCATGGCATGTGACTCAATGGTTATAAAGCTCTCAGTTTCCATTTGCTGAGCTCTGTCCTCTTGCTGCATGACATGCTGAGGGAACTGTGCTGCCTCACATCCAAATTGTTCAGCTTGAGCAAGACAGATCAGTGCATGAGATTGTGATGTACATGTGTAGATACCAAATACTAAAATAAAAGTTCATCAAATGTTGCAGTACTATGTGACCAACATCTCATTCTTATGTTAGAGGAGCTAACTCATGTATCACAGTGTGATCATGACAATTTATCAGTTTATCATGTCACATCAGCTACCACCCTATGCCACCACTCCACAATGTGAGATTTGGTCCAGCGTTCAGTTCTTGCAATGGCGCTACCTTCTTGGTGAAACAAACTTAGGCATTTGTACTTCTAGCTGCTGAAACCTCTGTTTATCTTGTGTCTGTCTGGAGTATGATGGACTGATACTCTCTTCTGCTATTAAGAATTTCCTGGTACCTGCTCTGCAGTTGACATATTCGTGGAAACATATGAGAGAATGACAAAGTCCTCACACTTGCCACCAAGCTTGTGGTCTACCCAACAGTAATATTTTCTGTGTGTTTCAGTGACATGACAGTGCACAGCAGACAGATCCTTAAACTCAAATCCTTAGAAAAATGTCACCAATGACACTTCCACAAAATCCTGCAAATTCAACAGTAAGATGGGTGCTCCAGTGTCAGGATCCTCTCTTAGGCCAACATCTCCAGCATCAAAGCACTGCTTATTATCAATGAGTTTGCAAAAGATGGGCCACATTATTCGCATTCCTAAGCAAGGTTTCCAAAATAAGCCCTCCACTTGTACAATTGCAGCAGGTAAGCATTTACAATGAGGGGCGAGAAGGCGATCCAAGGATGTCCTCAACATCTCATTAAAAATGCAATACCCCCACTCACTTGTGGGAACTTCTTGCCTGAAACAGTCCATACTGGTGAGGAAATATCTGGAAAGGTATGTGGTCTGAATGTTACTTGCCATTTATCAGTCCAAACCTGGATGTTGTTCAGGTCTTAATAATGGGCAGTCTGCTTTTGTGACTGAGGAGTAGTGAATAGTGCTGAACATTGTCCAATCATCAGCAAACATTCCCATATTTGATGTATGGTGGAGAAACATAATTAATGAAATGACTGAGGAAGACGACTGACCTAGGACAATTCTGAGGAATCCATTCAGCGGATATCCTGGTGATTGATATCCAACAACCACAACCATTTTCCTTTGTGCTGGAAAAGACTCCAACTTTCTGGCTACAAGATAGAGATATTACATGTCTACTCAGCAGTTTCCATGTTCAAGAATATCACTGCAAATTAGTGAAGGACCAAACTATTCTCATAAATAAAAGGATTTTTTTTCACAGTCTTACCAGTCTTTGCATAACAATGTTGATTCTAAATTCCCTATTGGATTTCTTGGGAACTATCATATTGATGATTTATATTCATAATCTCAGGGAGATAAATGGGAGATATTCTCTCTGTATCCATTACGTCAAAATATTTCATATACTTAAAAACCATCATTAGTTCATCCACTATCCCGTTTTCAATAGAAAAGTAACACACACTGGCTCATCCTTTTCTGATGTATACTGACACATTTCACATTTCGTCCTTAGAAATCTTTTCTGTACTTTCTCTTGTGTCTTTGTACCCTTACAATAATTTGCTGATTAGAATTGCCTAAAGTACCTTATCAATGGCACATTCAAATTTCGATATAAGTTTCTCATAACTTCTCTATATCCTTCTAAAAATAAAGCCTACTGCTTGGTTTTCCTTTTTATTTTTAATGGGCTTGGTAAACTTCAGTGCATGTTTTAATAATTTATGTACTATTACTCCAAGATCCCTTTGTTCCTCTTCCTGATCGAGATGTGAAACTTCCAAATACTAAAAAAAAAGCTCTACTATCATGTACTAGCTCATATTTATCAGCACTGAATTTTATTGCCTATTCTGCATGTATATTTTTGTCCACATGTTGCAGTCCTTATCAGTGTTGGCTATTTCTTTCAGTTTGGTATCAGCTGTGTTTTGACTTTTTAGAAACAGCAGTTGCCACCTTGAATAACTGTTCTTTACTTGCTCTTTTTATTTTCTGTTTAGGGCAGTCTAGTCTGCCACTTGTCCCCTGACTCCGCATTCTCTGCCTTTAGTATTCAGCCTTCATTTGGCACCTTATCAAAGACCTTTTGAAAATTCAAATAAATTATATCTACAACATTAAAATTGTCTGCTGCTTCATGCAATTCTCAAAAAAATTAAAAAGTTAGGCAAGGAAACGTTACCATGTAGGTAGAGACTAAGAACTTTAAACAAGGATCTTGAAATTCCAATGATAATTGAAAATATTGAAAATGTCATGTTTCCACATTTCATGACTTTCACTGCAACAAAATAACTAAAGGAAATATTGGCTAAACACTATTCAGTAGACAACTAATACTCTAAAAATAGAATTGATATCTCCTCTTTTACTTTTTAGCATGACCAAAAATCCACATTGTAGTTATACTTCACTACATGATATCTGCAGAATCACAAGTTCTACAAGAAACAATCCAACATCACTGCCAGCTCCCACTGAGTTTGCTGACCTCTGTTCCACTGAGCCATGACCTTAAATGACGCTCAAAGGCACTTCTAATTTTTGGAGGAGTCCCAAATTAAATACTAACATTAGCACTCAGTCAATTGATTTTATCCTCTCTTGGCCATGGCAAAACAAATCCTTTGAATTCATCACTTTGACCAGGGACTATCTGTCCTCTTGTACTCTCTGCTGACTAAACTAGCTGCAGCATTTGTCACTCAATGTGAAACCTCTCTCTTTCTCTCCTTTCCTTCCAAAAAAAGACTCAGATTCTGAAAGCTAAATTGATAGCCTAGCTGCTTTTGCTGTGTTTTTTAATCATGCAAACAGTTTATGTTTTCCTCCCAGTAAGTCTCACTATGGATCTTCCTGTTTCTGTAGTAACCAAGCCACACAAGCTTGTTGTCAAGCCATGATTTAAAGAAAATCATCACATGATTTCCTTCACGACTATATTTTGCCAGGAATCTAAACAGTCTCTAATCATAATCATAAAATTCACAAAACAAGATTTATTTTTAGAAATCCATGCTGACTGCTCCTTTCTGATTTCTAGATGTTCATTTATTTTTTCCATGAGGAATAATTTAATTATTTTTCTTATCACTGTTGCTGGTTGATTGGTCCATAATTTCCTGGATATGTTCTCTCTTTTTTCTTAAATTTAGGAACTGCATTTAATTCTGTCAGCCTGACATTACATCTCTTTAATACATGTGATTATAAATGTGTAGTCATATCTCAGCTAATTTTTCCCTAGTTTCTTTTCAAAATATGTGAATGAAATCTGTCCAGAGCAGATTTTTGAACCTCTTTGAATTGGAGTATATTTTTCACTGAGTTCCCTTCTTAAAAATAATTTATAGGCAAAACTTAATGAGATTTCAGGCCCTAATAACTTATCAATGTTAAAGCCAAACAGAGCTAAATGGCGCATCAAAAACAAGGATTTCCCATATCTCATTATGCATTTGTTCATTCAATGTTCTGCATACTGTTCCATCTTTCTAGTAAATACTGATTTTTTTTCATATTTACCATCTCTCTGTTGTTACCTGTGCTATTACCCTATCTACTTCTTAATAGTCATATTCTCATCATAGCTTTTCTTCCTTTTTGTTGCACTTGTAAAAATATTTTACTATCTTAAGTTACTTGACAATTTAATTTCATAGCTCTATGCTTTCAAAATTCAATTTTTACATTACTCCTAATCGTTTAGCATTCTGGATTATAATTATTCTTTGATGTCCTACAGTTCCCAGTTCTTAAGTTCATATTCATCAATAGGATCTCAGTAGTGTTCAGTTTGTTTTTCCATTTTAGCAGAATATATTTTCCAGCACTTTGTTGAACATCCTAAAAATATTTTCCAATGTTGTTCAGCATCAATGTTTGCCAGATAGTTGCACATTTTACTTTTCCAAATTCTCTTAGACTCACAAAATCAGCTTTGAAGTCTATTAGCCTGCTTTTTTGTCCTACTTAAACCTTTCCTTATTATATTCTTAAAGCACAAATTATGGCCATTATTACTGATATATTTCCTTACTTTTTACTTCTCTTATCTGCTCTGGTTCATTCCGTATCACTAGACTTCTCAGGTTGAACTTTTGGTCTTTTGTGTGAGAAAAAAGTCCTTTATATTCTGTAAGCATTTGCTTATCACCTTTAACAACCTCTCCTATTCATTTCATATAACATACACATAATTTCCCATGATTATCTTTCCTATCTAAGATGTGCGAGCTTATTTGAATGTATTATTCTTAGTTCTTTATGTGAAATATGTTACTGACATGCGAGAATATTCTTCCTTACCCTGTCAAACTTGTTCATAAATTTGAACACCTCAACAAGATCACCTTTTAATCTCCAAGGAGTATAAGCCCAATTTCTTTAAACTTTCTCGGTATCTAAAATCCGTCATTCCATTCCATCATTCTAATAACTCTCTTTTGCACTCTCTGCTTAAGCATTATTTAAGAAACAAAGTTCACAGAACTGAACATAATACTCCAAATATTGTATGACCAATGATTCGTAGAGGTGTAGTATGACTTCCTTGCTTTTAAACGCTACGCCACTATTTATAAATGATTCTACAAGATTTCCTAACAACTATTTCAACTTACATGGCCACCTTCAGAGAATTATACACTTGAACCACAAGGTCCTTCTGCTTCTGCACTCCTCTCACAGTTGTACTGCTGAGACTGTATTGCTTCTCTGTGTTTTTTCTATCAAAATGCATTACCTCACATTTTCTGTATTGAAATTCACCTGCCAGGTGTCTGTCCATTTGGCCAAGTTGTCAATGTCCCTCTGAAGTCACTCAGTGTCTTCCTCATGGTCTATTATTCTCCAAACCTTAGTATCATCTATACATTTAGAAATTTTCCCACGACAGCCATTTCCAAATTGTTTACATTGATCAGAAAAAGCAAACGTCCCAACACCAAACCCTGGGGAATACTGCATTCAACTTGTCTGAGACACTACTATCTATACCTACCCTCTGTTTCTTATCTATTAGCCAATTCTAGTCCATACTGCTAAGGACCCATCAATCCCAAACATTTCTGATTAGCTAACCAATCTGCCATGAGGCCCCATATCAGATGCGTTCTGAAAGACCAAATATACAAAATCCAAAGCACTACCTTCATCCACAATCTGTGTTATGTCATCAAAAGATGTGACCTGCCCTTGACAAAGCCATGTTGACTGTCTAGTATTAACTTATTTTTCTCTAAGTGTATATTTATTGCATCCTAAATTATGACTTCCATCAGTTTTCCCACTATTGCTGTTAAGCTGACAGATCTGCAGTTTCCTGGATTATCCTTTGCCCCTCTTTTAAACACTGATACCTCATCTGCAAACCCCATTTTCTAATTTTTGAAAGGAAGATGTTCAATGCCTCAGCCCTAAAAGCAGCCCAACTGAGGAAAGGAATTCCAAGCATAACTCAACCAAGCTAGATTGTCACACATCCACGACAATTCTAAAGCAATGAGATCAAATCAAATCAACTGGACTAGATTGCTGCACTCAGTGCATTGTGCTAAAGCATCCATATCACCTGAATTGTTGTTTTTTGAAAAATGTACTGAAATATGAGATCTCCTGAAACAAAAATAAGCAGATGTCATGACTTGCAGAGATACCTAAGGTGGCAAATCAAAAAAATGGCATTCCAAAAGCTCAAACTGATCCCAAAAGACAAATCTAGAAGATAAAGGCCATGTGGTGGGGGAAAAAAATAAGCCTGAGGTATACTGATCATGATAACATGCAAAGCTATTTTGAAAGCACCACGGTCTAATGTAAATATGCAAAATCAATTTTACTTTCATGATGTTTTTTCTTGATTTAAGGACACCATAGAACATAGAACATTACAGCGCAGTACAGGCCCTTCGGCCCTTGATGTTGCGCCGAGCTGTGAAACCAACCTGAAGCCCATCTAACCTACACTATTCCATTATCATCCATATGTTTATCCAATAACCATTTAAATGCCCTTAAAGTTGACGAGTCTACAACTGCTGCAGACAAGGCATTCCATGCCCTTACTACTCTCTGAGCAAAGAATCTACCTCTGACATCTGTCCTATATCCATCACCCCTCAATTTAAAGCTATGTCCCCTCGTGCTAGCCGTCACCATCCGAGGAAAAAGGCTCTCACAGTCCACCCTATCTAATCCTCTGATCATCTTGTATGTCTCTATTAAGTCACCTCTTAACCTTCTTCTCTCTAACGAAAACAGCCTCAAGTCCCTCAGCCTTTCCTCATAAGACCTTCCCTCCATACCAGGCAACATCCTGCTAAATCTTCTCTGCACCCTTTCCAAGGCTTCCACATCCTTCCTATAATGCCGTGACCAGAACAGTACGCAATACTCCAAGTGCGGTCACACCAGAGTTTTGTACAGCTGCAACATGACCTCACAGCTCCGAAACTCAATCCCTCTACCTAACACACCGTACGCCTTCTTAACAATCTTGTCAACCTGGGTGGCAACTTTCAGGGATCTATACACATGGTCACCGAGATCTCCCTGCTCGTCCACACTACCAAGAATCTTACCATTAGCCCAGTACTCTGTATTCCTGTTACTCCTTCCAAAGTGAATCACCTCACACTTTTCCGCATTAAACTCCATTTGCCACCTCTCAGCCCAGCTCTGCAGCTTATCTATGTCCGTCTGTAACCTGCAACTTCCTTCCGCACTATCCACAAATCCACTGACTTTAGTGTCATCCGCAAATTTACTAACCCATCCTTCTACGCCCTCATCCAGGTCATTTATAAAAATGACAAACAGCAGTGGCCCCAAAACAGATCCTTGCAGTACACCACTAGTAACTGAACTCCAGGATGAACATTTCCCATCAACCACCACCCTCTGTCTTCTTACAGCTAGCCAATTTCTGATCTAAACCGCTAAATCACCCTCAAACCCATGACACCAATGACATCTACCAACACTGAGACCAAAAACATATTGAACAACTTATCAACGTGAATCCACAGTGACAGCTGATGCTTTCCAGGATAGACTCCCCAATATCCGTTGAAAAAAATCCATGGTTGAACAATAGAGAGATCGGCAACGACAAATAAAATGGCCCCAATTGTATTCCAAAAGAAGTCTTCAATACTGGCAGGCATTTTTTTCACATCAAGACACCAGCATTCATTGTATACACTTGAGAGGAGTATTAACTTTTCCCCCTCCACTTCCTCCATTCAACCAGAGAACTGCAACAATTGTAACTATCTTAAAGAAGGGAGATTGTGGTAGAAGCTTTTGTCCATAGCAGGGAAACTCTGACACATATTCTCCTGAATTGCCTACATCCTGTGGCTGGAGAAAGGTCAAGGAGCTGAGTGACCTATTTCTGCTTCTCAATTGTATGTCTATATGTTTATATATATGTACAAATGTTTAACTTGACATCCGTGACAACACTAAACTGACCGATGTATACATACGTGACTTACAGATTGCAGGTAATTGCATTTTTCTAATCAATTCTGCTCCAAACTTATTTGTAATCCATTCTACATATTTTGCATAAAAGAGATTTACCGTGTCCTTGAGTGTTACCAATCAAAACTCAAGTCAACCAGAAACAGGTCAGCCAAATAGTCCACCTCCTAATAGTGTTGTAGAGGGTCTCGAATATTTTGAGCACTTCTCAGACCTTGGCAGCCACCTTTCTCAAAAGGCCACCATTGACGAAGCGATCGAATACATGATCATCTGTGCTGGCTCATTATATAACAAACAACAGCAACAAATGTTTGACAACAAAGGCCTCTGAAAATCAACAAAAGTCCTTATATACAGCACGATCATCATCACCAGAATACCAGTACTACAGGCTGTTTTTTAGGGACACACAAGAGGGCAACAGAAATTCTTTTAGCAATGTCTCCTCCACATCCAACATTCAAACAAATGTTAGCTTACTTCCTGAAGCTTTCTCCAAAAGCATTCAAGCAAAATCACTGCAGAGCCAACATCGACGGTGATGAGGGGTTACCATTTGAATGAAAGATTTCAGATGTTCATACTTTTGTCACGACGGCTGAGCAGCAGAAATCTGATAGATGCTTTCAAGATTGTGTAAGAATGCATAAAACATTTCCACTCGTAACGTGTTCACAAGAGGTCACATATGAAGATAACGGTGAAAATTTTAAGAAATGAAAAAATGTTGGATATAGAATGCAGAATTCACTGCTCAAAATTGACAACCTAATGATATCCTAGCTGGATGACTAATCCAGAGACACAACAATTATTTTGGGGACTGATTATTTGGGGTTCAAATCACCCCACAGCAGGTGATGGAATTTGAATTCAGTTTTTAAAAATGGAATTAAAGAGCTAACAATGATGATTGTTGGGAAAAACCATCTGTTCGCTAACACCTTTTACGGAAACAAACTGCCATCCTTACCTGGTCTGGCCTGTATGTGACTCCTGTTCCACACCAATGTGGTTGGTTCTTAACTGCCCTTTAAGCAATAAGGGATGAGCAATAAACGCTGACCCAGCCAGTGATGTCCTCATCCTGTGAATGAATGAAAAAAACATGAAGATTGATGCAGAATCAACATTTACTTCTGAAAGGGAATTATATTCTTTCAAAAGAAGAATATTAATGGATGCGGGCTATAAAGAACGGAGATAACAAGCATGGGGCTGGATGAACACAGCAGGTCAAGCCCCATGCTTGTTATCTCGGATTCTCCAGCATCTGCAGTACCTTTTATATCTATAAAGAACGGAATTGGAATATGGGGAACAGCTTTTGAGGGACTGAATGGCTTGATTTCTCTGCTTCAAATCTTCATGATTCTGCATTAGATTTTTAATCAACCTGTCTAGGTATGTTATGACACACCTCAGGAACTGTTGGAACTTGAACTCAGGTCTCTTGGTTTGTCTAAGTGACTGCTAATTTTGACCCAAATTATTGTTTCCAAAGTGTTCCTACTGCTGTTAAATTGATTGGCCTATGGTTTGGGGGATTTTCCTTACAGCCTTTTTTGAATAAGGATTTAAGATTTGCAATTCTCCAGTCCTCTGATACTATCCTTTTATTTAAGAGGATTGGAAAAATACTGTCAATAACACTGCTTTTACTTGTCTCAGTGCCACTGACCGCATCAAAACTGATCCAAGTAACTTATCAACTTAAAATCCAGTCAATCATCTATTTTTATTCCATCCAGTGTCTGAATATTTCATCTTTCATGCTGACTTGAGAAGCAACTTCCTCTTAACTTAATGACAGATAAAAAGTGTTCTTTCGTTATCCCAGTCATGTATCTTGCCTTCATGTCTAACATCTTAAATCATTCCTCTCCTACTTTTACAAAGCTTCCAACATTTTTATCCCAGCCAAAGACTTTTGGATTTCCTGCTTTCTTAGCTGCCAGTACCTTCTCAAACACTCTTTGCTTACATTTCTAAAATCATTTCCCATCTATACCTTTTATATTCAGTTTGTTTCTCAATTGTACTATCTATCCAACATTTTCCATGGTTAAACCATACTTCATTGTACTGTGATAACAAGGTGTGGGGCTGGATGAACACAGCAGGCCAGCAGCATCGTAGGAGCAGGAAAGCTTGACGTTTCGGGCCTCGACCCTTCATCAGAAATGGATTGCTGTCCCCTAAATGCTATTGAGGCACAAATAAATAATTTATGAAAGGAATTTTGTCGTATCATAATTCAAATTAAATAAGTATGTTTTCACAAATATATTTCAAATATTATTATTACTAGATGACAGTGGCTATCATTTACTTTGGTAAAGAGCTGGATCCCAGTTTCTCAAGAGTTGCCTTTTCCTTGACGTCCACAATGTGCCTGATAAGATGAGAATGAAGTATCAGATCTATGAGCTTTCCTCCGATTTTGATATCACAGAGTGCTTCATTGAAGCAAATGAAAATGGAGGACTTGTGTTGGATTTCCTCACGCATATAGTAGATTTCAGGAAAATTGCTCTGGCAGATCTAAAGGTTGAGGTTTTTCAATACTTACGCCATCCTCAGTGCTCAAGAGAGGAAAATAGGAAATTCTTTTCAACAATAATTTGTATTTCAAAGTGATTGACTATTAATTGTACTTCTGTCAATCAGTAACTATCCAATTGTCTTCATCTCAAATGTTCTTAATAGTTTTATATTCTTATTCCAGAACTGTTTAACATCAAGTAGTTATTAAGTTGTACCGTTATCCATGTCTCAAATTAATCCACTAACTGCTTTCAAATTTTCAAAAAAAATTTCAGCAGATTAAAATTTCAAATTCCCGCTTTTTAAAGGATTATCTTCTAACCATGTCATTTTGATGAATCTTACAAATGACTGTGCAATAATACATTTTTGGAGTTTGAAGCCATAAGTTCCTTGTGAAAACTTCACTTTGATTCATGTAAGAAATAGGGATTTCTATTTCTACACTATGTATTCATTTGCACAAATTCTACTTTTTTTTTACTAAGTTGTATTGTATAACTCAACTGATGATTTAGTCAGTGATATTTTTGATGCAAGGATCAACAACTGAAATGCCCTTTATTTGAACTAAGTGTTTGCACTGTGTTTAAGATTTTTTTTTCTCTTTTCATTTGTACCTTTTTTAACCACTGGATAAATATTGATTTTATTGTCTGACATATCCATGAAAAGTATCAGAGCTTACCAAAGTCTGATAATTTTGAAACATTTTCACAAGTTTATTTGAACCATAATACAAGAAGATAACATAAGAAATAGAAGCAGGAGTAGGCCATCTGGCCCCTCGAGCCTGCTTTGCCATTCAAAGAGATCATGGCTGATCTTTTCACAGATGCAGCTCCACTTACCTGCACGCTCACTATGACCCTTAATTCCTTCACTGTTCAAAAATCTATCTTTGCCTTAAAAGCATTCAACGAGGTAGCCTCAACTGCTTCTTTATTTCACAATGTATAAAATATACATTACTATAGCATGTTTTTGTGAAACTGCGTGAACTTCAATAGCCAGATACAGGATACAGGCTAGAAATATTTAACACAAAAACGTTTACATATGCATTTTCATAACATAGTAGCATGATAAGGTTATTAGAAGTTTTTAAGTATGTACTGATTTTAGTATCTGGTCATGTCCACCCAAAGTTGGAAGAGGTGTTATATTTTGAGAAACTTTGAATTTTTTTTAAAGCAGAAAATAAAAGGACAATGTGCCTTGCCAAATTGATTCTTGATGTGCAAAAATGACCAAATTGGTTCATATCAGCAATTTGCTTGTCAGCAAACTGGGCATTTTGACTGAATTAGATTAAAATGATTTTCTTTGTAGGTTGTTATAAGTATCACAACATTACAAACACAATCTCTAAAATAAAATGCCCCAAAAATATTTATATTAAAACATTAATTGTGTTACCCTTCAAACAAAATACTTGAGTGTAGCTCCAATACTCAGGGTATCATAATTAGATTCAGTAATGCAACACTGAAATCTCAAATACACCATTGTGTGAACTTTGAGACTGAAACTCAAACATTGATTGGAGTAACATAGGATAATCATGTAACAATTTGACTATTCAATACAAATTCTGAGTTAATGTACTTTTGTAAAACACAACCAAAGTGCAATTTAAATAAATGACTATGAATGCCAAATTTATTATTTTGACTTTTGAAATCTTAATGGCTAAAAATTGTTCTTTAGCTGCTTTTTGGCATCAAGGTCACAATTTGCAGTCCCAATGAGCCAGAGAAGAAACAAATATCATGCATTCCCCTTATATAGCTATGTAGAGAAGTCACCAGAGTGTGACTCTTGTTGCTGACTGACTGCACACTTGTCTGGACAGCAGCAATATGCGAGATTAGCACGTACTTCTGCTGGCCTCTAGCTCTAATTTTACTGTGTTGCTCTGAAAAGGGAGTTGTAATGATTGAACGGAGGCCACTGCTGACTGCCAGAACCACAAATGATTGCAAATGTAAACAAACAGAACAGAGCACCATACAGGTTAGTTCAGCGTGACTGTGTTCATGGATGCAACAGTGGAGGTCTTAGCCAGAAAAATTGACAGAAGGGAATGGTCCTGCTTCTGTAAAAAACAGAAAACTTATTGTACTGGAGTCTGTACAGCACATTGCGTCAATGTAGGGTAAGAAAAACAACTACTCAGCCTAATTCCAACTTCTTGTTCTTTGATCCGTATCCCTGTAGACTTTTTTATTTTAAACACATTTCTAAGTATATTGTAGAAGGGATGAAGGGCCTGCCTTTACGAAACGCACAGTAAAGAAGATGCAGATCACCATCACCCTCTGAAAAATAAGACTCTGCTCACCTGCCTTCTAATCTCATTGACATTTATTTTAAATCTGTGCCTTATGGCTATTGACTCTCTGACAAGGGAACTGGGTCCTTCCATTCTATTTAATCTAGACCCCAAGCTTATTTTGTGCACCTCAAGTATATCTCTCCTCAGCACTCTGTTTCGAGGAACACAATCCCAAACTATCCAATAGCTAAAATTCTGCTAGCAACATCCTTCTGTACCCATGATTGTGCAGTCAAATCTTCACACTATTTCAGCAACCAGAATGTACACAATTCTCTAGCTATAACCTAACTAATGTTTACACAATACAATAAGCACAGAAACAGGGCCTATGGCCCACTGCTCTGTGTCGATCCCTAGTCCTTATTTAGACCTGCTACTTATTGCCCATGCACGGTTTCTATCCCTCCCATTCATGAGCCTATCAAGATGCGCCTTAAATGTTGCTAATGTGTCTGCTCCCACCACCTTCACTGGCAGTGCATTCCAGGCATGCACCACCCTCTATGTGAAAAATATTCCCCACACTTCTCCCCTAAACTTTTGTCCTCTCACCTTGAACCTGTGCCCTTATCGTTGACCTTTCCACCCTGGGAAAAAACATCTGACTATCCATCCTATCTGTGCCTCTTATAGTTTTGTAGACCTCTGTCAGGTTGCCCCTCAGCCTCTGTGGTTCCAGTTGAAACAATTCGAGTTTGCACAATCTCTCCTCATAAACTAAAACTCTCCAGACCAGGTAACATCCTGGTAAGGTTTCTCTGCACCCTGCTCAAAGGATCGATGTCCTTCTGGTGGTGTGGCGACCAGAACTGCATGCAATATTCCAAACTAAACTAAAGTTTTGTTCAGTTGTAACATAACATGCCAACTTTCATATCTGATGTCCCGACCGATGAACACAAGTGTGCTGTATGCCTTCTTGATCAACCTATCTATTGTGTTGCCACTTTCAGGGATCTGTGGACGTATATGCCCAGATACCTCTGTATAAAAAATGCTCCTAAGGGTTCTGCAATTTATTGTATAATTCACCCCTGAATTCACCATCATGCAGTTTTCCAAATTAGACTCCATCTGCCATTTCTCTGCCCAAATCTACAATCTATTTATTATCCCATTGTGTCCTTTGACAATTCTCCTCACTGTCTGCAACTCTGCCAATTTTGGTGTCATTCACCATCAGACCACTTACGTTTTCCCCCAGATCATTTTTATATATTACAAACAACAAATGTCCCAGCAGTGATCCCTGGAAGCACCACTAGTTACTGATCTCCATTCTGAGAAAAGCACCCTTCCATTGCTACCCTGTGTCTTCTACGACCAAGTCAGTTTTGTATCCAACTAGCCAGTTCACTCGAGATCCTATGGGATTCTACCTTCTGTACCAACTTGCCAGTAAGGTACCTTATCAAATGCCCTACTAAAGTCCATGTAGACAAAATCCACTGTCCTTCTCTAATCAATCATGCTTGTCATCTCCTCAAAAAACTTTTCCTTTTTTTTCACGAAGCTGATAATTTCCCCTGTCATTCAAGGTTTACAAATCCTGCTGTTTGTGTCCTTTATTTTCACATGCAGTCTAATCAACTGATCCTTAAAAGACTCCAACATGTCAGATGTGGATTTACCCTCAAAACAGCTACTCTCAATCCACATTCTCCAATTCTTGCCTAATTCAATTAGAGTTGGCCTTCCCCCAATTTAACATGTTCGTCCAAGTCCACTCTTGTCATTAACCAGAAGTATCCAAAATCTTACAATAGAACACGATTCCAAAGTGTTCCCCTATTGAAACTTTGATCACCTGGCCAAGCTCATTTCCCAATATGAGGTCCAGTATGACCCCTTCCCTTTTTGGAATATCTACATACTGTTTCAAAAAAACTCTCCTGGACACACCTAACAAATTGCTGCCCATCCAAACACCGCACCCCTCCCCAGCACTAAGTGAGTCCCAGTCAATATTGTGAAGTTAAAATCACAAACAATAACAACAGCTGTGTTATTTTCACATCTTTCCAGAATCTGACCACATGTCGCTTCTTCTATCTCCTGGTGGCGCCTGAGAGGTCTGTAGTACAATCCCAGCATTGTGATTGCATCCTTCCTATTCCTGAGCTGTACCCATATTGCCTCATTGTAAGTTTCTCAAGAGTGTTTTCCTTCCATACAGCTGTGAACTTCTCCCTAACCAGTAATGCAACTAAAATCCGAAAGAACTGTGGATGCTGTAAATCAGGAACAAAAACAAAGTTGCTGGAAAAACTCAGCATGTCTCGCCACATCTGTGAAGGAAAAAAACAGCGTTAACGTTTCAGGTCCGGTGACCCTTCCTCAGAACTGATGGTGGCTGGGAAAACGACAGTTTATATGCAGAAAATAGGGAGGTGGGTGGGGTACGGAGTAAACGATAGGATAGAGCCCAAAGAGAGAGAAAGACAGTTGGACAGACAAAGGAGTTGCTAACGATCAGGCTGGGA
>JAHRHZ010000144.1:67827071-67838075 GCA_024137785.1 Ginglymostoma cirratum
ACCTTGTTATCTCAGATTCTCCAGCATCTGTAGTTCCTACTATCTCTGGTGCGTTAAAGTGGCAGGCAACAGGTAGCTCGGGGTCTTTTTTGCGGGCAGAACGTAGATGTTCTGCAAAGCGGTCCCCAAGTCTACGCTTTGTTTCCTCAATGAAGAGGAGACTACATTGTGAGCAGCGAATGCAGTAGGGACTAGATCCTGGGAAGTGCAGGTGAAGTGTTGCTTCACCTGGAAGTTATGTTTGGGCCCTTGGATATCAGGGAGGGAGGGGGTAAATGGGCAGATCTTGTACCTTCGCCAGTTGCAGGGGAAGGTGCCGTAGGGCTGTGGGGATGTGTTGGGGGTGTAGGATGTGTGGACCAGGGTGTCTCAGAGGGAACGGTCCCTGAGGAAGGCGGACAAGGGAGGGGAGGGGAATATGTGTCTGGTGGTGGCATCTCGCTGGAGGTGGCAGAAATGGCATCTGATGATCTTCTGGGTGTGGATGCTGGGTGGATGGTAGGTGAGGATAAGGGGAACCCTATCGCTGTTGCGGGATGGAAGAGAAGGGGTGAGGGCGGAAGTGTGGGAGATGGGTCAGACCTGATTGAGGGCCCTGTCGACAACGGAGCTGGGGAATCCTCGGTTGAGGAAGAAGATGGGCATTTTGGAGGCTCCTTTGTTGAAGTTGGGCTCATTTGAACATGTGAGATGGAGACGGAGGAACTGAGAGAATGGGATGGAGTCTTTACAGGAAGCAGGGTGTGAGGATGTATAGTCTAGATAGCTGTGGGAGTCCCCGAGAAATGGAAACAAAAATGTCAAGGAAGGGAAGGGAGGAGACAAAGATAGACCAGGTGAACGTGATGGCAGGGTGGAAATTGGAGATGAAATTTATGAAGTTTTCCAATTCCAGATGAGAGAGGGAAGCAACACCGACGATATCATCGATGTATCAGAGAAAGAGTTGTGAATGGGGGCTGGAATAGGACTGGAACAAGGAATGTTCCATGTACCCCATGATGAGACAGGCATAACTAGGGCCCATGTGGGTACCCATGGCAACCGCTTTTACCTGAAGAAAATAAGAGGAGTTGAATGAGAATTTGTTGAGGGTGAGGACAAGATCTGCCAACCGGAGGAGGGTGATGGTGAGTGGGGATGGTTCAGGTCTTTGCTCCAGGAAGAAACGGAGAGCCCTAAGTATGCAACTACCCCACCTCTTTTGCTTTCCCCTCAGTCTCGTCTAAAACATCAATGTCCTGGAACATTAAGCTGCCAATCCTTTTCCTTTTTCAACTAAGTCTCTGTGATAGCAACACCATCATAATTGCATGCATTAATGCGGTCTTTTAGTTCTTCAGGTTTATCTGATATACTTCTTGCAAATACATTCCAAGCTTCCAGTTCTGCTGAACTCAGCAAACTCTTCCTTACTGCTCTTCGCCTTAGCTATACTTACCTTCGACTTAAGCTCTTCCCCAGTCTCTATACTTAGTGACCTGCTGCTGTAGTTCCACCCCCCAAGCACACTGGTTTAAACCCTCCCGAGTGGCACTTTCAAACCTCCCCATCAGGATATTAGTACCCCTCCAGTTTAGGTGCAACCCATGCTTCTTGTACAGATCTCCTCTTCCCTGAAAGACATCCCAATGATACACATATCTGAAGCCCTCCCCCCATACCAGCTCTTTAGCCACATGTTTACTTGTACTCTGCCTCTGTTCCCAGCCTCAGTAGCACGTGGAGGGTGACTAATCCTGAGATTACTACCTAGGGATCCTGCTTTTTAGTTTACTATCTAACTTCCTGAATTGTCATTGCAGGGCCTTGTCATTCTTTCTACCATGTCCATGTGGACAATAACTTCTGTCTGTTTATCCTCCCATTTCAAGATGCCCTGCACTCACTCAGATACATCCATGACCCTAGCTCCAGAGAGGCAACATATCATCCTGGAGTCTCTCTCACAGCCACAGAAGTGCTTATTAATTCCCCCAACTGTCGAATCTCCAATTACTATTGTCTGACTACTCTTTGTTCCTCCCCTCTGTACAGCAGGGCCAGCCATGCTGCTGCTGTCACCTGATGGAGTATCCCCCTGAATCTCTATCCAAAACCGAACACTTGTGTGACAGGGGGACAGCTGCAGGGGACTGCAGCACTGATGGCCTGCCCCGTCTCACAGTCACCCATCTATCTTCCTGTACCTTTGGTGTGGCCACGTTTCTATAACTTCTGTCTATGAAGCTCTCCACCATTTGTGTGCTCCTCAGTGTCTCCAACTGCTGCTCAAGCCAACCTACTCATTTGGTGAGCAGCTGAAGCTGGGTAAGCTTCCTGTAGACGTATTTATCAGGGATTCTCTTAGTATTCATGATTGACCACATCTCACAAGCAGAACACCAAATCCCACCGACTGACATGACTAACCCTCTATTGGCTGTTAGATCACAGGTTAAATATTAACTAGCTACCTAAAAATTACAGTTATTACCTTCTAACAAATAACATCCACCCCCAATTCACTATCTGAACTTCCTGTGTTAACCAGAAGATGAATTGTCCCAACCCTTTAGAAAGACTAAGACACACTTACCCTGTACTGCAGAGAGATTCCCTCACCTGTAGTACCGAGAGAATAAATGGGTTAACACAAACTAATGCCTGACCAGCTCTGGGCAATCAGAAACCGTGCTCCCTTTTCCCTGTGACATCAGCAGGATGCTTCCTGGGAAAGGATGGCTCCTGGCTCTTCCTGAAAGTAACGTGCCTGAACTGAAACTAGGGCTAAATACTGCCATGCTTGGTTTTAAATCTTCCCTGGTGTAGGGTTGTCCCTCCGGCTCCTGCTCCTGGCTCTTCCTTAAAGGATTGTGCCTAAACTGAAACTCATCTCAACATCTCTCCTCACCTCGGGTATGGTGAACATCAGTTGAACCTCAGGTTTCCTATGGTTCTATTACATCCTCCTTGAGCTTATATCCTATGCTTTGGCTAAGAAAAGGAAGGATTGTATCTGTATTCTTAACTACCTAATACACCTCTCTTGTTACATTTGAAAGCTATAGATATGCAGTTTGAGGCCTATTTGTTCCTTTATAATTCTTGATATCCATTCATTAATTCTGCACACTCTTGCTTGCCCTCTCTAAATGTATCATTTCACATTTTCTGTATTGGATTCCATTTGTCATTGTTTTCCCTCATTGATATCTTACTGTAGTCCACGATTTATTTTTAACTCCCTATGAAATACACTAGCAGTTTTTTGTACTTTCTGCAAACTTAAGGAACTGCCCTTGTCACTTAATCATAGAATTACTATGGTGCAGAGGAAGGCTGTATGGCCCCACCGTGCCTGTACTGGTGCTCTGAGCATTTCAAATCGATGCCGATTTTTTGATTTTCCCCGAAATCCTGTACAATGATTTTATTTATATTATAAACCGAGGCCCTCTTGAGTGCCTCGATTGAACCTGTTTCTACCTAGTGGTGGAATGAAATTCCATCATGGCAGCTGGTGAAGTTTAATTTAGTGAAAACCTGGAAGAAAAAGCTTGCCACATGGTAGCCATTTAACCACTGTCAATTGTTACAGAAGCCTAGATAATTCACTAATGTCCTTCAGGGGAGGAAATCTTCCATCCTTACTTTATCTGGCCTACATGTGAATCCAGGCCCGTAACGATGTGATTAACTTTTAACTATACTCTGGGCAATTTGAAATAGGCAATAAATGATCACTTACATCCCAAGTACTACTTATAAAAATAATCTTGCTGGTAATGCATTCTGTATCCTAGTTACTTACAATGTGAAAAAATTCTCACTTCGCATTTGCTTCTCTTGGAAAAGATTTTAAAACTGTCCCCTTTGACCTTCAATCAGTTTATGAGTATGAACAGTTTCTCCCTCTCCATTCTGTCCATACTCCCTGATTTGAAAACTAGTATTTAGTCTCCTCTTAACTTTCTCCTGTCCAAGGAAAACACATTCTTTGATGCAGAGAACAGTGTCAATCCCCCTCACTATACTGGGTCGTCTACTCCCACTACATTCCTTTGTACTCCCCTTCTGAGTAGCTTCTGGTACAATGGCACCATAGTCAGCTCATTCCTGTAGCCCTCACTCTTAACCAAACAAGCTGAAAGAACGTCAAACCTTTTGGACAATTGCAAAGCCTGAAGAACTGCTGCATTGCTGTCACTCTGACACATCACCTGTACTGCCTTACTAAATTTGTTTTGAGGAGTTATCTAATTGTTGTATTCAACTTTATATTTATTTACGTTTTTATATATTAATTTAACCTTACCACCAGCTGCTATTCTATTTTGAGTCTTAAAAATAGAATACACTTTAATCACTCACCCAATGCTCACCGATAAACCAGGTCCTTCTGTAGTAAAAAATCAGTTCCTGAAGGCTGCAAGTGTTAGGCAAAAGCAACAGAACTCCTCTTTCTCTTACTCCAAATAGTTCCCTAAAATCCTTAACTTGAGCACACTATTGTCAGTCAGTCTATTGGACGTCGCACTAGGTTGCCTAAACTACGTGCTGCTAATTCAAGAGGCCTAACTGATTAATTTAGCTGGCATCCAATTTCAACTGCTTCTTACTTAAGCTGCTCGTTCACTGAAACCCTTGAAAAAGCCCTGCTTAAGCTTGATAACTGCAGAATATAAACTGTAGATTTCAGTTAAATGCCAACTGTAATCTAAATTAGAGAATTTAACAAAATAAGAATTATACTTTCTTGTCCAACAACTGCATGAACTAAGTGTCCACAGCCATTGTGGTCTCCAGAACAGTACACAATGCTCCAGCTGAGGTGTCACCACACTCTTATATAAGTTCATCACATCCTCTCTGCTCTTATATTTAAAGCTGCTACTTATGAAGCCTTGAATAATTTATGCTTTATTAACAACTTTCTTCACTTGTCCCAACACCTTTAATGACTTATGTATATGTACATTCGGTTTTTCTGCTCCTACCCATCCTTTAAAATAGTATTCATTTTTATTTGTGTGCCAATGTTGTTTGTATCAGTGTATCGCCTCACACTTCTCTGCTTTGAATTTCATTGATGTCTATTGACCAACTCCACCAACATATTAACGTCCTTTTGAAGTTCAACACTACATTTCTCACAGTTTAAAATTCTCCCAAATTTAGTGTCATCTGCGAATTTTGAAACTGTTCCTTTCAAGACCTAGATATATTTATATACTTAGAAAAAGATCCCAATAATGATCCCCAGGGAACTCCATTACAAACTTTTAAGCAGCCTAGAAAGTACTGATTAACCATTACATTCTGTTTTCTATCCCTCAGCCAATTCTATATCCACATTGCTGCTGTTTCTTTATTCCATTAGCTAAATGTTTGCTATAGGTCTGTTGGCTGATAGTATTTCAAATGCCTTTTCGAATTGTGTGGTCTATCAACCTGGATCTTAAAGTCTGGTAAATTGGGAAATTCTGAGCATTTTTAAAAATCTTTAATGTTTGGGCCTCCTCCACCAAAATTATAATCCTGGCTGATTATCCAGCTCAGCTCAACTTGCTGGAGTTTATTGAAAAGGTAACAGACAAGGCGATGATGAGAAGGCTCACTTCTTAGTGATTTTTATTTCACTTGAACGGTTGCAGGCTGCTACAGTTAAAACCCTACCCCAGGAAAAGAAATACAAGTGTTATGTGTGAAGGGAAAGACTGGGAAGGTTTTTCAGTGGCCCCTTGTAAGGATTTGCTAAAATAATTCATGTGCTGATCAGAATGCTGCTTCTTGATCTTTATCTCTGGATGCATTCATTTGTTTGCAGGATGCAAAACATGTTAAAGGGAGGCAAACTAAAGGTGGGGAATATATTAGCATAATTAAAACATTAGAAATTATACCACGTCAAAGTTTGTAGAAAACAGCAAAATTTGGAGTCACTGAATGACACAATCTATTGGACACCCTTCTTGCACATGGGTTCAAATCTATTCTAGAATAATAGAATGAAAGTCTACTCTATTTTGGCTGTAAGAGTTGTTCGTGAAATATATTTATAATTTTTTCTGAGGCTGGAGTTACTTTATAGGGGCAAAATATTGGACAGCCAGAAGATCATTTGTGTACGTTGAGCTTACTGTTAAGAGTTGAATAATAATCGAGTCATTACAACAGGTCTTCACAGCCTTGAGATATGGACAGAAGGAAGAAATCAGTCAGGATTTCTATTCCTGGTGGCAATATATTGAGCCTAAATGGACATTTCCTGTGAAAAATTGGCGAAGAGACAAGCAAGTTTGGCTGTGAGAGCACTTCCATAATCAAATAGCCTGTTGCTATTCACAATTTATTCTCACAGATGAAATACGCCTGTTTAGTTGTGGTGCTTTCCAACTGCATTAGATTGTGAGACATATATCAGTACTTTCAGACAAGGGGGAAGAAATTTGGAATAAGATACATTTACATTGTTATGTCCCAGTGAGAAGGGGTGGACCAGCTCCCTTTTTTCAATTTTCTCTGTTGGTGACGACAGTTTAGGTTCTTTTATGGCACGCGATTACCTTTCTCCAATAACAATGTACTTAACTACTTTTTACTATCACAGTAAGGAACTAATCACAAGGTTTGCTTGAATTTAAAGAAAAACAAGTTTTTGAGCCAAGGAGAAGTAATAAAGACACAATGTCAAGCATATAGCCTTGGGGTAGACTTTCTGGCTGGTGTCATTGCCTTTGAGGGAAAATGTTACTTTTAACTCAGGCTGTCTATAATTAACATAAAATAACCTGGGAACATTAGTCTGTGTTGGTTTTGTAAAACTTGACTAACATGAATAGTCAGGTGATGCCTATGGCTATTTTAACTCAGTTTTTTTTGGTTTCTTATTTGAAAGCCATTTCAGGCCATGACAGTCCAAGGTCTTAAATTTGGTAACGGTATTTGAAAGTCAGTAGTCAATATTTAACAACATCGAGATGATAGTGTGTTAATTATTAACATTAGTTCATAAAACACAAGGTTTTCTGCTGTATTCCAACTTGTCGAATTAGACATGCAGTCTGTGATTCCAGAATTTCTCAAGAACCATTGAGACAGTATGAAATATAATATTATTTTCATTGGACTGCAGTGCATTAATGTGATTTATTTGAATGATTCTTTAATCTATGTCTTAATTATGAGGTGTATTTTTCTTGCATTTACTACAAGTTTTCAGACAGTCCTAAGTGGAGTATGAAAAATAATGGGATTGGGGAACTTCCACAAGATCCCTAGTCCCAAACTAAGCCTCAGGTATTTTCCTTAGCCTCTGCTAAAGCTAGACTGCAGTGCAAGCTGTTGTCCCAATGTCCCACATGGAAAAGATGGTGGGCAAAAATTTCTGGAATGTTCTTGTTCACTTCCTAATTACATTCTGAAAACAGTGTGAACTGTGCGGCCGTGAACTGACACAGTTATTGGTGAGTTAACCTTGAAATTCTTTCAACGCAATGATTTCAGATTGTCCACTTTTATAAAATTTTCAACAGGGCTCAACCCAGGTGTCAGGTAATTCCAGAGAAGCTCAAAAAGCATCTGAAGTTGGTCCCTACCCCCCAAGTAGATACAACTTGTTGCATTATTATAAATGAACACTGGACCTTTATATTTCACGCTGAAAGTCTGCTCCATGACACTTGCATCATCTCTGCAGGAGTTTTGGAGCCAAATATGCTCCCAGCAATTCCTACTCTGACAGAATCCTGGATTATCAGCGTGTTGTAATGCTGCTCCAGTGAAATGGAGACGGCCTGATGGGAAACATAGGAGAAAATAAATACAAAATCTTAAGTTCTATCAGGAGATTTAGGGCTGGGGTAGTTAAGTCCTCCAGGGATACCTTAGCCCAGACTGAAGATCTATATCCTGCTGCTTGCCATAACAAAGCATTATGGATCTTAGCTGGGTCATATAACTGTATTCTCTGTGTAATTCCCACAGTATCCAAAACTCATCCATATGGTTGTTAGGGACAACAGTGAATTTGTCCACCTTTGTAGAGTAAGTAAAGTAGGAAATAGACAGAGGAAGGTTCCTCCACATCTTATGACCCTTTAATTAAAAAAAAAGCTGCTAGGATTTCCCAACAGCTCCAGTCAGAATTTCTAGGTCAGTGACTATGGGCACTGTGAGATATGTATCACAATTAATTTTGAGGTAGAGATGTAACTCATAGGTGGATAATTAGTATTTTTCAGTTATTTTTGTCTTGAGATGTATTTTGTGGAACGTGGCATGGTAGCTCATTGGTTAGCACTGCTGCTACACAATGTCCGGGACCCGGGCTCAATTCCATTCCAGCCTCGGGCAATTGTCTGTGTGGAGTTCGCACATTCTCCCTATGTCTGTGTGGGTTTCCTCCAGCTGCTCCGATTTCCTCCCGTAGTTCAAAGATGTGCAGGTTAGGTGGATTGGCTGTGGGAAATACAGGGTTACAAGGATAGAATAGGGGATTGACCCTTTAGAGGGTTGGTGTGGACTGGATTGGCTGAACGGCCTGCTTTGACACTGTCGGGATTCTATGATACCATTGAGTACTTTCACAGCCTTCTGGAAAATAATTGCAATCTTCTATAAATGCAAACTCCAAGGCAGTGATTGTCCTGTGTCTCTGACATGCAAACACAAAGGACACATGTACAAACCAAAACTCTACATTGAAAAAGTTAATCACATTTATTATCTTTGTTATTCGTGTTTTCTCTGATATTTAAATCTATACAGTCTGGTATGTGTGCAAATAGATTATAACAACATGAACAGTGCTGGAACAAAGTAAAGATTTGTACAGTACATCATAAATTAACAAGGTAACACAGATCAGAAGATAGTCAATACTGACAACTATAAAGGAGCAACTGTGATAATTGAAACTTCATTCAGGTTTGTCCTGAAATCTTTGGTCTTTAATATGTTAAGAATGATAAATGTACCCAAGAAGCCAAAATTAGTCTACTTGTAGTTTGTACTTAAAATTAGGTTTACAGTACCTAGTATAGCACTAAAGCTTATCCTAATGTGCCTTTTATATGATCTTCTACTTATTGCCACACACATTCTCCAATTTGCTGCCACAGGCTCTGTTCACAGCAGAATCAGGAAGTTCTGCACCTTCAGCATCACGTGATCTGTTTCCTGCATTGAACATTGCCTGATCTGCTTAACCAGTATTTTATTCATGTTGCCACGCTAATGTTGATTTACACAGGGCAGGTGGATAAATAACTTAATTAGTCACGCTTGGTACATTGTGTGAAATTTTGGGAGAATCAGTTAGAGGAAGACGATAACAATAAAAGGAAAAGATAAAGCATAGATTTGTTGGAGTGGATGAAGCAGAATTAATAGGCACTTTCAAAAGGGAATTAAATGTTTGAATGGGGGCACGATAAAGTGTGCGAGGAATGAGCAGGAATTGAATTAGATGTCAGGAGGTATGGTTGTTGGAACTGAATAGCTTATTTTCTGTGCAGCAACTCCCTGTCATTCTCCAACGCTTGAAAATCTATCTTTTTAACTCAGCAAATCAAATCAAAACGTTCAAACAGTGCAATAATTGGTTAATGATTTCCTAATGTATTATTACTGTTATATGCATATGTTGTTACTATGAATGGCCTTACTTCCACTTCTATGTCTTATGGTCTTATATATGTTGTATGTATCGTTTTGTTACTATTGTATTGTATTGTATTGTCACTATTATATACATATTCTTTCCTCATGTAATAATTTACACAGAAAATCCTCACAATCAATGGCGAAAAGGATAAATAGGGTGGTCACTAGGACTTTAAACTAGTGGGTCGGGGGGAAGGGAAAAGGAAAACGACAGGGAGTATGATGGTAAATAAAAAGGTAAGCAGCAGGTTATCATGTGTGCAGGAGGGTTTAAGTTTAAGGCAGGCTATGAAAGAAGCAAAAAGGAAGGATTACTCAGGAGATATTGTTAGAGATGTTGGAAATCGTGAGCGTAAGAAAGCTAGCATAAAGGCACTTTACCCAAATGCTCGCAGCATTCATAACAAGGTTGATGAGTTAACGGCACAAATCATCGCGAATGAATATGATTTGGTAGCCATTACAGAGACATTGTTACAGGATGGTCACGACTGGGAGTTAAATATCCAGGGGTACCAGACTATTCGGAAGGACAGACAGGAAGGTAAGAGAGGTGGTGTAGCTCTGATATTCAAGGACGACATCAGCGGGGTGCTGAGAGATGATATAGGTTCTATGGAGAATGAAGCTGAATCGATTTGGGTGGAAATGAGAAATTCTAAGAGGAAAAAGTCACTGATAGGCGTAGTCTATAGGCCACCAAATAATAACATCACATTGGGGCGGGCAATAAACGAAGAAATAACTAATGCCTGTAAAAATGGTACGGCAATTATCATGGGGGATTTTAATCTACATGTAGATTGGTCGAACCAGCTCAGCCAGGGTAGCTTTGAGGAGGAGTTCATTGAGTGTATACGTGATAGTTTTCTTGAACAGTATGTAATGGAACCGACGAGGGAGCAAGCTATCCTAGATCTGGTCCTGTGTAATGAGACAGGAATAATTAATGGCCTCATAGTTAGGGATCCTCTTGGAAGAAGTGATCACAGTATGGTTGAATTTAGAATACAGATGGAGAGTGTGAAGATAAAATCCAATACCAGGGTCCTGTGCTTGAACAAGGGGGACTACAATAGAATGAGGGAGGACTTGGCTAAAATAGACTGGAAACAAAGATTTTATGGTGGGACAGTTGACGAGCAGTGTAGGACTTTCAAAGCAATTTTTCAAAGTGCTCAGCAAAAGTATATTCCAGTGAAAAGGAAGGACTGTAAGAAAAGGGGTAATCTGCTATGGGTGTCTAAGGAAAGAAGGCAGGCTATCAAATGGAAAGAGAAGGCATACAAAGTGGCCAAAAACAGCATGAAACTAGAAGATTGGGAAAACTTTAAAGGTCAACAGAAAGCCACAAAA
>JAHRHZ010000144.1:67856121-67913633 GCA_024137785.1 Ginglymostoma cirratum
CCTGCTGTGTTCATCCAGCCCCATGCTTGTTATCTCGGATTCTCCAGCATCTGCAGTACCTTTTATCTCTATTACTAAATCATGTTCCAGGCTTAGCTCCGACATATATTGCACTCCCCTGCTGATAGGAAGAGGAATTATTGTATCTGCCTTAAAAAGAATGTCAACACAAATGCAGTTAAATCCCTTCCTGCATTATACTTAAAACTCTATTTTGATATGTGACATGTGGCTACAATTAATTAGGGATCTTAATTGATATAGTTCAAACCCTTGCCTTCTATCCCATGATAACACTCAGACTTTGCATCAGCCTGGTATGGCAACTTTTTGTGCTTCCTTAATATTGTTACCTTGGATATAACTTCCATGAAAGTTGCAATCACCCTAGCTTATAATTTAACTTTACATATCAGACTGTGGAAACTGCTGCCTCAGCTAAAAATCTTCTCCAGCTATTTAATGTCTGCCAACAGTTACTTTCAGCCATTTTATACTGTTTCAGCCAATGGGCAGTCTTAACATTTTCCAATATATTTCAAGGTCTAGGAAGAAGCAGAATAGGAACATGAAGCTAAATGTTAAATATACTTATCTGCATTGAGACCGAGATTATCTCCTGTATGCCATTCCCAATCAACATTATTATTTATTAAAGCATTGAACATTCTTTGTTTTCTCAACTGTACTAAAGATAGAATTGACTATATATATATAGTGGCCAAGAGCACTGGGAAATCAGAAGATTGGGAAGGGTACAAGAACAAATAGAGGATAACAAAGAGAGAAATAAGGAAGGAGAGGATCAAATACGAAGGTAGGCTAGCCAGTAATATTAGAAATGATAATAAAAGTTTCTTTCAATACATAAGAAACAAACAAGAGGCAAAAGTAGACATTGGGCCGCTCCAAATTGATGCTGGAAGGCTAGTGATGGGAGATAAGGAAATAGCTGAAGAACTTAATAAGTATTTTGCGTCAGTCTTCACAGTGGAAGACATGAGTAATATCCCAACAATTAAGGAGAGTCAGGGGGCAGAGTTGAGTATGGTAGGAATTACAAAAGAGAAAGTGCAAGTAAAGCTAAAAGGTCTAAAAATTGATAAATCTCCTGGCCCCAATGGGCTACATCCTAGAGTTCTGAGGGAGGTGGCTGAGGAAATAGCGGAGGCGTTGGTTGTGAGCTTTCAAAAGTCACTGGAGTCAGGGGAAGTCCCAGATGATTGGAAAATCGCTGTTGTAACCCCCTTGTTTAAGAAACGATCAAGACAAAAGATAGAAAATTATAGGCCGATTAGCCTAACCTCGATTGTTGGTAAAATTCTAGAATCTATCGTTAAGGATGAGATTTCTAAATTCTTGGAAGTGCAGGGTCGGATTAGAACAAGTCAGCATGGATTTAGTAAGGGGAGGTCGTGTCTGACAAACCTGTTAGAATTCTTTGAAGAGGTAACAAGTAGGTTAGACCAAGGAAACCCAGTGGATGTTATCTATCTAGACTTCCAAAAGGCCTTTGATAAGGTGCCTCACAGGATGCTGCTGAGTAAGGTGAGGGCCCATGGTGTTCGAGGTGTGTTACTGGCATGGATTGAGGATTGGCTGTCTGACAGAAGGCAGAGAGTTGGGACAAAAGGCTCTTTTTCAGAATGACAACTGGTGACAAGTGGTGTACCGCAGGGTTCAGTGTTGGGGCCGCAGCTGTTCACTTTATATATTGATGATCTGGATGAAGGGACTGGGGGCATTCTGGCGAAGTTTGCCGATGATACGAAGCTGGGTGGACAGGCAGGTAGTACGGAGGAGGTGAGGAGGCTGCAGAATGATTTAGACAGTTTAGGAGAGTGGTCCAGGAAATGGCTGATGAAATTCAACGTGAGCAAATGCGAGGTCTTGCACCTTGGAAAAAAGAATACAGGCATGGACTTTTTTCTGAACGGTGAGAAAATTCATAAAGCCGAAGTACAAAGGGATCTGGGAGTGCTAGTACAGGATTCTGTAAAGGTTAACTTGCAGGTTGAGTCCGTGATTAAGAAAGCGAATGGAATGTTGTCATTTATCTCAAGAGGGTTGGAATATAAAAGCAGCGATGTGCTTCTGAGACTTTATAAGGCTCTAGTTAGGCCCCATTTAGAATACTGTGTCCAATTTTGGGCCCCACACCTCAGGAAGGACATACTGGCACTGGAGCTTGTCCAGCAGAGATTACACGGATGATCCCTGGAATGGTAGGCCTAACATACGATGAACGGCTGAGGATCCTGGGATTGTATTCATTAGAGTTTAGAAGGTTGAGGGGAGATCTAATAGAAACTTACAAGATAATGCATGGCTTAGAAAGGGTGGACGCTGGGAAGTTGTTTCCATTAGGTGGGAATACTGGGACCCATGGGCACAGCCTTAGAATTAGAGGGGGTCAATTTAGAACTGAAATGAGGAGACATTTCTTCAGCCAGAGAGTGGTGGGCCTGTGGAATTCACTGCCACGGAGCACAGTGGAGGCCGGGACGTTGAATGTCTTCAAGGCAGAGATTGATAAATTCTTGATCTGGCAAGGAATCAAGGGCTACAGGGAGAGTGCAGGTAAGTGGAGTTGAAATGCCCATCAGCCATGATTAAATGGCGGAGTGGACTCGATGGGCCGAATGGCCTTACTTCCACTCCTATGTCTTATGGTCTTATGGTCTTATGGACTCATTGCCAGAAAACAAGATTTCATTGAAGTCATGCCATTTCCGTGACCACAGGAGAATATAGCAGATCTTTCACTTCTCTTTGGAAAAATGAACAATAGAAGAAGCAAGAACAGAAAATGCCAGGTCTGATGGTGACCAGCCATTACACAAAATTGTACATTGAGGGGAAGAGGATAACTGAAGAATGGATCGGGCCTATCACAGGTGTACCAGATAATTTATGTTGAGGATAGGGGCAGGATTCTTAATGAATAACTTGCTTCTGTTTTCATAAAGTGAAGTGTTAATGCAGACATTCTAACTAAAGAGGAGTGCAAAATATTAGGTACAATAAGTATGATGGAAGAGGAAGCATTGGAGGCATTTACATCCTTAAATGTGGACAAATCACGAGAGGTGGATAGGTTCTATCCCAGGTTATTAAAGGAAACCAGGGAGGAAATAATAGTTCCTCAAAAGGTCATTTTCCAGTTTTTGTCATGACGGATGAGGTCCCCAATGATTGGGGTTCTGTGAACGTTGTAACTTTGTTTAAAAAGATTATAAGTGATAGGCCAAATAGTTATAGGCTGAATAATAAAACATTAGTGGTGGGCAAATTGTTAGAATCAATACATTAGACAAGATAAGCTGTCAATTAGAATGGCCTATATTAATCAGAAATGGTCAGAATGGTTTTGTTCAGAGAAGATTGTGTCTTCGAACTTAACTGAATTCTTTGAGGAAATAACAAGGAGGATTGATGAGAGTAGAGCAGTAGGTGTGGTATGCATGGATTTTAACAAGTAATTTGACAAGATTACACATGCAGAATTGTCAGAAAAGTAAAAACCGATGAGATACAGGGAAAAGTGTTAACTTTGATATATGTTGTTAACTTGTTTGATGGAGGTTGTGAAAAATAGAAATCAGTTTCCAGTGTCATTTCACAGGGCTCAGAAAAGGGTTTCTTGCTGTTTGTGGTATATTTTAATAATTTGGACTCAAATGTGGGAGGCATGATTGGGAAGTTGTGAAATGACACAAAAATTGGCCATGTAGTTGATATTGAAGAGAATATCAGTGATATCAATGGTTTGTTTGAATGGGTGGTAAAGTGGTAAATGGCATTTAGTCTGGAGAAGTTTAAGGTAATGTTTATGGGAAGGGGAAACAAAGCAGAAATACATAATAAACAGGATATTGAGAGGGTGTTAGGGAATGTAAAAGATCTTGGTGTGCATAAATAAGGTGGTAAAGAAAATATGTGGAATGCTTTTCTTTATTGGATGAGATATGGATACAAAAGCAGCAACTTAATGCTGGAGCAATATAAAATGGACATCCAGTCCCTATATACTTGCATTCCCCATGCAGATGGCCTAAAGGCCCTCCGCTTCTCCCTCTCCTGCAGGCCCGACCAGTCCCCCTCCAATGACACCCTTACCTGCCTAACTGAACTTGTCCTCACCCTTAATAACTTCTTCTCCAAGTCCTCTCACTTCCTACAGACAAAAGGGGTGGCCATGGTTGCCTCCCCAAACTATGCCTGCCTCTTTGTAGGGTATATGGAACAGTCCCTCTTCTGCAGCTACACTGGTCCTATACCCCACCTCTTCCTCCGTTACATTGATGACTGTATTGTCGCCGCCTTGCACTCCCACAAGGAGCTCGAACAGTTCATCCACTTTACTAACACCTCCCAACCCAACCTTAAATTCACCTCGACCATCTCTGATACCACTCTCTCCTTCCTGGGCCTCTCTGTCTTAATCTCTGGTAACCACCTGGAAACTGATATCTATTTCAAGCCCACTGACTCCCACAGCTACCGAGACATCACCTCCTCTCACCCAGCTTCCTGCAAGGAAGCAATCTTCTATTCCCAATTCCTCCACCTCCGCTGCTTCTGCTCTCAAGATGAGGCCTTCCACTCCCGGACATCCCAGATGCCCTCGTTTTTCAAGAACCACAATTCCCCCCACCTCTGTGGTCGAAAACGCCCTCGATCGCAACTCTTGTGTTTCCTGCACCTCAGCCTTCACACCCCCTCCCCGCAATAAAAACAAAGACAGAATCCCCTTGTCCTCACTTATCATCCCATCAAGCTTCGGATTCAATGCATCATTCTTCACCACTTCCGCCACCTGCAATCTGACCCCACTACGAAGGATATATTTCCCTCCCTACCCTTACCTGCCATCTGGAGGGACCACTCTCTCCATGATTCCCTTGTCCACTCCACACTCTCCACTAGCCCCACCACCTCCGGCACCTTTCCCTGCAACTGCAAGAGATGCTACACCTGCCCCTACACCTCCCCTCTCACCTCCATCCCAGACCCCAAAAAAACCTTCTACATTAAACAGATGTTCACCTGCATATTTGCTAATGTGGTCTATTGTAGCCACTGTTCCCAATGTGGCCTCCTCTACACCGCGGAGGCTGGGAGACCACTTTGTGGAGCATGTACACTCAATTTGCGACAAACGACAACATCTCCCAATCGCGAACCACTTCAGCTCCCCTCCCACTCCTTGGACGACATGTCCATCCTGGGCACTCTCCAATGCCACAACGATGCCACTCAAAAACTGGAAGAACAGCACCTCATATTCCACCTTGGAACCCTACAACCCAATGGTCTCAATGTGGACTTTACGAACTTCAAAATCTCCCCACACCTGACCTCATCCCAAGACCAGCCCCCCTATCATCCCCGCCTCCTTGACCTGTCCGTCTTCTTTCTCACCCAACCGCTCCTCCGAACTCACTGACCAATTCCCACCCCCACTTCCCACCTACATTCAACTTTACTGGCTTCATCCACGCCTCCTTGACCTGTCTGTCTTTTCTCTCACCTATCTGCTCCATTATCCATCTTCTATCACTGCCTCCCCCCTCTCTCTATTTATTTCAGAGCCCCCTTCCCCTCCCCCATTTCTGAAGAAGGGTGCAGAACCAAAACGTCAGCTTTCCTGATCCTCTGATGCTGACTGGCCTGCTGCGTTCATCCAGCTCCACACCTTGTTATCTAATATAACATGCTAGTTAGGCCATAGATTAGATTTTGTGTATACACAACATTACAGGAATCGCATGATTGCTCAAGGAAGAGTATAGAATAGATTTACAATGAATGTTGCTGAGGCTTGAAAATTGCAACTGGAAGGAAGATTGGATAAGATAGAATTGTTTTCCTTCGAATAGAGGAGGCTAAGGGTTGACTGAATTCATATGTATAAAATGATCAGTAACCTAGATGGAGTCATCATGAAATATACGTTTCTCCAAGTGGATAGGTCAAAAAAGGAGGCACAAATTTAAGATTATAGAAGGGCATAGATCATAGAATCCCTACATAGAACCCCTACAGTGTGGAAAGGGCCATTCAGCCCATCAAGTCTGCACCAACCCTCTGAAGAGCATCCCACCCAGACCCAGCCACCTACAGTATCCTGTAACCCCACATTTGCCATAGCTAATCAACCTAGCCTGCACATCCCTGGACACTATAGGGCAATTTACCATGGCCAGCCCATTTAAACTGCACATCTTTGAACTGTGGGAGGCAACTGGAAACCACAAGCCCAAGCAGACAGGGAGAGAACTTGCAAACTCCACACAGACACTGACCTGAGGCTGGATTCAAACCTCGGTCCCTGGTGCTGTGAAGTTGTAATGCTAACCACTGAGCCTTTGAGCCACTGTCCCAACAATATAAATCATAAAAGGATGAGTGAGGACATGAGGAAAATATTTTTCATCCAAAGAATGGAGTTCCCTGGAATTTATTACGCAGTTTGGTGGTTGAGGAAGAAACATTCATTCATTGAAAGGGTACCTGGATTTGCACCTGAAGTGCTTTAACCTGCAAGGCTACAGACCAGGTATTAGAAGGTGGGATGTGCCTAATCTTCTTTTGTCTTTTCTTTCCTGTTTTTTCTTGATGACTACTGCAGACATAATTGGCTGAATAGCCTCTTTCTTAGGCATAGCACTTCAGCGGTTCCATTGTACTATGGACTTCACAACGTTGTCTCCCTTCTCTGGTTCTGATATCTTTTTGAGGTCAAGTGTATTTTTATTTTCCTATGTGTATGTATGTTTTCCTGGGTAGCCGTACAGTTTGTTGTAGAACTTTCTGCTTCTGTTTGCTGCAATCTCAGTTGTGATTTTTATTTTCAAAAATTGTTCCTTCTCTTTGATGGTCTCTAAATCATGCTTTCTCATGCATTTCTCTTTCACCAAACAATTTCAGCAATGGTAAACCTCATGCTTTGTACCTGCTCTTGAAGTTTTGAGCCCGGGTTGTCACTTTGCTTTTCAACTTGCAGTTTTATTCATTCTTCATTGTTGATTATTATGTTAGGTTTTAATATATGTGACAGAGTTGGAAGGTGCGTTCTCAACCTTTTGCCCATCAGTAACTCTGATGGTGATAATCCATCCTGTGGTGGTGGTGTTCCAAAATTATCACCAAAATCTACTATTAGCATCAGTTTCATAAAAGGGTGCTCTTAATTACTTTTCCTAAACTTGTAACCGCTGATACCATTAAAAGGGCAACAGAGTGGCGATGCTGATTGGCTGACATGGAGATAATCTCCTTCGGTGCAGTCTCTGCTTCCAGAATGTGGTTTGCGGAGGGGCTGTTGTCAAGTGACAGTTGATGCTGAGAGGCAAGGGAGGAAATTGCTGGGGCCTTGAGGGAAATCTTTGTATCCTCACTGGCTACGGGGAAGTCCCAGAGGATTGGCGAATCGCCACTGTTGTTCCTCTGTTTAAGAAGGGTGGTAAGGATA
The DNA here is from genome assembly GCA_024137785.1 of Ginglymostoma cirratum. Taxonomy (NCBI): domain Eukaryota; kingdom Metazoa; phylum Chordata; class Chondrichthyes; order Orectolobiformes; family Ginglymostomatidae; genus Ginglymostoma; species Ginglymostoma cirratum. Next base: position 67,863,599 of record JAHRHZ010000144.1, read on the forward strand.
ATCAACCTAATTACAGGCTGGCAAGCCTTACCTCAGTGGTAGGGAAGTTATTGGAGAGGATTCTTTGAGACTGGATTTACCCCTACCCGGAAATCAATGGGCATATTAGTGAGGGGCAACATGGTTTTGTGAAGGGGACGTCATGTCTCACTAACTTGGTTGAGTTTTTTGAGGAAGTGACAAAGACGATCGATGAAGGTAGGGCAGTGGATGTTGTTTACATGGACTTCAGTAAGGCCTTTGACAAGGTCCCTCATGGCAGGCTGATACAGAAGATAAAGTTGCACGGGGTTAGAGGTGAGTTTGCAAGATGGGTTAAAATACTGTCTTGGTCATAGAAGACAGAGGGTAGCAGTGGAAGGGTGCATTTCTGAATGGAGGGCTGTGACTAGTGGTGTTCCTCAGGGATCAGTGTTGGGACCTTTGCTGTTCGTAATATATATAAATGATTTGGAGGAGAATGTAACTGGTCTGATTAGTAAGTTTGCCGATGTCACAAAGGTTGGTGGAATTGCGGATAGCAATGAGGACCGTCAAAGTATACAGCTAGTTGGTGACTTAGGGAGAGAGATGGCAGATGGAGTTTAATCCAGAAAAATGTGAGGTAATGCATTTTGGAAGGTCTAATCCAGATCGAAAATATACAGTAAATGGCAGAACTCTTCTGAGTACTGATAGGCAGACGGATCTGGGTGTACAGGTACACAGGTCACTGAAAGTGGCAATGCAGGTGGAAAAGTTAGTCAACAAGGCATATGGCATGTTTGCCTTCATCAGCTGAAGCGTTGAGTTTAAAAATTGGCAGGTAATGTTGCACCTTTATAGAACCTCAGTTAGGCTGCATTTGTAATAGTAAGTTTAATTCTGGTCGTCAAATTACCAGAAGGACGTGGTGGCTTTGGATGGGGTACGAAAAAGATTTACCAGGATGTTGCCTGGTATGGTGAGCATTAGCAATGAGGAGAGGTTGGAGAAACTTAAATTGTTCTCACTGGAACAATGGAGGTTGAGGGGGAACCTGACTGAGGTCTACAAGATTATGAAGGGCATGGACAGACTGGACAGTCAGAAGCTTCTTCGCAGGGTGGAAGAGTCCGTTACCAGGTGCCATGGGTTTAAGGTGTGAGGGGCAAGTTTTTTTACAGAGGGTGGTGGGTGCCTGGAATTCGCTGCCGGGGGAGGTGGTGGAAGCAGATGCGATAGTGACTTTTAAAGTGTGTCTTGATAAGTATATGAATAGGATGAAAATAGAGGGATACAGTCCGCGGAAGGGTCGGGAATTTTAGTTGTGAAGAGTAGGATGTCAGTACAGGCTTGGAGGGCTGAAGGGCCTGTTCCTTTGCAGTAATTTTTCTTTATTCTTTGTTCTTTTTTCTAAATCTTGCATTATACTCCTTCATTTAACTGAACTAAATCCATGCAGATTCTCACAGAGATGTTTGGATTGGGACTGTAACACTACGTGAATAACATTTTGTTAGCATGATGTCTGATTAGATAACTGTTTATTGGTGTGTTTTGTATTTTTCTTTAACTTTATCTCAGAGTAGGTTAGAGACAGAGTGATTAAGCAAATTGATTTAGTATTATCATTCCAGCAGGTATTTTCTTAGTCTTTAATTTTCCAATCCTCAGGACAATTTTAGAAACTCATTGTGCAATTAATTTGTGTGTTGAACACCAGCAATCTTATTAACCTTACAGATGTTTCACAGCTATAGGCATGCCCTTCTGCTTCATAGAGAATGTTTCTGTTTCTGATTCTGAATGACATAAAAATTTCACCTGATAATATGTTGCTTATGCATATTCAAGTTTTAAAACATTTTGTTTTTGGGGATGTACTCAAGATTAACTCCTCATTATGATTATGAATAATGATTATGAATTATTATGAATTATCATTATGATTTAGAAGCTTTAGATGTTTGGATTGAATTTTATCTGGTATTTCAAAGTCCATTTTGACTGAATATAATTGTTTCATTACTCTTCTGCATGGCTCTTTTCATGAATGCATCACTGTTCACCTTCAATAGGAATATGTAAACTGTATTAAAATTAAAAGGATTTTGGTTTTTTAAATTGTTTACCTTTTGATGTGAGCTTCCCTTAACTTTCAAATCAATTCTCACTGAGCTGTAAGAACTGTAATTTTGCAAAATCAATAGCAACTAATTGAATTTTTATTGTATTTTTCCAATTAAATCATAAATATATTTGCTTTAATACAAGTGGAAAAATGAATACATTTCAATAAATCATTACATTGTAGACTTTTGCGATATAAGCAGCATTCTTTATTCAAAGTCAAACATTATTCTGTTATAATTCTTTGAATTTGATATTGTTCATTGGCTGTCCACTCTCTTTCAGCTGCAGCAAAGCTACAACTGTGCTCATATTCAATTTGACAAGTGGAATTATTTTAAGTTTACTCAAAGTTAGTAAACACATAAATTCTATTGAGATACAGATTCTCTGCTACTCATAGTAAAGAGCATTCACCATTGAGCGTAGTCATTTAATCATCTAACATTTAAGTTGCATTTTCATGTTCTTAATTGGTTGATTAGTTAATTGTTTTCTGCAGAGTATTATAACCTCTATATCCTGTGTTTTAAATTCAGTGCCTTAGCGTCTTTTAATTCCTTTCAAATGTTCAGGAGAATTTTCTTTCATTATACAAGTTTATGTATAACACAGCATAAAGCAGTAATTTCTCATTTGAAATATTAACCTAGATATACCCTTAAACACATTTTGTTAAAAAACGTAGAACAGTACAGGCCCTTCGGTCCACAATGTTGTGCTGACCTATTAACCTACTCTAAGATCAAACTATCCTGCATATCCTACATTTTATTATCATCTATGTGCCTATCCAAGAGTCGCTTAAATGTCCCTAATGTATCTGACTCCACTACCATCGCTGGCAGCGCATTCCACACGCCCGCCACTCTCTGTGTAAGGAATACTTGAGGAAAAAATTTATTTGCACATTGTTTGCAATATAAGCTCAAATGTATTCAATAAGTAGTACTCCATTAATTACCAAGAGGAAAACCTATTTAACATTAATGTATGAAGGAGTTGAAAATATATATATACTATCATTATGTATGCTTCTGATGTTAATCCAATTATTGCACAGTTATTTTTTATGGTTTAAGAACGGACGAGCAAGTTTGCTGCAGAACAAAACCTCAGTAGCAATACGGTAAATAAAGTCATCTTCCTGTTCACCATGAGATGTAAGCTAGCCCAATGAACAATGATTCCAGCAGCTGTAGTTAAAGTGGTTTCTTTTATGGCACATGAGTGTCATTGGCTCTGCCATCAGGAAGAAACATTCAATTCAATTTTGATTTCAATAGAGACTCTTTGAAGCACATGTATTTCTGTAAGGGCTAAACAGATTGGATGCAGGGGTGTTGAGTCCCCTGGCCAGGATGCGATGTTGATGGTGGTGGTTGTGTGTCCAGAACAAGCGAAAATGCCTTTAGGATACTGGAAAAGCCATTTTGGACAGAGGTAAGGTAGGAATTCTCATCTGAGGTGAATCTGTGGAAGTCGTTACCAGAGAAGGCTGTGAATATGTTTTGAATATGAGTATGTTTAAGGAACAAATAGATAGATGTCCAGAGTGGTTGGAATGGTCAACAGGTATAAGAAGAGAGTGGGACTGTGGCACTGAGAAAAAGTATCAGTCATGAACATGCTGAATAATAGAATGGGCTCGAGAGGTAAACAACTTACTCCTGCTTCCATTTTCTATGTTTCTAGATTTCTAAGTTAAATGAAAGCCACAAAAAATATTCTCCCACATCAGCAACCTTGTTACAAGTGTTTATGTTAATCAAAAGGAGATTTCTGCCAGGAGATTCATGTATAAAGACCAGAAAAAAATTGCAGTAGTGAATTTTAAGATATATCAAAGTATCTGAGTGTCCAGGTGAAATTTTAAAAGCTCTTTTAGTTGATGCAGAATTTTTTATTTTTCATCTGATGAAGAATTGTTTTATTAATTTGGAAGTAATGAATTGTATAAATTTAAAACATTAAAGCAAGAACAATTACTTAAAGTAACTAAATCTGTAGCAAGAATATATCGATTGAGAAAATTCTGAGTGAAGTTTGCTGGAAAACAACTTATTGAAGGAAATCCAATCAACAGTCAATTACTGTGAAACTCATATCATTGTTTAACAGAATTTTCTCATTTTCCTCTCTTGAACGTGGAGGTCGGTGGAGGTATTGAAGAACTTCAGACTTGAGATCCTCAGGGGCAGTTTTCTTGAAATCTGTTACATTTGTGAGGAAATCTATCAGACATTCCCCATTTTCATTTCCTTCAATGAAACACTCTGTGATATCAAAGTAAGAGGGATACTCGTAACTCTGATATGTCACTCCTATTTCATCAAGCACTTTTCGCACATCAATGGAACCGCTTTGGCTAGGTAAATGGGAGCTGAATTTTTTCCAAAGTGAATTCCATCCGTTATGACCTGTTAGTAGTAAAATTTGACATGTAAAACAAAATTTAAAGGTATCTCATGTAGATTTCCCCTGGGGACAAAAAAGAATTTGTTGACAATATTTACAAATTATTCATGATTTTTCAGCAAGAAAACAATCTGTTGTCCTATTTATTCAGTCTATTAAGCAACTAGATTTAGTGCAAAAATATATCCAATGGCAAGAAGGCATGCATAAAGTATTGAAAATCATGTATAGTTTGAATATCATTACGTGTAAAATGCTGAGTTAAAAAAAAACAATTTTTTTAAAAAAAACAATTTTTAAAAAAAATCATCTCACCAATATCAAATATTGGTGAATCAAAGTAAATTGTAGCGCATAAAAAGGCCATTCAGTCCATCAAATGTTTCCTCCTACATTTAACGTAATTCGTAGTTTTTCCCCATATCTTTGCATATTTCCCCCTTTTTTAAGCATTTAATTCCCCGATGAAAGTATCTGCTAACTTCACTTCAGCTATAGTTTCTTCAGAGAATTTCACATTCTATATGAAACAATTTTCCTTGTCTTTATACTTCTGTAATACTTTCTTTAATATCACAGTAATACAGAATTTCTACAGTTTAGAAGGAGATATTTGGCCTTTCATGCCTGCACTGGCTCTCCTACTTCACTGATTTGAATTCTTCTGCCATCTCCTCAAAACCCTGAACATTGTTAACTTTTAAGTAGTCGTTTAACTCCCATTTACTGCTTTAATTGAACATGCCTCCCCATGTCCTCAGCTAGTGCATTCCAGATCTTAACTGCATGAAAAGGCTACTTTTCTCACATCACTTTTGCTTCTTTTGCCAATTAATTTAAATCTGTGCCCTCGTGTTCATGATCTTTTCATGTGTGAGAACATTTTTGTCCAGACCCACCATGCTCTATTGGATCTCTTTTCAGCTTTCTATTCTCAAAGAAAAGTCTTAACTTCTTAAACATAAATCTTTAACTTACATTTCTCACCCTCAGAATCATTCTTGTGGTTATGTTCTGCATTCTCTTCAATACTTTCATGTCATTCCAGTAGTGCAACACTGAGACTAGACATAATAATCCAGTTGGCTAAAGCCAAAGTTTTGTCTTATACAAGTTCAATATAACCTTCTTGCTCTTCTACTCTATGTTTTCATTAATAAAACTTAGGATACTGAATGCTTAATTGCCTCAATTTGTTCTCTCAACCTCTCCTGCCACCTTTACTGATTCATACAGTTACAACAAAGTCTCCTTGCTTTTGCCCTCCCTTTAGAATTGTATGATTTACTTAACATTTTTCCCTGTTTTTCCGAACAAAATAAATCGCCTCACATTTCTACACATTAAATTTCATCTGTTGTTTCTCAAACCTCTCAAATATTCGTATTGATCTCTCTTTCTGCATCTTCTCTATGACTGTGACACTGCTTTCTGCACTCTGTTCTGCTACCTTCACACATTTTATATAGTACAATCTGCCTGCATAGCACACAAAACAACACTTTTCACTGTACATGTGACAACAATAATTCAAATCAAATCAAACTTGTCTATGTCCTTTTGGTAGTTCTACATTAATCTTTTTGTAGTTCAGTATCTTGAAGTTTATTATCATTTTCAATATTTGAAATTATGCACTGCACACAATGTTTAGACAATTAATATATATTAGTAATAGTCAGTGTTCCAACACTAGCACCTGGTGAATTCTACTGCATACGTTCGTCCAGCACAAAAAAAAAGCCAACAACTAGTACTCACTGTTTCCTGTCACTCAGGCAATTTCAAATATATGTTGCTACTGCCACTTTTATTCTATGACAATATTTGACTACTTGTAATCACCTCACTAGTGAAAACACATTCCCAATAATGAGTCATTAAACTTTCTGTAACATTGCCTTTTCTCTCCTCCAACGAAATAAGGGCAAACATCTGATGTAATTTCCTCCAAGTAGAAATTTTCATCAGCATCATGATTTGAATGAAATTATGCTTTTTGAATTGTTATTTATAGCCTTTCAATAAGGAGCAACCCAAATTTGCACACAATGTTCTAAGTGTAATTTAATTAAGACTTTTATTCTGGTTCCTCTTGACCTTGGTGAACCAATTTTCACATGAAAGCATTAGCTTGGTAGTGTAAAGTAAACAGGACGATGTTTGATGCAGGAAATGATGAGTTGGGGAAGACAAGTGTTTCCTAATTCTACTGTGGATATTTCTGTAAAGGTAGAGCGTAGAACAAAGAACAATACAGCAAAATGTTCAGCCGAACATGATGCCAAATTAAACTGATCCCTTCTGTCAGCCCTTGTTCCATATCCCTGCATTCCTTGCATACACATGTGCTTATCTAAAAGTCTGCCTCCACCATCACCCCTGGCAGTGCATTCCACACTTGTACCACTCTGTGTAAAAAAACTTGCTGCTCACATGTCCTTTGTATTTCCCTCCACTCACCTTAAACGCACGCCCCCTAGTTTGAGACATTTCAACTGTGGGAAAAAAAATTCTGACCGCCAACCCTATCTATGCATCTCATATTTTTATAGACCTCTATCATGTTTCCCCTCAGCCTCCGCTGCTCCAAAGAAAATACCCTGAGATTTTCTAGTCTCCTCTTGTAGCTCATACCATCTCATCCAGGCAGCATCCTGGTAAACCTCTTTTTCACCCTCTCCAAAGCTTCCACATCCTTCCTGCAATGTGGCAACCAGAATTGAATGCAATACTCCAAGTGTGGCCTAACTAAATTCTTATAAAGTTGCAACATAAGGTCCTGATTCTTGTACTCAATACTCCAACCAATAAAGGCAAGCATGCTATATAGCTTCTTTACCACCCTATCTACTTGCATGGCCACTTTCTGGGAGTATGCACTTGAACCCCAAGTACCCTCTGTACATCAATACTCTTCAGGGTCCTGCCATTAATTGTATACTTTTCCTTAACATTTGATCTCCCAAAGTGCAGAACCTCCCACTTACTTGGGTTAAACTCCATCTGCCATTTCTCTGCCCATATCTGCAACTGATCTATATCCCTCTGTATCCTTTGACAACCTTCTACACTATCCACAACTCCACCAATCTTTGTATTGGCTGAAAATTTACTAACCCACTCATCTACGTTTTCATCCAATTCAATGGTACTTATCATAAACAGCAAAGGTCCCAGTGCTGATCGCCGCGGAACCCCACTAGTCACGGACCTCCAGCCTGAAAAACACCCTTCAATCACTACTCACTGCCTTCTATGTGCAAGCCAATTCTGAATTCACGCTTCTAAGTCACCTTGGATCCTATGCATCTCAATCTTCTGGATGAGCCTACCATGAGGGACCTTGTCGAAAGCCTTACTAAAATCCATATAGACAACATTCACTGCTCGACCGTCATTGATCATCTTTATCATTTCCTCAAAAAATTCAATCAACTCAGTAAGACATGACCTGCCCAGCACAAAGCCATGCTGACTGTCCCTAATGAGGCCTTGCTTTTCCAAATGTGTGTAAATTCTTTCCCTAAAAATTCTCTTCCATAGCTTCCTAACTACCAATGTGAGACTCACTGGTCTATAGTTTCCTGGGGTGTCCCTATTTCCCTTCTTGAACAAAGGAGCAACATTAGCTACTCACCAGTTTTCTGGGATCTCTCCCACAGGTAGCGAGGATACAAAGATCTTGGTCAAGGCCCCAGCAATCTCCTCTGTTGCCTCTCTCAATGACCTGGGGTAGATATCATTGGGCCCTGGGGACTTATCCACCTTAATGCTCTTCAAGAGACCCAACGCCACTTATTTTTTGATCTCAAAATGCTGTAGCATTTTAGCATGCTCCACACAAATGTCACTATCCTCCATATCGTTCCCCTGGGTGAATATTCATTTAGGATATCACCCATATTCTCTGCCTCCAATCAGGAATTTCCTCCTTTATCCTTGAGTGGTCCTACCTTTTCCCTAGTTATTCTCTTGTTTTTAATGTATCTACAGAATGCCTTAGGATTCTTATTAACTCTACTTGCCTAGGTCATTTCATGGTACCTTCCTGCTCTCCTAATTCTCTACTTCAGTCCTTTCCTGCTCCCTTTATATTGCGCACAGGTCCTGTCTGATTTCAGCTTCCGAAACCTCATATGTCCTTTTTCCCTTCTGAAATTCACAACCTCCCTCGTTATCAAAGGGTCCCTTACATCGCCACCCTTGTCTTTTATCTTACTGTAACATGTCAGTTCTGAACACTCATCAGCAAGTCTTTAAACAATTCCCACATGTCAAATGTGAACTTGTCTGATAATAGGTCCTCCCAATTAACACTCCCTACCTCCTGCCTAAAACTGTCACAATTTGCCTTCCCTCAGTTTAGTACCTTGCCACAACGTCCTGATTTATCCTTATTCACATTTATCTTAAAACATAAAGAGTTGTGATCACTGTTTCCAAAATGCTCTCCCGCTATAAGGTCAGCCACATGGCTCGGCTCATTAGCCAGTACAAGATCAGTATGGCCCATCCTCTAGTTGAAGTATAGTTGGTCTAAAGTTAAAGAATATCATCCTTTTTAGAGTTTACTGTGGCAAGGTTTAGAAAGGATGTAGCAAGTAGATAAAGTACTGTTAAAACAGACTTGTTTGAAAAATTTGATGCTGCCATTAGTATTCAATTACTGCAGCAATGTTACATTTCAACACCATTTACAAATGGAGTATCTTTAGAATCTTCAGGTAACTTTGTATTTTTGAAACACAACAGAAATATTAATAGGTAGAGGCATGGGGGCTAACTTCCAGGTGATTTCGGTAGTAATAATTAGTTACCTACAATGCACAGCATTGACATTGCTGTGACCTTTGGGACTGGGACCTTTGCTGTTTATCCATTGCTTTCTGTCACCTGGTCGATTATTTATCTACTTAGCAATTTTTCACTTTATTCACAACTTTCTTGTTTGTTAATTCTTGTTTGTTTGTTTATTACAAATTTCCTGTAATGGAAGGGTTGTTATAGTCCCAGAGATCTGCTCTCTCATGATAGAAAGGCAACTGGTAATGGTTTAACGAGGAGCAAATTACTGCAGATGCTGGAATCTGTACTGAAAACAAACAATGCAAGTCACAGCAGGTCTGGTAGCATCTGTGGAGAGAGACAGAGAGACAGAGAGCAAGCTAATCTTTCGAGTCTGGCAGAGTCTTCATGAGAGCTGACGTGAAGTGTGGAGGGGGCAGCATTTATGTCATGGTGTGTGGGTCAGGTAAGGTTCTGGGTGAGAACAAGTATTGATATGTAGATTCAGTGATTGGAATGTGAGAATGGCAGAACAACAGTGTCTCTAACTGCCAGACTGGAAAGAGCTGACAGTCCCACTGGAGTTGGGAAAGGGGAAAGAGGACATGGTGCCAGAGGATGTAACAAGTACAGCTAAAAGAAATGGAAGGCACAGGGATGTGTTTAGAATCTGAAGGTTTTGAACTGCGTATTAAGTGCAGAAGGTTGTAAAATGCCTTGTCTGAGTATAAGATGTTATTCCTCCAGTTTGAGCTGTGATTCACTGAAACACTGCAGCATGCTGAGTACAGGCATGTGGGCATGCGAGCAGGCTGCTGTGTGAAAATGACTGGCTACAGGATTGGTTTAACCTAAGGGTTACCACATGTCCAGCAAGAAGAGAAGTTGAGAATGAGGGACCTTCACAGTAACCTCAGCTGTTATGGGAATTAGAACATAGAACATAGAACAATACAGCGCAGAACAGGCCCTTCGGCCCTCGATGTTGCGCCGACCTGTGAACTAATCTAAGCCCATCCCCCGACACTGTCCCATCATCATCCATATTCTTATCCAAGGACTGTTTAAATGCCCCTAATGTGGCTGAGTTGACTACATTGGCAGGCAGGGCATTCCACGCCCTTACCACTCTCTGAGTAAAGAACCTGCCTCTGACATCTGTCTTAAATCTATCACCCCTCAATTTGCAGCTATGCCCCCTCGTACTAGCCGGTCATCATCCTAGGAAAAAGACTCTCACTGTCCACCCTATCTAATCCTCTGATCATTTTGTAGGTCTCTATTAAATCCCCTCTTAGCCTTCTTCTCTCCAATGAGAACAGACCCAAGTCCCTCAGCCTTTCCTCATAAGACCTTCGCTCCAGACCAGGCAACATCCTGGTAAATCTCCTCTGCACCTTTTACAATGCTTCCACATCCTTCCTGTAATGGGGCAACCAGAACTGTACACAATATTGCAAGTGAGGCTGCACTAGCGTTTTGTACAGTTGCAGCATGACATCACGGCTCCGGAACTCAATCCCTCCACCAATGAAACCTAACACACCGTATGCCTTCTTAACAGCACTATCAACCTGGGTGGCAACTTTCAGGGATCTATGTACCTGGACACCAAGATCCCTCTGCACATCCACACTACCAAGAATCTTTCCATTGACCTAGTATTCTGCCTTCCTATTATTCTTCCCAAAGTGCATCACCTCACATTTATCTGCATTGAAATCCATTTGCCACCTTTCAGCCCAATTCTGCAGTTTATCCAAGTCTCCCTGCAACCTGCAACATTCTTCCACACTGTCCACCACTCCACTGACTTTAGTGTCATCTGCAAACTTACTAACCCATCCACCTATGTCTGCGTCCAAGTCATTTATAAAAATGACAAACAGCAGTGGTCCCAAAACAGATCCTTGTGGCACACCACTAGTAACCGGACTCCAGGCTGAATATTTTCCATCAACCACCACTCTTTGCCTTCTTTCAGAAAGCCAGTTTCTAATCCAAACTGCTAAATCTCCCTCAATACCATGCCTCCGCATTTTCTCCAAGAGCCTACCATGTGGAACCTTATCAAAGGCTTTACTGAAGTCCATGTACACCACGTCAACTGCCCCACCCTCATCCACATGCTTGGTCACCTTCTCAAAAAACTCAACGAGGTTTGTGAGACATGACCTGCCCTTGATGAATCCATGTTGACTATCTCCAATCAAATTGTTGCTTGCTAGATGATTATAAATCCTATCTCTTATAATCCTTTCCAAAACTTTTCATACAACAGATGTAAGGCTCACTGGTCTATAATTATCTGGATCATCTCTACTGCCATTCTTGAACAAGGGCACAACATTTGCAATCCTCCAGTCCTCTGGTACTAAACCTGTAGACAATGACGACTCAAAGATCAAGGCCAAAGGCTCCGCCATCTCCTCCCTAGCTTCCCAGAGAATCCTCGGAAAAATCCCATCCGGCCCAGGGGATTTATCTACCTTCACACCTTCTAGGATTGATAACACCTCCTCCTTACTAACCTCAATCCTTTCAAGTCTAATAGCCCGGATCTCAGTCTTCTCCTCTACAATATTCTCTTTTTCCAGAGTGAAAACAGATGAGAAATATTTGTTTAGCACCTCCACAGGGTCCACACACAACTTTCCACTTCTGTCTTTGACTGGCCCTATTCTTACCCTAGTCATCCTTTTATTCCCCACATACCTATAGAAAGCTTTCGGGTTCTCCTTAATTCTACCTGCTAATGACTGCTCATGTCCCCTCCTTGCTCTTCTTAACTCTCTCTTTAAATCCTTCCTAGCTAATCTATAACTCTCCATCGCCTCATCTGAACCATCTCGTCTCAATGTCACATAAGCCTCCCTCTTCCGCTTAACAAGAGATACAATTTCTTTTGTAAACCAAGGTTCCCTTACCTTATCACTTCCTCCCTGCCTGACAGGGACATACCTATCAAGGACATGCAATATCTGTTCCTTAAATCAGCTCCACATTTCGATTGTCCCCATCCCCTGCATTTTGCTACCCCATTCTATCCCTCCTAAGTCTTGCCTAATCGCATTATAATTGCCCTTCCCCCATCTATAACTCTTGCCCAGTGGCATGTTCCTATCCCTTTCCATCGCTAAACTAAACGTAACCGAATTATGGTCACTCTTTCCAAAGTGCTCACCTACCACCAAATCAAACACCTGGCCTGGTTCATTACCAAGTACCAGATCCAGTGTGGCCTCCCCTCTTGTCGGCCCTTCGACATACTGTGTCAGGAAACCCTCCTGCACATATTGGACAAGAACCGATCTATCCGACGTACTAGAGTTATAGCCTTTCCAGTCAACGTTGGGGAAGTTAAAGTCTCCCATAATGACCACCTTGATCTTTTCACTCCTGCCCAGATCCTCTCCTCCACATCCCTGGAACTTTGCGGAGGCCTATAAAAAACTCCCAGCAGTGTTACCTCTCCTCTCCTGTTTCTGACCTCAGCCCATACCACCTCAGTAGACGAGTCCTCGTCAAAAGTTGTTTCAGCCACCGTTATACTGTCCTTGACTAACAAAGCTACACCTCCCCCTCTTTTACCACTTTCCCTGATCTTTATGAAAGATCTAAACCCTGGAACCTGCAACATCCATTCCTGACCCTGCTCTATCCACGTCTCCGAAATGGCCACAACATCAAAGTCTCAGGTACCTATCCATGCTGCAAGCTCACCTACCTAATTCCGGATACTCCTGACGTTGAAGTAGACACACTTCAAACCAGCCTGCTGTCTGCCAGCACACTCCTGTGACGGTGAAATTCTGTCCATGTCCTCCCTACTCTCATCCTCCTGTGTACTGGAACTACACCACAGGTTCCCATGCCCCTGCTGAGCTAGTTTAAATCCACCCGAATAGCACTAGCAAATTTCCCACCCAGGATATTAGTACCCCTCTGGTTCAAGTGAAGACCGTCCTGTTTGTAGAGGTCCCACCCTCCCCAGAATGAGCCCCAGTTTTCCATATACCTGAAACCCTCCCTCCTGCACCATCCCTGCAGCCATGTGTTCACCTGATATCCCTCCCTGTTCTTTGCCTCGCTATCACGTGGCACGGGTAACAAACCAGAGATAACAACTCTGTTTGTTCTAGCTCTCAGCTTCCACCCTAGCTCCCTGAAATCCTGCCTTATATCCCTATCCCTCTTTCTACCTATGTCATTGGTACCTATGTGGACCACGACTTGGGGCTGGTCACCCTCTCCCTTCAGGACCCCAAAGACACGATCTGAAACATCACGGACCCTGGCACCTGGGAGGCAACACACCAACCGTGAGTCTCTCTCGTTCACACAGAATCTCCTATCTGTCCCCCTAACTATGGAGTCCCCAATGACTAATGCTGTCCTCCTCTTCCCCCTTCCCTTCTGAGCAACAGGGACAGACTCTGCGCCAGAGACCTGTACCCCATGGCTTACCCCTGGTAAGTCGTCCCCCTCAACAGCATCCAAAACGGTATACCTGTTATTGAGGGGAACAGCCGCAGGGGATCCCCGCACTGTCTGCCTGTTCCCATTCCGTCCCCTGACTGTAACCCATCTACTTTTTTCCTATACCTGAGGTGTGACTACCTCCCTGTAACTCCTCTCAATCACCCCCTCAGCCTCCCGAATGATCCGAAGTTCATCCAGCTCCAGCTCCAGTTCCCTAACGCGGTTTCCAAGGAGCTGGAGTTGGGTGCACTTCTCACACCTGAATTGAACCTGTATTGTTGATATCACCCAGCATTGCAAGCCAGACATCCAGCCAAATGAGGTAATCAACTCCCAGGAAAGCCAGGAGGTAAATGAATATCATAGATGTGAATTTGGTTATCTTCCCTATAGAGTTTCAGTTTGTGCAGGTAAAAGGCTGCAGACGATAACAGTACAAGATTATCAGAAATATTGGACAATAACTTACTTGCATTCTGTATTATTAAGAGTTTGCCATTCCTTTCCAGAAGGCTCTGAAAATACTTGATAGTATGATGCAAATTTTCCACAAAGTATAACATCTAGTCAGGAAAAATAAAAACACAATTGTGTTCTTAAATAAGGCAAATCCATATTTTAAAATTAATTGGGATACAATCATCAGTGTCTAAAAATAGGAGCTTTGAAATTCTGGTTGGCATATCCTGGAATCTTTGATCCAATGACAACAAACTTGTCTGCCTCCTCTCCACCTATCCTCTCCTCTATCCATCCTCTATCCGCCTCCCCCTCTTTCCCTATTTATTTCAGAACCCTCTTCCCCTCCCCCATTTCTGATGAAGGGTTTAGGCCCGAAACGTCAAGTTTTCCTGCTCCTATGATGCTGCTTGACCTGCTGTGTTCATCCAGCCCCATGCTTGTAATCTCGGATTCTCCAGCATCTGCAGTACCTTTTATCTCTGAGACAAACTTGTTTAAGAAATCAGTTTCATTCTGTGAAATATCATAAGGAAATAGTAAGGTTTAAATGTAAGAATAAAAATATAATGCTGGCATTTCAGAGGAGGTTTTCTCTGTTGATACCTGGAATGAGTGGTAATTTCTTATGAGGAAAGGTTGGACAGGCTAGATTTGTTTCTGCTGGAGTTATGAAGAGTGAGGGGATTTCATTGAAGCCTATGAGATCCTGAACAACCTTATGAATGTCAATATCAAAATGTCATTTTATGTTTTGGGTGAGCCCAGACCCAAGGCAGCTGGCTTTAAAAAATAGACGTCGCCCTTTTAGGATTGAAATGAAGAGAAATCTTCCTCTCAGCAAGTTGTGCAGCATTGGAATTCTCACCCTCACAAGGTGGTGGTATGGAGTCATTGAATACTTTTAAAGCAGAGTTAGAATCTTGTTCTGCAAAGAATTGAATGTTATTGTATCCCTTGCTGGGACTGTGAAATGGAAGAGAACTTAGGAGTAGTAATGCTAGTTAACGGAGTAGTATGCTTCTCCTGTGAGATGTGGGAGATCAGGGAGAAGTCAAATTGTCCCCGATAACTATGTCTGCAGGAAGAAGGAAATATTTCCACCTGCTGCTTCTATCAGACCACATGGATCAGATGGAGTGGTAGTTGGACCCACTGAGGAGCATACACGATGCAGAAAGTTTTGTAGATAGGAGTTTCAGGGATGTGGTCACACCTGTAGGTTCAACCAGATAGGTGGTGACCACCAGGAGAGGCAGGCAGGCAGTGCAGGAGTCCCTTAAAGCCATTCTCCTCTCAAACAGATGCGTCATTTTGGATACTGTTGGAGCTGTGGTACCTCAGGGGAAAATAACAGCAACAGCCAGATCAGTGACATCATGATTGGATCTGTTGTACAGCAGGAAGTGTCAAAGTGTACAGAGGCAATAGTAAAATGGACTCTATAGTCAGGGGCATAGGTAGGTGTATCTGTGGCCGCAGGTGAAACTCAAGGGTGGTGTGTTGAAAGAGGAAGTTGAGCAGCCAGAGATGTCCCATTTCGGTAGCAACAACATAAACAGAAAGAGAGATAAGGTTCTGCAAAGGGAATTTAGGGCATTAGGTAGGAAGTTGAAAAGCAGGACCTCTAGTGTTGTAATCTTGGGTTTACTTTCTGTGCCAGAAGCAGGAAGCTAGTACAGTTGAATGCATGGCTAAAGAGCTTATGCAGGAGAGAGAGTTTCAATTATCTGGTTCATTTCGATCTCTCCCAGGGCAGGAGGGACCTTTACAAGAAGAACAGGTTGTACCTAAACTGGAGGAGCACTCATATCCTGCAAGGAGGTTTGCTAGTGCCACTCAAAAGGGTTTGAACTGGTGTGGCAGATGGATGGGAACCAAAGCAATAGGTCAGTGTGTAGAGTGATTGAGGAGTGGGTAGAGGTTAAGTCAAGTAAGTCTATTAGGAAAAGCAGGCAGGGTCAGGTTCATGAATGTGGCAGAACTAGCGATCTGAATTGTATTTATTTTAACATAAGGTTTATAACAGATAAAGTGAGTTTCAAGCCTGGATTGGACATAGAACTATGATGTTGTAGCCATTACGGAAATTTGGTTGAGAGAATGCAGGGCTGACAGGTCAAAGTTCTAGGATGTAAATGTTTCAAATGTGATAGAAAAGGATGTAAAAGAAGTGGGGCAGTGTATTATTGTTTAATGAGAATGTCACAGCTGCAGCAAGAGATGATATTTTGGAAAGCTCATCCAATGACGCCTTATTGGTAGAACTCAGGATTAAGAAAGGTACAATCACGATAATGGGGTTATACTGTCGGCCTTCTGATAGCCAGTGAGAGACGGAGGAACAGACTGTCGAAAGATGTAAGAGAAACAGGGTTGTTATACAGGGTGATTTTAACTTCCCCAATATTGACTGGGACTCCTTTGGAGCCAAGGGCTTAGATGGGGTAGAATTTGTTAGGTGTGTCCAGCAGGACTGCTTGAAACAAGATATAGATATAGTCCAACTAGGAGTGAGTTGAACAAGACACTGTATTAGGGAATAAGCCTGAACGGATGATTGAATTTTCAATGGGGGTGCATTTTGGGAACAGTGATCATAATTCCATAAGTTTTAAGATAGTTATGGATAAGGAGAAGACCGTTCTTCAGGTGACAATGCTAAATTGGAGAAGGCTAATTACAACACTATTGGGCAGAAATGTTAACTGATTTTTCTTCACAGGTACTACTAAACCTGCTGAGCTTTCCAGCAACTTCTGTTTTTGTTCCTGATTTACAGCATCTGTAGTTTTTTTTTGTTAAATATTTCCACTAGTTGGGGATACTATGACTTGAGGGTATAATCACTAGGATTGGGGCCAAGTGGTTCAGGAGAGATGTCAGGAAGCACTTCTACATTACAAAGGCTGATAAATGTTTGGAACTCTCTTCCACAAGCAGTGGATGCAGGGTCCAGTTGCTGGTTTTAAATTTGAGATGGATAAATATTTTGTTAAGCAATGTTGTTAAGGGATATAGGCCAAAAGCAGGTATGTGGAATTAGGCCACAGATTATTGAATGTGGAAAAGGCACAAAGGGTTGAATGGGCTACTTCTCTTCCTACGCTCTTATTGACGTTCACAGATCTTGTCTGAAGTCGATAAAATAGCTAACCCTTTAGCCCACTCCATCACACAAGCCAGCCCTCCAACCAGTGACTCCTTCTACACTTCTCATGCCTCTGGAAGGCACCCAACGAAATCAAAGACCACACCACCCCTCCCACCCCCAGTTTTAATCTCTTCCAACCTCTTCCGTTGGGCAGAAGATACAAAAGATTATACACATGTACCAACAGATTCAAGAACAGCTTCTTCTCCACTGTTATTAGGCTTCTGAATGGACCTCTCAAATTCTAAATTTAATGCTGATCTCAATCTCTGTTTACTTTTGCTGCAGCTGTAACATTGTATTCTTCATCCTGTTCTATGACCCTAATGTGCTTTGTGTGGTCTGATCTGACTGTACAGCATGCGAAACAAAACTTTTCAAGTGAGAATAATAAATCAAATCAAATCAAATCAAGCCAAACTCTAATATTAGAAGTCTCGAGGTGTAGGTACAGAAATAGGTCATTTGGCGCATTGAGTTGGGTCCACCATTCTAGGAGGTTATGGCTAACTGATAACTCTCAACTCTCTACTTTCATGGTTGTTCCACATAAAAATTGATTCCCATACTGACTGAAAACGTGTCTATCTCAGCTTTGAATATACTTAATGACACACCTTCTGCAAGCCGCCTGTGATAAGGAATTCATAAGCAATCTACCCTCTGAGAGCAGAAATTCTTCTTCATCTCTGTCTTTAAAAGGTGACCCCTTATTCTGAGATTATTTTCTCTTGCTCTGGGAAACAACCTTTCTTCACCTAACCTGCAAGTCCCTAAGAATCCTGTATGTTTCAAAAAGGTCATTTCTCATTCCTCTAAATTCCAATGAGTACAGGCCCAACCTACTCAATTATTTCTCACAAGGCAGTCCCTTCATAACTGGTAGACACATAAGACTTCTCTGGACTGTCTCTAATGCAAACATATCTTTTTTAGATAATGGGCCCAAAACTGTTCACAGTATTCCAGCAGGTCTGTGGAGAGAATTCAGAGTTAATGTTTTGGGTCCAGTGATCCTTCCTCAGAACTGTTCTTTCTTTCTAACCACCAAATTTTTCCTTACTTGTTAAACCTGTCTGAAGAAGGGTCTAGGCCCGAAACGTCAGCTTTCCTGCTCCTCTGATTCTGCTTGTCTTGCTGTGTTCATCCAGCTCTACACCTTGTTATCTTTATAACTTCTGTGGACTCATTCTGTACTAGAGGTGCCAAGGGCAGGCAGCTTAAAAATGGAGAACAATCTACAAGATTAAATGTCAAAATGAAATCAATTGTAAAACTGACCATGGTACTTAAAACCATTAGTATTTTAGAAGCTAAGCAGCATGCATGTGAATTAGATCCACATTCAGGCCTGACTGACAGGTTGAATGCCCTCTGTCTGCTGGTTATAATATTCACCTGAACAGCAGTTACCTGAATCATATGGATGAAATCAAACTTCCTGCTTTTGTTTCTCTCCTTATTTTGCTCTTCATATTCGTCTGAACGCATCTGGTTCCAAGTGAAAGAAATGTTAAGTCCTTGATTCTTCCTTTTTACAAGCTCTGAAAGTAATGAAGAATTAGAAGGGCTTTCCCCTTGTTAATAAATAATCAGAAATTCTATCCTTTTTGCCAATTCATTGCATCCAGGTTTCTGAAACCAACTTTTAGACATGTTGCTGTCTGCTTTTAGGTGAAAACTGTGGTATCTTAGGTATAGTCAAAGGAAATAACATAATTAAGCATTGCACTAATTTGTTTGCATTTCAACATATTACTGAAAATCATTAACTGTTTTGTAAAATGTACACATCATTAATCAACAAATCCAATAGAAAGTGGTGCTTTTTTTTATTCTTTATTGCGGTGTGGATACCACTATTCAGCCATGATTTATTGTCCAGTCCTAATTGTCTTTAACATAGTGGAAAGCCATTTTCCTGAACCTTTGCTGTCATTCGCTGTCTTTGTTCTCTGTAGGTATACATACACGCTGTTAGTGGGGAAGTTCCAGGATCTTGATCTAGTGATTGTCAAGAAATGGCATATAACTCCAAGTCAGGATGCTGTGATTGATTAACTCTGTGGGTTTGTTCATTTAGAACAGTAAAACACATTTCAAATAATGAAGTAGATATTACAGCAAGCCAACCCGATTCTATGCGTGCAGCTGGCAAGCACAAAGCAGACTAATAGTGAGGCAAAGTCACAATATTATATATACACTGCACGCGGCGTCATTAAGGGCAAACCCTCTTAAAAGTAACGGACAGAGATAACCAGTAGAGGTCCTGGGTTTGGAATGTGTTTTCAAAGCAGGATTTGAGAGTTTCTGCAGTGCATCTTGCATATGACACACGCTGTTGCTGGTATTCATCAATGGTGAAGGATATGAATGTTTAAGGTGGTGGATGGGCTTCTGACTTTTGTCTTGTATTGTATCAACCTTCTTGAGTGTTGGGTGGCTTGCACTCATCCAGGCAAGTGAAGAGTATTTCATCACACTCTTACCTGTTACCTTACAGATGGTGGGTTGACTTTGGGCAGACATTGGGTATGTTAATCATCGCAGAATTTGAACTACACAAGCTGCCATGGATTCTTTATTGTCTCTTCCAGGAGGCTCCCATGTGTCTACAGTAGCCTGAAGTAAACAAAATGGCCAACTGATTTCTGCAGTTAGGTGGTTCAAAGTCCCTATCTTTATTTTAGGCATTCATTGGTACATGCTTATGCTGATTTTTTGAAAGAACCATTAATTAGTTTTATTTCTGTGTGTTGGACAACTTTCCTGTTCAAATTTGTTTTCTTCATTAAAGCTTAATGAACTAGACATCAGTTGTCACAAAAGCTGATTTGGTTCTTGGTGTTTAATGGGTTCCTGATGTACAATCCAAGATGTGTACTCAGTCAATTCCAACATTATGCCTCAATATAATGGTAGGATTCTTATTACTGAATTCATATCTCACTGTTAGAGCTCAGTGGGATGCTTCACAATACCAGCATGACTATTGCAAGCAGTAATTTAATCAAAACACTTGTCTTGTGCCTGGTCAGTTGTGATACAGCACAATGAAACAATGATCTGGGTTATCTTGGGTGACGAGTGGCTGCACATACACCGTCCCTGAGGCTGTTTGCTCCTTGTGTCAAAGAGAGGCTTTTGAACTCTTCATCTGCTGGAGCACTCGTTTGTTTACAACTGCACATAGCAGTTTAACCAATACAGCTCTCTAACGTAGAACCTAAGATTCCTCTCTCTCTACAATACTTATTCTAGACTGGCAGCCTGTGTCTTGTGAATGTCAGAGTCACGTGACTAGTTACATCACAATGATTTATATTGATCTCTTCATATTATATTTCCCCTCAGGTTTCTCCCTACTTGGTCTATATTATTCCAGTGGTTTCGTTTTACTTAGTTACATAGTGTTTGTTATCATTAACATCAATACTACCATTATCAAGGTTATCACCCAGCCTCAGCGTGGACTCAACGCCCAGCTTTGAGGTAACAATAAATCTAACTCTAATTCCAGTACCAATATACACAGCCAACCCTCCCTCACTTCAATCTGAATCTCACTGGTAGATATGGATCTCTGACTGGGCATGCCATTCTGGCTTAATTGAGTTCAATGTTAGGGTGATGGTGCTAATTTATGTCTGGAAATGTTATACCACTACATACACTTTTTGCCGTTTAGATTTGGTTGCCCATATCTTGTGATAATCATACTTGGTCTCATATCTTGGACTGGGTAAGACAAATGGCCTCCTCTTTCCACTGAATATTTTGATAATGAAAGATCTCAATTCATCTGTTTGTCTGTTGTCTTTAGACTTCTACCCCTTAACCCAACTGTCTGTCCTGGCTTTAAGATTGCCAGTTTCCACTCTGGAGTTGCATCACCTCAACTGCTTTGGGGAATTTCTTGAGTTACTTTACTTTTTGTATGTCTTCAGACATTTTTTATAACTTGAGGCTGAGCTCTAAAATTGGTATACCCATTTTTAACTTGGTTGCAATTAATATTTGTACTGGTAAATATTCACTATTCAATGGTGTTGGTCTTTAACTGACTAGAACTAATTCTAATGCATCACTTACTTTTTTATACAACTAAGGGTGGAATTGAAAAATGGTCACCCCTTGTTTGCTCTCAACTGGTGTCTCCTTTTTACCTGATGTCAGAATCATGCGATCAGTTACATCGTTGTGATTTACATAAAACTCCTTATGCCACACTTTTGCCAAATCTATATCTTTATATCTTTATGTTCCATACATACCAACACAAAACTGCACTACATTCATAGAGGAATGCAAAGGAAACTTCAGATAACCCGAAGCCAGGGAGAGACGAGGATTTTCAGGTGTGGAGGAGGAATTCAGGAATGGTGAAGTTAAAGCCAGAGTTAATTCCAAATCATCAGAAGTTGTTGTGTAAGAAAAGTAGGAAATGTATGTGGAGACAACCTTCTTATTGCGCTAGCCCCAAGTACCCTCCAGCAAATGTTGAAAACTGTTCATAAGTAACTTTACAATACACAATTTCTTCCTCCTCCAGGAAGATGCTGCAGTTTTTACTTCTGATCATAGTTTAGCTCAGAAACAACATTTAGCTTACCCCATTTGTTTGTAATTGCTTGTAAAATGACTCAGGTCAGTAAGCAGAAACATTGAATTTAAAAAGCAATATTTTGTGAATGATCATGCGCTTGATCATAGAATATAATAATTCATAA
Organism: Ginglymostoma cirratum; assembly: GCA_024137785.1. NCBI lineage: Eukaryota > Metazoa > Chordata > Chondrichthyes > Orectolobiformes > Ginglymostomatidae > Ginglymostoma > Ginglymostoma cirratum. The sequence continues at coordinate 67,885,724 of JAHRHZ010000144.1, forward strand.
ATGATTAACTTATCTTTGCCAAAATTAGTTACCAGCCATCTTTGTATTGTGTACTATAACTATGTTTTCTACGATCAAATAAAAAGTATTTCTGTCTCAGCTACTAATGGACATGGCCAGAAACATATTAAAGTTGAGTTCACACCTCAAGCAAAACAGCTGCTTTCATCTGAAAGCACATATTGAATATCAGCATCTAACCTTAAAAGGTTACCTTTGTACTTGGAGATTTGTCCAGGATTAGGCTCTACCACTTCATTGTGAATTGAAACACCTGGATGCTTGGACTGAATTATCTCAAGTATTTCAAAGTCTATTTCACCTGAATGAAGAAATAGAAAACTGCTGAACATTTCTTTCCAAATGTTCATGAAATCAAACTTTCAACTGAAATAGTTAAACGACATTGAAACTGTTAGGATTTCACTGGTTCCAAAAGGGGGATGGGTCTGGGTGGGATGCTCCGAGGTTCGGTGTGGACTTGTTGGGCCAAAGGGCCTGTTTCCACACTGTAGGGATTCTACAATTCTATGAGTCATTTCCATTTTTGTTTATCTTTCAAATCTAATTTCACTGACTTGAAAGCAATACAATCAATTCTTATGAAAATGCAGCTAGCTAATTATGTTTTCATTGAATTCTGCAATTTCACTCAAGTCTGTTAATTGTTTTCAAAATAGAGAGTAAGGTGAATACGTTGAAATAAAATCAAACAGATGAGACAGAATAATAGTCATAGGGAATTAAAACAACACCAATAATCATTGGACATCCTGGGGTGAATGTGTGTATGTGTTTTTCTTAATTCATTCATGGGATGACATCATCACTGGCTAGGCAGCATTTATTACCCATTCCTAATTGCCCAGAGGGCAGTTCAGAGTCAACCACATTGCTGTGGGCCTGGAGTCACATGTAGTCCAGACTAGTTAATGATGGCAGTTTCCTTCCCGAAAGGACATTAGAAAAATGCCATATCCTATTCCCAATTCCTTCGCCTCCGCCGCATCTGCTCCCAGGATGAGACATTCCAATCCCGCACATCTCAAATGTCCTCATTCTTCAAGGACCGCAACTTCCCCCCCACAGTGGTCGAGAACGCCCTCGACCGTGTCTCCCGCATTTCCCGGAACACATCCCTCACGCCCCGTCCCCGCAACAATAACCAAAAAAGAATCCCCCTCGTCCTCACATACCACCCCACCAACCTCCGGATCCAACGCATCATCCTCCGACACTTCCGCCATCTGCAATCAGACCCCACCACCAAAGACATTTTTCCCTCCCCACCCTTATCTGCCTTCCGGAGGGACCACTCCCTCCGTGACTCCCTTGTCCGCGCCACACTCCCCTCCAGCCCCACCACAACCGGCACTTTTCCTTGTAACTGCAGGAAGTGCTACACCTGCCCTCACATCTCCTCCCTCACCCCAATCCCAGGCCCCAAGAAGACTTTCCACATCAGGCAGAGGTTCACCTGCACATCTGTCAATGTGGTATACTGCATCCGCTGTACCCGTTGTGGCCTCCTCTACATCGGGGAAACCAAGTGGAGGCTTGTGGACTGCTTTGCAGAACACCTGCGCTCAGTTCGCAACAAACAACTGCACCTCCCAGTCGCGAACCATTTTCAACTCCCCCTCCCATTCCTCAGATGACATGTCCATCCTTGGCCTCCTGCAATGCCACAGTGATTCCACCCGAAGGCTGCAGGAACAGCAAATCATATTCAGCCTGGGAACCCTGTAGCCCAATGGCATCAATGTGGATTTCACAAGCTTCAAAATCTCCCCTCCCCCAACCGCATCCCAAAACCAGCCCAGCTCATCTCCACCTATCCTCTCCTCTATCCATCCTCTATCCGCCTCCCCCTCTCTCCCTATTTATTTCAGAACCCTCTTCCCCTCCCCCATTTCTGATGAAGGGTTTAGGCCCGAAACGTCAAGTTTTCCTGCTCCTATGATGCTGCTTGACCTGCTGTGTTCATCCAGCCCCATGCTTGTTATCTCGGACATTAGTGAACCAGATGGGTTTTCCCAATAATTGACAATGGATTCACAGTCATCATTAGGTTGTTAATTCCAGATATTTATTGAATTCAAATTCCACCATCTGTTGTGGTGGGACTTGAACCCGGGTCCCCAGACCATTATCTGGGTCTTTGGGTTAACATTGCAGAGATAATACAATGAGGTTAGTGCATATGTGCATGCATGCATATGTGTGTGTTGCTGAGGGGTTTGGTTTCTCCTCCATTTGTGCCTCCATACGTGCCTCCCTGCCTGACTTCCAACTCACCCCCTCATTTGCCTCCTTAGAGTGCCTGATCTGTTCTAGGTTATGTCTATGTTGTGCATGATGTTTTTGGCTGGGCCTCCCTATGGTCTCAGCACTGCTCTGTTCTGGCACTGCTGTGTTCGCAATCACTGTTGGCCAGTCATCAGGACAGGACTTCCATAATGTTCTAGGCTGTGCTCACAGCCTTCTGTAGCACCTTACAGTCCTGGACAGAGCAGTTGCCATACCAGGCCATTATGCACCCGCACAGTATGCTTTCTATGTTGCACTGTAAATGTTGGTGAGGGTCGTTACGGACATGTCAAATTTTCTGAGCTGTCTGAGAAAGAAGAGGTGTTGTTGTGCCTTCTTCACTGTCATTTCTATGTGAAAAATCCAGGACAGGTTGTCAGTTATTGTCACTCCTAGAAACTCAATGTTCTTCACCCTGTCAACCTCAAGACCATAGATGTAGATGAGGGCGTGTTCTCCTCCCTTCTTTCTGAAGTCAATTATCAGTTCTTTAGTTTTGCCGATTGTTGGGGGAGAGATTAGTTTCATTGTACCAAGTCACCAAGCTCTCTGTTTCCTTTCTGTATGCTGCCTCATCATTGTTTGATATCCGTCCTGCCACAGTGGTCTCGTTAGCAAAATTGTAAATGTTGTTCATTTGGAATTTAGCAACACAGTCATGGGTATACAGGGAGTACAGTGGGGAGCTGATAATACACCTTTGGGAGGTTCAAGTGTTGAGTGTTATTGTGGAAGAGGTGCAGTTGTCTATCTTCATTGATTGCAGTCTATGGGTCAAGTAGCTGACAATCCATTTGCAGATGGTAGAGCTGACAACTAGGTCTCAGAGTTTTGAGATCAGTCTGGAGGGGATAGTGGTGTTGAAGGCAGAGCTGTAGTCAATGAGCAGGTGTCTAATGTAGTTGTCCTTGTTGTCCATATGTTCCAGGGATGAGTGCAGGGCTAGGGAAATGGCATCCACTGTGTACCTGTTACGTCAGTAGGCAAATTGTATGGGACTGAGGCAGGCTGGGAGACTGGAGTTGATGTGGGCCATGACCAGCCTCTCGAAGCACTTCACGATTATGGAGGTCAAAGCCACTGGCTGGTAGTTGTTAAGGCATGTTGCGTGTGCTTTCTCAGGTACTGGGATGCTGGTGGTCTTCTTGAAGCAGTGGGGTCTACGGTTTGTAGGAGGGAGAGGTTGAAGATATCTGTGAATACCTCTGTCAGTTGGTTCCCACAGGAACTGAGTGCTTGGCTGGGGACTCCATCTGGGCCCTTTGCTTTCCTTTGGTTGACCCCCCAGGAAGACCGATCTGACATCTGCAACTGTGACAGTGGGCACAAGTGCATCCGGGGCTGTCGGGGCAGGGGTCACTGAGCTGCTGGCATTCTCCTCAAACCAAGCATTGAGAGAATCAGCGAGGGATATGTCTTTGCCTACTATCTCGCTCTGCTTCAATTTGTACACTGTAATGTTCTTTAGGCCTTGCCACAGGCAGCAGGAGTCTGTTTGATTGGTTTGGGCCTCTAACCTGGTCCGGTACTGCACCTTGGCATCCCTGACAGCTTTGTGGAGGTCATATCTGGATGTTCTGTATAGGTCTGGGTCATCCGACTTGAATGCTGCATCTCTGGTCCCCAGTAGGGAGTGGATTTCTGAGAGTTCAAGTTGAGGAACACCCGGATTGACTTCTTGGCATACTGTCCTCCACTCATTTGCTAGGCTTTTCACTGAGTTCTTGACGGTCCAGTCCACTGATTCCAAGCAGTCCCAGGGACAGCCTTCTGCTGCTTCAGACCAGCACTGTGCTTCCTTTTGTGAAGGATCCTCTCACTTCAGCTTCTGCTTGTAAGCTGGGAGTCGGAACGCAGGGCTGTGGTCTGATTTTCTGAAGGGTCGGAGGGGGAAGGAGCGGTAGGCGTCTCTGATGGCTGTGTAGCAGTGGTCCAGGATATTCAGTCCTCTGGTGGGTCAGGAGATGTGTTGGCGGTACTTTGGCAGCATCCTCTTGAGATTGGCTTTGTTGACGTCACTGTCCACAACAAAGAAGGCCTCGGGGAATTTCATCCCCAGAGAGTTTGTGGTTATGTAAATTTCATCTAGAAGTGGCAGATGAAGTTTAATTTAGAAATATGTGAGGTGCTGCAGTTTGGAAAGGCAAATCAAGGCAGGATTTATCCACTTACTAATAAGGTCCTGGAGAGTATTGCTGAACAAAGAGACCTTGGAGTGCAGGTTCACAGTTTCTTGAAAATGGAGTCACAGATAGATAGGATGGTGAAGTAGGCGGTTAATATGCTTGCCTTTATTGGTCAGTGTATTGTGTGGTGAGGAGCCGATTTGCATGCATTAACACACATTAATATCTCATCACTACCTCATCTCACCTTACTTTGACGCAGTTTCCATTCTTCCACCTGCGAGATAGAAATTAAATTAAACAGTGGCAGATGCAGGGTTTGAGTGAAGATTCATAGCTTGGGTGTTGGTTGTAGATGTTGCTGTGTTCACTGAGCTAGGAGCTTTGATAGCAGACGTTTCATCCCTTCACTAAGAGACATCCTTAGTGCTGTGGAGCCTCCTGTGAAGCACTGTTGTCTTGTGTTGGTGCAAATTTATATACAACCAGGAAACACCAAAACCCGAAACAATAAACACCATACCTTACATAAAAAACACCTCAGAAGTGACAGCCAGACTGCTCAGACCGCTAGAAATCATGACAGCACACAAACCGGCAGCCACACTAAGACTGCAACTAAACAGGGTTAAAGACCCAACAGTTACCATGGACAGGACAAATGTGGTTGACAAGATTCCATGCAGAGACTGCACAAAACTCTATGTGGGACAAACAGGCACACAACTGGCAACCCACATACTGTGTCACCAGCTAGCAACTAAACTACAGCAGAGATAATAAGAACTGCCGACGCTCGAGTCAGAGATAACACAGTGTGGAACTGGAGGAACACAGGAGGCCAGGCAGCGTCAGAGGAGCAAGGAAGTTGATGTTTCAGGTCGGGACCCCTCTTCAGAAATGGAGATATAGTAGGGTCCTGACCCAAAACATCAACTTTCCTGTTCCTCTGATGCTGCTGGGCCTGCGGTGTTCCTCCAACTACAGTACATGACCAGATGTAACAAGCATGGGGCTGGATGAACACAGCAGGTCAAGCAGCATCATAGGAGAAGGAAAACTTGACGTTTCGGGCCTAAACCCTTCCTTGGTTTCAATGCGCACAAATAAGAAAAACCACACTTTCAACTGGGACAACACTTCTAACGTAGGACAAGCCAACCAGAGGACAGCCAGGGAATTCTTAGAGGCTTGGCTTTCATCCACGGACTCCATCAATAAACATATTGAATTAGACCCAATATCCGGAACATTAAATGTACAATTGGAACCTGCACCTACCGGAAGCAGCAGAAACCACAACATATAAATTCGAACTGGCACAAGGCATCAGCGCTTTACAGGAGGCTCCACAGCACTGAGGATGTCACCTAATAAGGGGACTAAACATCTGCTATTAAACATCCCAGCTCAGCGAACGTACTAACGTCTACAACAGGGACAGATCTCAATATGAAAGTCAATAATTTGCTGGTAATCCAGACCTCTGCTTGCTCCTCACAATCTCCTTCTTGGATCTCAGTCACCAACATCTCAGGGCACATATGAAGGGCTGTGAGCACATGTACCACCACCCATGTCAACGGAACCTTACATCTGTCACCAGTCACAGAAAGCTAGCATACAATTCAGTAGGTAATAGGGAAGGCAAATGAAATGTTGATCTTTATTTGCCAGAGAATTGAATATAAGAATATAAGGTACTAATTAGACCACAGCTGGAATACTGTGTGGAGCTGGAAGAACACAGAAGGCAGTATCAGAAGAGTAGGAAAGCTAATGACTTGGGCCGGGACCCTTCTTCAGAAAGAAGAAGGTTTTTTTCTGAAGAAGAGTCCCGACCTGAAACATTAGCTTTCCTGCATCTCTGATGCTGCCTGGCCTGCTGTGTTCCTCCGGATCCACACCTTGTTATCTCAGGCTCCAGCATGGGCAGTTCCTATTATCTCTGCTGGAATACTGTGAACTCTTTTCTTCCCCTTATGTAAGGAAAGATATATTTGCTTTAGAGGACATCCAGAGAAGGTTCACTAGGTAAATTCTGAGTATGGAGATAAGGTTATTCCTGGGTATAGAGATATAGATAGTTCACAAGCCTAAAGGGATCATGAGGCATGGGGAGAAAGCTGAGAAAAGGGTACTGAGTTGGATGATCACCTATGATCATGTCGTATGATAGACCAGGCTTGAAGTGCTGATTAGACTATACCTGCTCTTGTTTTCTATATTTCCATAATGAAACTGCATTATGAGGACAGGCTGAGTAAGTTGGATCTGGACTCATTGAAATTTAAAAGAATGAGAGGTGACCTTATTGAAATATTTAGTGCTTGAAAGGGTAGATGTTGAGAGGTTGTTTCCCTTGTTGGAGAACTTAGAATCAAAGGGTATAATTTCAAAATAAGGGTCGCCTATTTAAACCAGAGAGTGAATCTATGGGTTTCCCTCCTGTAGAGGTCTATCAAGGGTGGAATCTGAGAAGTGTAGAAAGAAAGTTAATGACCGTCTCCACTCGGCAATGGCAGTGGCACAATCTTCTCTCCAGGACCACATTCTAACTCTGCTACTCCCACCAAGGCTGTTACCTGCAACATCTTTCATCACGCATCTTTCCTGATGTCATGAACCCTCCATGCCCTCTGCATTACCTATCCACTCACTCAGGGTACATCCCACCTGCTCCAAAAGTATAGGAAAAGCAAGGCGGGGATGCTGCAACATCCAGGTAGGCTCAGAGTGAGTGAGCAGTAAGGGCAAAAAGTACAAAGATTCAGGCTAGACCATTCCATGAGCTGCATGTGTATCTCTGAACACAAAGTGTCCTTGCTGCAGCAATATTATGATGGTTATCATTGCACCCAATCATTGGAGTGCAGAGGCGTATTGTAAGTGGATCAGAGATGTGGCATGAGGCTTCTTAGAGGCTGGAATATGTCAGATGCCACTGCCTCTACAGTGAGGTGTGTGTGTGTGGCTGGTGTGCACGGAGCATGCCCGGATATGGTGGTGCCCGGTGTCCAACCTGAAGGCTTTTGCAGAAAGCAGCAAGTTGAATTCAACAGATCTCTCCTCTGATTTCCATGTCAAGAATTCTCAGCATCTAGTTGGCCCAATTGCATTGATAAGATAGGGAGCTACATCGTAATGAGGTAAGATATTAAGCTAATAAGGTTGTTAGCGAACAATAATCCTTGTTAATTGACAAGTCGTCACTGCTTAGTGAGAACTTCTCGTACAATCCTGTCACATGTCTCGCCATTGCCCACATCGTTCAGACCCCTATGTTATTCCCACCCAATGACTCAGCTCTGCTAAAACAGTAAGAAAATGTTTAAGATATAACTGATAGTTAGCTTATAAATTTGTTACAGAGAGTATGTATATTTCTGCATAAGCCTAGCAGGAACAGAACTAATTTGTTTATTCAGCAGCTCATCTCTTTTGAACTATATTTTTTTAGTGAGTTGCTAACTGAAAACAAAACTTACGCTTTCAAGAAAGATTAACTTTTTCACCCAACATCACTCATCCAATTTGTGGCAAATTGTGTGTGGACAAGTAGCATTCAGGGACAGGAAATGTTTAGTATCTCCACTGAAGGACTGGCCCTTGAACTCATAATGCTAGAATTGGTGAATAGCAACAATGTGAAATGGGGAGAAATAAAATTTTGGATACTTCTTTGGAATTGTTTGGACTTTAGTTAATTTTTGAGATCCACTGGTGGTGTATCCAGAATCTCAAACTGCTGCATTCAAGTGTCTCCTCCAGGTTACTAATGCCTCATTTGCTAAAGCTGCCACTTATATCCAGTTTGACACTCTCAAGGACAGTCAGATACAGAGAGCTATCGGATCTGCTGGACTCTCGCAAGGATGGGGAGTTATTAACTGCACGTGCATCAAGCAGGTTTCCCTCAGAATAGTCCAGAATGCTCATAAATCACCATTGGAAGAATTGGAAATTATCATGCATAGAACAATAAACAAAGAACAAAGAAAATTATTGCACAGGAACAGGCCCTTTGGCCCTCCAAGCCTGTGCCGATTGAGATCCTCTGTCTAAACTTGTCATCTATTTTTTAAGGGTCTGTAACCCTTTGCTCCCTGTCCATCCATGTACCTGTCCAGATATATTTTAAAAGACACTAACGTGTCTGCGTCTACCACCTCCGCTGGCAACGTGTTCCAGGCACCCCCCACCCTCTGCGTAAAGAACTTTCCACACATATCTCCCATAAACATTCCTCCTCTCACTTTGAACTCATGACCCCTAGTAATTGAGTCCCCCACTCTGGGAAAAAGCTTCTTGCTATCCACCTTGTCTATACCCCTCATGATTTTGTAGACCTCAATCAGGTCCCCCCTCAATCTCCGTCTCTCTAATGAAAATAATCCTAGTCTACTCAACCTTTCTTCATAGCTAGCACCCTCCATACCAGGCAACATCCTGGTGAACCTCTTCTGCACCCTCTCCAAAACATCCACATCCTTTTGGTAATGTGGCGACCAGAACTGTAAGCACTTCTCTAAATGTGGTCGAACCAAAGTCTTATACAACTGTAACATGACCTGCCAACTCTTGTACTCAATACCCTGTCCGATGAAGGAAAGCATGCCGTATGTCTTCTTGACCACTCTATTGACCTGCGTTGCCACCTTCAGGGAACAATGGACTTGAACACCCAGATCTCTCCGTACATCAATTTTCCCCAGGGCTTTTTCATTTACTGTATAGTTTGCTCTTGAGTTAGATCTTCCAAAATGCATCACCTCGCATTTGCCCAGATTGAACTCCATCTGCCATTTATCTACCCAACTCTCCAATCTATCTATATTCTGCTGTAATCTCTGACAGTCCCCTTCATTATCTGCTACTCCACCAATCTTCGTGTCATCTGCAAACTTGCTAATCAGACTACCTAAACCTTCCTCCAAATCATCTATGTATATCACAAACAACAGTGGTCCCAGCACAGATCCCTGTGGAACACCACTGGTCACAGGTCTCCAATTTGAGAAACCCCCTTCCACTACTACTCTCTGTCTCCTGTTGCCTGGCCAGTTTTTTATCCATCTAGCTAACACACCCTGGACCCCATGCGACTTCACTTTCTCCATCAGCCTGCCATGGGGAACCTTATCAAATGCCTTACTGAAGTCCATGTATATGACATTTATAGCCTTTCCCTTGTCAATCAACTTTGTCACGTCCTCAAAGAATTCTATTAAGTTGGTAAGACATGACCTTCCGTGCACAAAACCATGTTGTCTATCACTGATAAGCCCATTTTCTTCCAAATGGGAATAGATTCTATCCCTCAGTATCTTCTCCAGCAGCATCCCTACCACTGACGTCAGACTCACCGGTCGATAATTACCTGGATTATCCCTGCTACCCTTCTTAAACAAGGGGACAACATTAGCAATCCTCCAGTCCTCCGGGACCTCACCTGTGTTTAAGGATGCTGCATGCCTTTGAAAAATCCAGGCTGAAATTCTTCCTAAATCTATGCAGAGTATTGTATCCTTGCAGAGTGTGAATTGTTGGCTCCTTGGAGAGGAGGTGTATATTCTGAGGACCTAGCTGATGATGTTATAAGGCAGAGGTTGACCTCCCTCCCCAATAACTAAAACTGAAACACCCAGAGAGAAGAGCCTCACCCTACAATCTGTAAAAAAAAATGTGTGAACAGTGGTGTAAGCTACCTTGTCCGCAAATTCTAGTGGTTAAGTAAAATAAACCCCTGACACTGACTTTACAATCAACAAGTTACAATATATTTATCTAAATCTAACAGTGAACAAATTAACTAAACAATTAACAAACCGAATAAACTCCTTCTAATTACGACTTATTCCCGAATAAAACAAGATTTTAATGGTATGCCATTCCAATAAATATAAGTCCCTCTTATATAAAATAAAACTTTTAAAAATTAGTCTCTCAAAATTACAGCCAGGTTACATGTCTTCCAGAATGTTCTGTGTCTCCTCTGTCAAATGTTCTGTCTGGAACGAATTCTCCGTTAAATGTTCTGTCAGGAATATTATCTATTTGTGCCATTGATACCTTTGATTTAGATGGTGCTTTCTCTAAGACTTAGAGCAGACTGTGAGAACCAGCAATGCTTTCTTGAGAGCTGTTAACTCTGGCAGGAGGCAATTAATTTCTCTGATTTTTTCCAACTGCCCTCCCCTTTTATACCCTTGATGGCATATCAATTTCTTACAATAGGATTGACCCTGTATTGTCAAAACCATCAGATTTAAATTTAATTGGTTTTTGGTATCTAAGTGCCTGGTTCAAATTGATTGGCTAAAATCAAAGCTTGTTGTCTTGGCAACAAAACAAAACTGCTGCTCGGCCTGCTAACTGTACAGCTTTTTGATACAACTGTTTCAATTCAAATGCTCTCTGTTCACCTACAAACTCACAAGCTGCTGGCCGCAGATATCCTTTTTAAATCTCTAATCATAGAAATGAGCATCATCCCTTTAAAACACAACACACGCTGTTTTCCCCATAGGCTTTTACAAACACCAATATTTTACAAATATCAAGCTCTAAAGTCCTGCGTTCCAATCCACAAGTACTCTGCCCAACTTCACAGCAATGAAGTCTATGAGAAAATCTACAAGTGATTTGGAAGAGAACAGGAGGTGAATTCAGATAGTGCCTCATCATGGGTATCCAGATGGTTGTAGTCTACAGTGCCCTCCAAAGATCTCAGTATACTGATGAATAGAACTGCTGGAAGAGGAAGGTTCAGACAATTGGCATTGTACTTTTCCTATACCTCCACTGAGGAGTCAGATGGTGACCAGAGTGAAAGCAGCTACTCACCTATCTGCCAGCATATATGGCAATGCCTCATACCCACCTGGCTGAACATAAACTATTCCCATTGTCAAAAATCCAGTTGTTTTTCGCAGACCATATACATGTGTTCCTTCAGGAGTTGTGATCAGTATGTTTTGTGATGAAAGTGTTGCTTGTTTTCATATCTGATTCCCTGGATTATGTGACCCAATGAACAAAATCACTCAGCAGCAAGGTTGTGTGTGTTTAGAAATTAAATCTGTTTATAGTCACAAACTCGCGGCCACACCTTCACACATACAATCTCATACACATACAGGTCGGATAGAAATGAAGGAAACATGCTGGTAAAGATTATTCTGCATGTCTGTGTCCAAATTTTTTTTAAAAAATTGATTGAATATTACAAGAGCACAATATACAAGGGAATGACACATTACGTTCCCTCCTTTCCCATCTTACAATTTTGTCATGTCATCCCAGTAAAGCATTCTCCACATAGTATACAATATAAAGAGAAAGAGAATAAGAATTACAATTTGAGAATTACATTTCTTTGAGTAAATACCATGAATGTAACTACTGTGCAAATATTATGGGAGAATTTAATTCCACCTCCCAGTGCCAAGTCAAGTTCCAAGTTTTTCTTCATAAGAAAATTTCTTTTGCCATGTAATTTCACCAAACTCAATTTCAAATGCAAATTTGATTTGATTGCTCTATGTAACATTTATTAAGGAGTTTATAAAATTCTTACGGGTATATTTTAACACTGGTTGATTCACAAGTTAACTAATTAATTATTGCAGGGGGAAAATGATAAATTAGTTGCAATTCTGAAATCGATGCAAAGGTTTTGCCAGTATCATTATATTCCTTTGCTCTATCCGCGGCTTTTTGCTTATTCCATTGGAACTATATGATAAATGGAAATTCTGAGCAGACTTCCATAGTTATAATGGTAGCAACATCGCCACAGCTATTTGTTGGAGCCTTGGTGCAACTGCAGGCTCATCAGACAATTAATTGCCTAGTGTCAGCACTTTCATCCTTTTAAGGAACCCCCATGTGGATTATTCTTGTGTTTTCTACAAAATAAAATATAAGGGTTGTAACAACATTCAAACATGATCTGTTTCTTTGTATGTTACAGTAAATATATACATATATTTATAATGAAATAATGGTAACTGTAGGGCCTACCTGAACCACTTCCTACCCCCAGCACATTTAGACAGGAGGCTCCGTTTTTCCCAATACTGCAAACAAAGAAAATCTTTATTTTGAATATTCATTAAACTACATACAATGACATTTCTCATTACATTGTAAATCTTAATTTTAACATTCAAAAGATTAGTAGTTGATTCACATACCTACAAAGCAAAAAGTATCAAATTGTGTAAAATATGCTGCTAAATATGAACAAACAATTCGTCTAAGTTTTGCAATAGCAATGTAGTGAATCTTCAGCACCCACTTTTACTCATCTGAAATTAATTGCAATGGAGGCCGCACATACAATTAAAATGTAAATCCAAAATTGGGCAGCGCGGTGGCTCAGTGGTTAGTGCTGCTGCCTCACAGCGCCAGGATCCCGATTTCAATTCCACCCTCAGATGACTGTCTGTGTGGAGTTTGCAAATTCTCCCCGTGTCTGCATGGGTTTCCTCTGGGTGTTCCAGTTTCCTCCCACAGTCCAAAGATGTGCAGGTTAGGTAGATTGGCCATGCTAAATTGCCTGTAGTGTTCAGGGATGTATAGATTAGGTGGGTTATAGGCGGATGGGTCTGGGTAGAATGCTCTGAGGGTCGGTGTGGACTTGTTGGGTTGAAAGGCCTGTTTCCACACTGTCAGGATTCTATGATTTTCAAAATGCTCCTGTCGCTGATTCTATGCATTTGGAGATGCTGTATTATTGAGGTACTTCAATAATGCAATAAATTAGAAATCAAATATTGGATGAAAGCAATCTTTTACTCTCAGCATTGTAGTAAAACCTTTTGAAAAAGTTATCCTTTTTTGAATTAGGCTTAACTGAAGTTTAACTGGCATACCACACTTGCACTTAATTGCAAGCAGCATTACTGAATCTGAATGTTTAGGCTTATATGTGTTGAATGTCAAATCTTTTTACACTTTGACAAGAAAATTAACAAACGTTTTGTTTTTTCCAAAGGTTATGATATTTTAGCTTCCACCTTAATACCTAGTCTATGTCTGAACAATTTATTCCACAATCTATAATATTTAAAAGTTATTCCATTTCCAGTTTTTTCATCTTTTCTTTATGCGCAAGTTATTTTAACTGTAACTCAGTATTAATTGGTTCCAATGTTTCACTATTCAAAGCACCTGATCCTTCCTATAGTTCCATTAAGCCAAAATGCTGTGTTAGCCCCTCAATTTTTTTCTGCCTTCTTCGCTTTCAAAGGAAATTTTATTTCTAATTTATGTATCAATGGAATTAACCTGACTTTTATGGTCTCTTTTTATTCTGCCAGGGACATCTCTGCTACATGCTGGAAGTCTTTGGGAGTTTCTATTGGCATTATTATTTGGGTAAAAATAATGTGCAAAGGAATGGGGAAAAAGCAAGAAATTAGCAGGAAGCCATTCACCTATTTAAGTAGTTGCACTACGTTCAAGCTATTTTTCTCTCTCCCTCTTGTCCTTTTTTTACTTACCTTCTGGATTTCTGGAGAAAGAAATAGCAGTAGTGACAACATTGCGGGGAGTATGGCAGTGGCTGTGGGTCTTGAGTGGAGTCAGCTGGAGGCCTGGCATGGGGAAGTGGCTGAGGGCGCAAAGCATTGTCAGCTGGAGGCCCACTGTGTGAAGTGGCTGTGGGCCTGGAGCAGTGTCAGATGGAGGTCCAGTGTGGGAAAATGAGACCAATGTGGTCAGAGCAAGCCTGAAATGCCAGTGAGGGAGGTCTCCCAGTATCTGCAGTGTCGTGAGCAGGAAGCCTAAGATTTCCCACAGAGTGGGCCAAAGCGGAGAAAACTGAGCCCTTGCAGGGAGCGCGCTTAAGAAAGACTGTTGAACTTTTATTATAAAAGTCTTACCTCGCGTGACTGCGGCCTTTCAGTTGTTTCAACGGTGGGAGTCTGTGAGAAAGTGTGAGGGCAGCCTGGCAAGGTAAGCTTCCACCCAATAAATTTGGGAGTTAACTAATACCCGAGACACTACAGGCGTAGTGTCTCCCATCCTTCCACCTCCTCTAACCTGATAATAACGACTAAGTGTGGTGAGCAGGTAAGCTATTTGCACTTTTTTCCTCATCTCTTTGTTATCTTTCAGGGTGGTCACCTAGACGCCAAATCCTCTGGCGGCGGGTCGAAAGGCAAAGCCGGAGTCTGTTTGAGTATATAACGGCGTAAACTTACTGGTGCAGAGAACACTGCGAAACTAAAAAAAAACTAATTAATTTTAAATAATTAACTAAGTAGAGATGGCAGACCAGGTGATGTGTTGTAGCTGTATGATGTGGGAGCTAACTGATCCCATTGAGAACGGCAGTGACCACATCTGCAGCAAGTGTTTGCTCCAAACACTGCGGCACATCCGGGAGGGGGCGAAATACCTGGATGCTGTGTTCCAGGAGGCAGTCACACCTGGTAGATTAACTAATGTTAATTCAATCGGCGGGCAGGGACAGCAGATGAGGCAGGTAGAGGGACACTGCAGACAGGAACACAGGAGCCGCAGCCCTTGACACTGTCCCGCAGGTATGAGGCGCTTGCTCCCTGCATGGATGAGGAACAGGGCTGCAGGAAGGATGAGTCAACTGATCATGGCGCCATCATCCAGGAGGCCATTCAAGAGTGGGGAGCAAAAAGACAGATTGTAGTTGTAGGAAATTCCATCATCAGCGGGATAGACAGTATCCTTTGTGAGCGTAGACTTCTGGATAGATTTTCAAAAAAGTGAGTAAGAGGAATCTGACCTTTCTTTCCTATGTAGCCCATTGACATAGAAGTTAATTGTAGGATTAAAATGCCTTGTAAATCTGAGTAACATTGTATTCAAAATAGTGCTGGAAAAAGCAAGTTGTAACACAGACAACTTTTGGTATTAATGACTTACATGAGCAAGTTCAAAAATTCTTACACACTAAATATGTAACAAAAGCTAGACAAAAATACAACACATAAAGGTGCATGTTTTAACAGCACTCATATTCTTTTAACCTGTACTTCATCATCTACTAATGCCATCAAATTAGCATTGGAGTCCATTCTTTTATTTGAATGAGCAGCATTTTTAAATAATGTTGAATTACATTATAGCCAACAGGCGTTCACGTTTTACAAATAGTATGCCCCTATTCGTCAATCGCTTTATAGCCAATTTACATTGCCAGAACATGCGCTATAAGAGAACCCCCTGTACTGGAGTTGGGAGGTCATGTTGCGGCTGTATACAACATTGGGCAGGCCACTTTTGGAATACTATGTTCAGTTCTGCTCTCCCAGCTATAGGGAGGATGTTGTGAAACTTGAAAGGGTTCAGAAAAGATTTACAAGGATGTTAGATAACAAGGTGTGGAGCTGTATGAACACAGCAGGCCAAGCAGCATCATAGGAGCAGGAAAGCTTGACGTTTTGGGCCTAGACCCTTCATCAGAAAATGGATGTTGCCGGGTTTGGAGTGTTTGAGATACTGAGAGAGTCTAAATAGGCTGGAGCTATTTTCCATCGAGCATCGGAGGCTGAGGAGTGACCATATAGAAGTTTATAAAATCATGAAGGGCATGGATAGGGTAAATAAGCGAGGTCTTTTCCCTGTGGTGGGGAATCCAAAACTAGAAGGCATAATTTTAAAGTGCAAGGGGAAAGATTTAAAAGAACCTAAGGGACTATATTTTCACAAAGAGGGTGGTGCACTTATGGAATGAGCTGTCAGGGGAAGTGGTGGAGGCTGGTACAATTTCAACATTTAAAAGGCTTCTGAATGGGTATATGTTTCGGAAGGGTTTAGAGGGATATGGGCCAAATGCTGGCAATGGAACGAGAATAATTTAGGATATCTGGTCGGCATGGATGTGTTGGACCGAAGGATCTGTTTCCATACTGTACAGTTCTATGACTCTATGCTCTAATCCCTCAGTTTTGAACATGATGCCTTACCTGGTTATGATACCTGGTAGATCATTGTCAAAGAATTTTTTCATGCACTGATGTTCATCGGATCGTACTAAGAAGAGTTCAAATGACTTCAGATACTGATCCTGAAATGAGGACTGGGGTTTCAAAGATGACTCCATGTCTGGTTTCCTTCACTTAAAAAATGTGACTGTACATTTAACTGAGTTTTATTATTTACATGTTAAAAAGGGATGTGGACATAACCTCGATCAGACGCCAGTATTGTTTGCTGTTGATAAACATTGCATTCTACAATGGATGCTCTGTTCAATGGTCTTTCTCAACCTCTACCACCTGCCTTTGAGTCTTTTGAGTAAATGAGCTGTTTACCCCAAAAACATTTGTTGATAAGCTTGTGTGTAAGGGGCAATTTCATTGTGACATCAGAACACATGGAACTGGAGCCTGAATCTATTACGTTCCAGCAGATGTTGTCTTTTATCATCATTAGAATATGATTAGTTTCTAAGAGCTATTAATGTTTACCCTAGGGGTGTAGTCCTGACCAAACCACACAGTGGCAATGTTTCCCAGACTGAAAGAATCAAAGGCAAATGCTGGAAAATGGTAGCAGTGAAGCCTAGCGGTAGTACAGTGCTATGGTTTGCCAGACCCCGAAGACTGAACTTTGCGAGGCAAACTGGCTTTGATGTAAGAGAACAGAATATTTTCCTGGTGCTGGGGACTGACACCAATACAGACCATCTTTTAATCAGAAGTCTGTCAGCGTGCCAGTGAGGCAGCAGGCAACAGGGGAAGGGTGGGACTTCCACCATTGCTTCTTTTGTATCTTATGTCAGGAAAACTGTACCTCAGTGCCAACCCTGCATAGCCAGCATTACTGAGTGCAACCCGTAATTTGATTAAGAAAGCTACATGGGTATCCTTCGTAATAAGTCATTGAATACTAAATACAGGTGCAACAGGCAAGTTGGAAGCTGATTGTACATTAGCCTTCATTACAGAAGAATTGGAGTGCAGGAATAGCAAAGTTTTGCTTAAATCACATAAAACCTTGAGATCTGGAGTACTGTGTGCAGTTTTCTTTTTTCCGTAGCTGAGGAAGGATATTTTTGTAATTGAGGGAGTGTAACAACAGTTTAGCAAATGTGTCTCCAGTATGGCAAAACGGCCCTTTCAAAAGAGACTGGAAAAACTGGGCTTGTATTTTCTAGCATTTAGAAGAATGGGAGGTAGACTATATGGAACCTAAAAATAAAAAAGGTGCATAAGGTTGGTTGTACGGCAAGGTGTTTCATCCAGTTGAGGAATCCAGACCCAAGAAACAACAGTTTCAAAAAAATGGAGAAGCCACTTTGAACGAAATGAAGGGACATTTTATTTATCAGAGAGTCATGAGTCTTTGGAATTCTCTACAACAAAAAATTGTGTATGTTTAAGTTCTGTCAAAGTAAAGGTTTTGGTAGATTTCTAAACGCCAATAAGATAAAGGGTTATGGTGATGATGTGGACAAAACGTATTGAAGAGGATGATCAGCAATGATGATATTGAATGGGAGAGCAGGCTACAAAAGCCAAATGATCTTGTTCCTTTCTTTTCCATGACATCTGTTGTCTGTACTTTGAACACTTTGGCCAGTTTACGCATTACAAACACTTTAACCAAGAGCTCTTGTCACTGAGCTGGAAAGAGGAGCACAGAATTCAGTTTGCAGTTCACCTTGAATTATTTAACAAAACATTCCTCATTAAAACACTAAGTGAGCATTTCCCAAATTCTCACAATACTTACGCTCTATTCAGCCCTATCTATCTGAGAAATGATGTTACCCACAACAATCTACATGTTTGAACGAGGCCATTGGAATCTCTTTCCTTTCCAATGTAGGGCTGGACCTCTTCTACAAAAGTGGGTCTCACTTCTCACAATGGATCTCCTCTCACCAGATGGTCAGATCTTCATTGCTGTGCCATGTGGAGTATTCACCGAGCCTTCACTGACCATTCATTGAGTCTATGCTACATCTTCACTATATCATCATTGAGTAATTCACTGCATTTTCACTGAGTCTTCACTACATCGTCACTGAGGACGTGGCATCCTGGTATATGTTCTTAGTCCCTCCTCACCCCTGAACTTTCAGAATATATTGTGGTCTTTGGCCAATGGGTCATGAGCTGGGTTCAAATCATTAAATGGGGCTGTGCCAACACCCTTGCCTGTTGCCATGCCAGGAGGTGATATGCTGTCTGAGTGTCTCTCTGCTGGTGGGGGAAATCCTTTAGGGTGGTTCCAGTTGCTTGCTTGCCAGCCTGAATGCTCATTTTGTTGAGGAGCTTCAGTAGTAACTTAATTAGTGGATCGCCCCTGCAGTTCTCCATATATACACCAAGTCCTGACTTTTGGTGCCCATCCTTCTCTGCAGGGATTCTATCAACAAATATGCTTATGGGATGTTTCTCTTCTCCCAAGGTTCCCTTGTGTCTTCCCCCATTTTGTTTTGGCTTAGATCTTCCCTTGTTTGCCATGACTTGAAAGTCATGGGGTTCTCCTCCATAGCTCAAATTGTTGGCGAGGAAGGTGGGCACTTTGATACATTTAACCACAACATTTGATCCTGTAATATTACGGTCCAGCATGCTGTGTGGTTTTGGCTGACTGTATCATCTTTAATCCTGAAGTCCAGTAAAATGTCAGAATGGTGAGGGGGTTCAGACTGATAATGTTGGCAAAATGTTGTACAGCCCAAAACCTGGCTAGCAAGAGCTTCCCATTTGTAGAGAAGCCTTGCTGTATTGGTGAAAGACCCTGACAGGCATAGGTTACCAGACTGACTTTACTGCGTACGTCTTGGAGAAGTCTGGCTACTCGCGGCTGCAACTTCCAAGATGAAGAGTAGTTCTGGGTCAGGTCCCTGCAGTGTAGGGGCCTGCACTAGGGCCTGTTTTAATTCAGCTGTGTATTGTTCAGTCCATTCCTGCGAGGCATTCTTTTTAAATAGATCAGAGAGTGGGAAGGCTTTACTGGAGAAACTATTGGTGTGACTCAGACTGTATCCCACCAGTTCTGAGAAAGGGTCACAGGACCCGAAATGTTAACTCTGATTTTTTTCTTCACAGATGCTGTCAGATCTGAGCATTTCCAATAACTTTTGTCTTGATATCCGACTAAGCCCAGAAAGGAATACCATGAGCCTACACCCCTGGGGAGGGGCAAACAGGTTATAGCCTCAATCAATTTCCTTTCTATTTCGAGTTTGCTGTAAGCTATCACAGTTCCCTAGTATGAGACCTGGGACCTCATGGTGTGTGCCTTCTTGGGGTTAACTTTTAGTCCTTGGGTGCTCAAGAGGGTAAACAATTCCTTCAACAATGTCAAGTGTTCAGGCCTTGTCTCGATCTGCAGGAGGAGATTGCCCACATATTGCACCAAACAGTCCACCTCTAGAGCTTTGGCCATCTGCTGATGAAATATTGACAGAGAATTATGAAATCCATGGGACACGCGGTTCTATGCATATTGCTCGCCCTGAAATGTGAAAGTGAATTTTTTTTCGCAGTGTTGGTGGAGGGCTGGGCCAAAATTACAAATATCAAGTATGGGGAAATATTTTACCTATGGGGCCTGCCGCATCATGGTTTCAGGGCTAATCACGATTGTCACCATGATGGTTAGGGTGGTTTAGTTCCCCAAAATCAGCGATGAGCCGCTTAGAGCCATCCAAATTCTTACCTAGCCATATTGGCATGAATTGGTAGGCACTACGGGATGTAGAACTACTTACTTTAACAAACTGCTAATAACCTTCCCCTCTGCTTCCTTGGGGAAAGTATATTGTTTTTGTGGATTTGGTCTGTCTATCACTAACATGGTCTCTATACGACTGCAGTCTGGTTGCGCCACGTGACCCCATCACACTGCTCTGTATCTGTAAAATCTTCCTTACTATCCTGTTTTGACACCATCACTTCGATAAATTGTTATGATCTCTACCTTAGTTACAGTTTTGTATTACTTACTGCTTTGGCTAGATACTCAGCATTTGACTCTTATACCTATCTTGTTATTTCAGTCATTTGGTTTGTCTCCAGCACCACACTATTTTAACTTTTTGCGATTATCTCTATGCCTCATTTAATCAGATTAAAGGTCATCCCTTTGCTTGTTATTCAGGTGTTGAAACTTTACTCATGCCGTCTGACATTTTTGATCATCTGCAGAGACTTTTTATTCAACATTTCACTCACACCATTTATATGGTCCTTTCATCTCTCTGCCCTTGATCTCTCTGCCTACAAAGTCTGTGTTTATGTGCTTCACTCTCACTTCACTGATGAAGGGGCTATGCTCCGAAAGAGTATGATTTCAAATAAAGCTGTTGGACTATAACCTGGTATCATGGGACCTCTGATTCTGAGGATTGGGTAATGCAGAATGGATCATGGGGCTCAGGCACATTAACATTAATTTTACCTCCTTGATATCATTGAGCCTGAGGAGAACCCTTTATTGATGAACGCTATCAAAAAACATCTGGGGGTCAGCAGCGTCTCAAACATAAGGAATTAATTTGCTATCTCCAAAACTGTACCACCATATGCAGGGTTGTGTAAGTAAGTGGATTATGGTTCTAGCTGGCCTGATGGGTTGTGGTTAGTGGGTTCATCAAGATGGGGTAAGGTCCTTAGGGTGCCAAACGATCTGCATCTCTATCTTTTCTGTGCTCAGCATAACTACAGGCTTGTTCTTCTGCTTCCTCCCAGTCTATCCCATTATCACTGACTGCATCTGATCCCTTTGTCATAAGTGCTCCTATCATTTCCTGTAGATTTTTGCATTTCTCAGTCAGCTCGTCTACAGCTTTCTGGGCTGCGTCCTGATCGCTGACCACATGCTATGCCCGCTGGTGCACTGAAAGGGTCTGAAACTGTCCCAAGTGTACCACGTTCACCTGGTTCCTCTGCTCCTGCTCTGCTGCTTGGTCTTTTACTTTCTCTGGTTCCTGCTTCAGTTCCTCCAGCTCCTTACTTCACCTCAGCTTCTCCCATTCTCAACTGTTCCATACATCTGACTATCAATATGGCCTTGCTGAGGTTTAAAGCATGCTTCCCTTCATCTTTCACACCACCTCCCAACATTTCTGTTCCGCTGGTCTCAGACACGATATATGCTCACTGTAATTGTCGATCCATCTGGGCCACTTCTTATTTAGGTACTTCCGTAGCACCTTCTCCCAGTCTGGGTCTTGTGCCATTTCTTGTGTTGTTTCCTTTCAATTTACTGCTTTCTCTCTCCTTCTCTATCTTTCGCTCTCTCTCTCTTTTGGATCCCTGACCCTTCTGTTTTTGTAAAAACCAGAAGAACTGTGGATGCTGTAAATCAGGAACAAAAACAAAATTGCTGGAAAGGCCCAGCACATCTGGCAGCACCTGTGAAGGAGAAAACAGAGTTAACATTTCGGGTCCGTTGAACCTTCCTCGGAAGTCTTCTGTTTTTGTGTTTCTCTGTGATTCTGGTCCCTGTCCATTTTCATTAATTTCTTATGTCATGGGTCCCTGATCCTACTGTAGCTTCTGTGTATTTCATGCGTCACCAACCTAATATCTGACCTCTCACGAATTTGCGGGTCATTTTTTTATTTTGCAGATACCTGGCCCTGTACTAACTCTGGCTGTTTGTCCTTCTCAAATTACAAAATTACAAACATTTGCTTTATGGTCAGAAACCTTCACCCTCTTTCAGCCACCATAATCCTGATCATTGTGTTGGGCAGCTCCCTCTAAATTGATGCTCAGGCTGAATGTTTGAGAGTTCAGGGTCGGTGATGTTTGACTGCGAGGTAATGCAAACATTTTTAATCTAAGACCCACCCAGTAACATCAATCCTTTGGATATTTCAACCAGTTTGTCTTAAAAAATGCTTCACACAAGTGCTCTTGTCAGTGAGGTGGACAAAGAGACATAGAATTTGGTTCATTTTTCAACTCGATTTTATTAACAAATTATTTCTGATTAAAATGCTACACGTGCATTTCCCAAATTTCCACACTATTTCCTTTCTATCTAGCTCTCTCCATCTGAGAAAGGATATTACCCACAATAAACCCCATGATTGAGCTGGGCCATTGGAAACTCCTTCCTTACCTCGACAGGATTGTTTCTCTTCCACAAAGTTGGGTCCACAAGTCAGAGCAGATCGTTTCTCTCTCTCTTTCTTTCTTCAGTTGATCAAAGCTCAACTGCTGGGTCAGACTGAGTCTTCTCTGCATCTTCATTTTGTCTTCAATGAGCCTCAAATGTATCTTCACAGCATCATTGCTGAGGTGGTGGCTTCAAGGTGTGTGTACTGATTGCCCCTAGCTCCTGGCTTCCCAGTATGTTCTGTAGCCTTTGGCTAATCCGGTCTCAAGATGGGTCAAATCATCCAAGGGGTTATGGAAGAATCCTTCACTCTTGCCATGGTGGTGAGTGTAAAGTGCACAGACTAAGGCAGTCAATATACCAGAAAGTCTGAAAAACTTCTTCAATATTTAATCCTCGATCTTGTTGTGTCATCTTTGATCTTGGTTTCCACTGTTCCCTGTAGCCGACAGCTGCTGGATGCTGTTTGGTCCCGTTCGGCCAATTTTCTGTCAGGCCTGATTTCTCCAGCTGTGGGTCAATTTAGAATGTCCAATTTTGGGCCTATGGTTTCTTGACCATATTTTTTTTATGACGAATAATTCTGACTTGTAATACTATGTTGCCTCAAGACAAACCATTCTGACTTTCAGCAATGTACAATGTTCAAAACTGAGGAATTGGAAAGGACTATTAGCTAGTCAAGTTCTTACTTATTTGTGGAGCAATATAAGAAGATCTGAAATAATTTAAATGCAGATTGTAGCCTGAGCAGAGAGATTTCATAGGTCACTCCATCTTTTATTTCTAGCCGTTAAGTAAAGATAAGAACAAAAACAAAGTCGCTGGAAAAGCTCAGCAGATCTGGCAGTATCTGTGAAGAAAAAAATCACAGTTAATGATTTGGGTACGGTGACCCTTCATCGGACCCTAAATGTTAACTCTGATTTTTTTCTTTGCAGATGCTGCCAGACCAGCTGAGCTTTTCCAGCAACTTCTGGTTTTGTTCCTGATTTACAGCATCCACAGTTCTTTCGTTCTTCTTTTAAGTAAAGATAAGAGTTTAGCTTACTCTGATCCCTATTATCTCTTAAAGGAAAAGTGAAATGCGGACTACTTAAACTGATGAGACTTTAGTTCTAAAATTCTTGTATAGTTTGCTATTGACAATTATTAAGTTCTGCAATGACTGCTCTGCTCATTTTTCTTCATCAGCATTAATCACCTGTCTTTAGCGCTATAAAGTAAAAGGTTCACAACACCATTCCAAGTGTTTCCTTGTTTTTAATGAGCTCCCTTGGTTTTCCAATTACTTTGGGTGCTCAGGTTGCCAATTTCAGCATCTACACATTCTCATTAGAGCTCGGGGTTGAGTTGGAAGGTGGTGAGCTGGGCACTCACTATATCTTCTAGAGTCATACAGCATGGAAACAGGCTCTTCAGCCCACTATGTCCATGCCGACCAACAACACAAAACTACATTAATCCAATTTAACTGTACTTGGTCCGTTGCCTGCTATGTCCTGACATTTTAATTGCTCATCCAGTTGCTTCTTAACTGTTAGGAGAATAGCTGCTCCCATCACCCTCTCAGGTATCATATTTCTACCACTGGGTGAAAGAAAAAATTTCCTCAGCTCCCCTGCAAACCATTTGCTCCTCACCTCAATCTTATGCCCTCTGGTCTTAAACACATCTGCCATGGGGAAAAGATTCTCACAATCTACCTTTCTGTGTCTCTCATAATTTTGCATACCTCAAACAGATCCCCCCTCTGCCTTCAGTTCTCCAAGCAACAAAACCCAGCCTATCTAGTCTCGCCTCTTAACTGAGATATTTCATCCCAGGCAACATCCTTGTGAATCTCTTCTGCACCCTTCCAGTGCAATCGTGTCTTCCCGACAATGTAGCAACCAGATCTGCACACACGTAACATGATGGCAGGCTGTTCACCCTCCCCCTTCAGAATGCCCTGCAGCTGCTCTGTGACATCCCCAACCCTGGCACAAGGGAGGCAATATTGCACTCAAGTGTCTCATTTGCTGCCACAGAACCGCCTGCCAGATCCCCCATCAACTCCACTATCACAAAAGCACTTCCAATCTTTTGCCTTCCCTGCTATGTAGCAGCGCCAACCCATGATGACACAAGCCTGGCTGTTGCTGCTTTCCCATGAGTGGCCATCCTCCCAGAACGGGCCACAGGGATTTCCTGCATTACTTGCCCATACTTCTTAGTTTTCTTGCTGGTCACTTGACACTTTTCTGCCTGTGTATGCCTCACTTGTGGTGTGCCCAGTTCATTAAACATGTTATCCATGACATCCTCAGTATTACGGATGCTCCATAGTGACTCCATTTGCAGCTCCAGCACCTCCATGTAATCAATCAGGAACTGCAGGTGATCACACTTCTTGTATATGTGATCACCATGGACACTGGAAATGTTCATGGTTTCCCACATTTCCTTCTTTTGTGAAATCCCCATTGAATTCGTGGCCATTGGCAGCATGTAATATAGAGCCAATTATTTCACTATCATTGTTATTAAATCCAGCCACTGATTTCTCTGTTTGGGTCACGCACACCAAAGGATCCCAACCTGAAACATCAGCTTTCCTATTCCTCTGATACTGCCTGGCATGCTATGTTCCTCCAGCTCTACACATTTTTATCATGAACCCCAAATCTTCAAAGACTACTTGCACTGCTTCTATTATAATCTGATCTCTGAGAGCCCCTGTTCCATTTCTCCAGCAACCTGAGGTCACTATTTGTTTTCCCAGAAGTCTAACAACACAAGTAGGAACCCAGAGTCACAACTCCATTTCTTGAAGCCATTCATTTCTCTTTATGAACTGGCTCAGAAAAAATGTGTTTGATACCAAAGCTGGTGCAGATAACAGTTCGCACAGACATTCCCCCTTGCTGCTGCAAACAGCAGATTTCATTACACATGCTAAAGATCGCTTCCACAAGTATTTCACTGTCTGTAGAGCCTTCGTTCTATAACTATTGTCCTTGTCAGGTGCGGAGATTGGTGATCAGACAATTTAACAGAGCGAATCCTTTAATTTGATGAATACCGTCCTTTGTTCCATCTGTGAGGTATAAAGATGTCAGAATGGGCAGATTTTCTTTGTTTGAAGGCACAGTGACCACTTTGACCATTCATCGATAACATGAAGCCTGAAAGTAGAGATGAGAGCTGTGCCAAGGGAAGATTCAGAGTCAGAGAGCAATGGATTTATTGGTGACAAAAACATCAGTAATGTAGGTGCAGTTGAACAAGTCAGTCATGGCAGAACTAGAATAGAATAGAAAAAATGGTGAATGGGGAATCAAAGGCTAGATATTTGGGAGTTTTAAAAGTAGGATGAGCAGTGGGAGTGCATTGGAGCATAGCTTTTTCTACGTGGTTGAAGACTGAAGGAGGTGGAGCTAAGATGTGAAAATGGACTGTTTACAGAAAGTGAAACAACGAAGTGATCAGAGAAGGCCTTATCTAATTATTACAATTGGAGTAGTAAGACCACATGAAATAGTTAGAATAAGGGAATGGCTGCGAATATGAAGAGCAGAAGGAAGTATAAGAGGAAAGTAAACTGAGAGGAGAGGAAATACGGTCAGTTATGATAAAGGCTTCAGCAGTTTAGATTTAGCACTTCAGTCCAACCAGTCCATGCTGACCATAATCCCAAACTAACCTAGTCCCACCTGCCTGCCCTTGGCCCATATTCCTCCAAACATTTCTTATTCATGTACTTATCTAAACGTATTTTAAACATTGTAGCCGCACCCTTCACTTCCTCTGAAAGGTCATTCTACACATGAACCCCTCTGTGTAAAAAGAAAATTGCCTCTCATGTCTTTTTAAAATCTTTCTCCTTTCACCCTAAAAATATGCCCCCGTAGTCTTGAAATTCCACACCCTAGGGAAAAGACACCTGCCATTCACCTTATCTATACCCCTCATTGTTTATAAACCTCAATAAGGTCACCTCTCAACCTGCTATGCTCCAGTGAAAAATGTCCCCGCGTATCCAGCGTCTCCTTGTAACTCAAACCTTCCAGTCCCGGCAACATCCTAGTAAATCTCTTCTGAGCCCTCTCCAGCTTAACAGTATCCTTCCTGTAATAGGGTGACCAGAACTGGACACAGTACTCCAGAAGATGCATCATCAACATCCTGTACAACCTCAACATAATGTCCCAACTCCTATATTCAAACGTTTGAGCAATGAAGTCAAGCATGCTTAAATGCCTTCTTAATCATCTTATCAATATGTGATGCACACTTCAAAGATCTATGTACCTGAAGCCCTAGGTCTCTCTGTTCTACAACACAGCCAAAGGTCCTACTTTTAATTGTATAAATCTTTTCTTTATTTGTTTTACAAAAATATTGTACCTCACATTTATCCAAATCATGCTCTATTTGGCACTCTTCAGCCCATTGATCCAACTAATCAAGACCTCTTTGTAATCTTAGATAATCTTTTTCACTGTCCATTTATACCACCAACCTTGGTGACATCTGCAAACTTACTAACCATGCTTTCTATATTCTTATCTAAATCATTTATACAATGACAAACAAAAGTGGACCCAGCACCAATCCCTGTGGAACACTGCTGGTCACAGGTTTCCAGCCTGGAAAACAACCCTTCACCATCAGTCTCTGTCTCCTGTCATTAAGCTAATTTTGTACCCAATTGGCAAGCTCACCCTGAATCCCACGTAATCTAACTTTACTAATTAGTCTACCATGTGGAAGCTTGTTAAAGACTTGAGTAAAGTCCAAATAAACAATGTCTACCGCTCTGCCCTCGTCAATCTTTTTGGTTACTTCCTCAAAAAACTCAATCAAGTTCGTGAGACACGATTTCCTTCTCACAAAACCAGTTTGATGTTGAGAAAGATTAATTGAGTTGATCGTGCAAGTTGGAGCCAATGTCTGCGACAGTATTAGAGATTTCAGTGTATGGCGATTAATTTGCAGTCAGAACAACAATTGTTCCAAGCAAAAAGTCCTGACCGTGCTGTCTAAAAATACCAAAATTCAGAGTGAATTGAACTGTTGCCTTTTCATAAATAGAAAATCACAGGTGGAATCTTCTTTGGAATTTCTCTACTTTGACTATAGCATCCTATTTAAAGGTTTTTCACCTTCACTTAAAATGCTCCATGAAATATCAGTGCATGATAAAGTTCAATGACATCCCTCTGCCAGACAGACATATTGACCAGATAAGGTAGGAACTGCCAATGCTGGAGAATCTGAGATAACAAGGTGTAGAGCTGGATGAACACAGCAGGCCAAGCAGCATCAGAGGAGCAGGAAAGCTGATGTTTCGGGTCTAGCATTTCTGAGGAAGGGTCTAGACCCAAAACACCAGCTTTCCTGCTCCTCTGATGCTG
>JAHRHZ010000144.1:67914033-67951514 GCA_024137785.1 Ginglymostoma cirratum
TTCACCAACACCTTCCACCCCAACCTGAAGTTCACCTGGACCATCTCTAACACCTCTCTCTCCTTCCTGGACCTCTCTGTCTCCATCTCGGGTAACCACCTAGAAACCGATATCCATTTCAAGTGCACCGACTCCCACAGCTACCTAGAATATACCTCCTCCTACCCACCTTCCTAAAAAAATGCCATCCCCTATTCCCAATTCCTTCGCCTCCGCCGCATCTGCTCCCAGGATGAGACATTCCACTTCTGTACATCACAGATGTCCTATTCTTCAAGGGCCGCAACATCCCCCCCGCAGTAGTCGAGAACGCCCTCGACCGTGTCTCCCGCATTTCCCGGAACTCATCCCTCACACCCCGTCCCCGCAATAACAACCAAAAAAGAATCCCCCTCGTCCTCACGTACCACTCCACCAACCTCCGGATCCAACGCATCATCCTCCGACACTTCCGCCATCTGCAATCAGACCCCACCACCAAAGACATTTTTCCCTCCCCACCCTTGTCTGCCTTCCGGAGGGACTACTCTCTCCATGACTCCCTTGTCTGCTCCATACTCCCGTCCAGCCCCACTACACCCGGCACTTTTCCCTGCAACCGCAGGAAGTGCTCTACCTGCCCCCACACCTCCTCCCTCACCCCAATCCCAGGCCCCAAGAAGACTTTCCACTTCAAGCAGATGTTCACCTGCACATCTGCCAATGTGGTATACTGCATCCGCTGTACCCGTTGTGGCCTCCTCTACATCGGGGAAACCAAGCGGAGGCTTAGGGACCGCTTTGCAGAATACCTGCGCTCAGTTCACAACAAACAACTGCACCTCCCAGTCGCGAACCATTTCAACTCCCCCTCCCATTCCTCAGATGACATGTCCATCCTGGGCCTCCTGCAATGCCACAGTGATGTCACCCGAAGGCTGCAGGAACAGCAAATCATATTCAGCCTGGGGACCCTGCAGCCCAATGGTATCAATGTGGATTTCACAAGCTTCAAAATCTCCCCTCCCCCAACCGCATCCCAAAACCAGCTCAGATCGTCCCCGCCTCCCTCACCTGTCCTTCCTCTCACCTATCCCCTCCTCCCACCTCAAGCCGCACCCCCATCTCCTATCTACTAACCTCATCCCGCCCCCTTGAGCTGTCCATCCTCCCTGGACTGACCTATCTCCTCCCTACCTCCCCACCTACACTCACCTTTACTGGCTCCATCCCTGTCTCTTTGACTTGCCTGTCTCTTCTCCACCTATCCTCTCCTCTATCCATCTTCTATCCACCTCCCCTTCTCTCCCTATTTATTTCAGAACTCCCTTCCCCTCCCCCATTTCTGAAGAAGGGTCTAGGCCCGAAACGTCATGCTTTCCTGCTCCTATGATGCTGCTTGGCCTGCTGTGTTCATCCAGCTCCACACCTTGTTATCTCAATGTTGAAGCTGTTCCTTAGACGTGCTCAGGATTCGTCAACCAATGCAGGCATGATGAGCTCAATGGCCTCTTTCTGTGCCATAGCAATTCTTTGATTCTGGAATTGAAAATTAATATCCAAGGTGCTCCTGTGAGCAAAACACATAAGAAATATCTTAGGGAGTAAAAAAAATGTCGTTGAAGGTCTGGGGTGATTCCTGTACAGAATGCTGTTGAATGAATTATCAGTCTATTCCCTCTCCCCCAATTTGATAACAGCAGAACCAGTCACTTAAGTCCAAAATGTCACCTTCAACTGCTGTCCAGTTGTAACATCAACCTCAACAGCCCTCTGTACACAATAGCTAAATCAGTTGCACACAATGAGCTCAAAGCAAGGCAGTCGAGTTGTATCACTGAAGTAAGAGAGAGCTCGTGTACAATTTATCTCCTGTTTACAAATGTTTTTGTTTCCTGGGAATAATGTATGATAATTACAAAATGAGTGCAAGTGAGTTATAACACAACAATTCAATCAAACCGTGGTGATTGTTTCACAAACTGTTGAACTGCTGCTTCAAGCTCTCAACCAGTTTTTCATAATTAATATTACTTGATTTCATACATATATATATACATGCAAATAGTCATCAGTGAGCATTCAGGTACTGCGTAATGTGTTACTGTAGTAATAACCATTCTTATTACAAGGTCAAAATGAGGATCCATACTGCAATGTACATTAATGTGCAGAATAATAGGTAACTGTCAATAAGATACCAAGTAGTAATTGAATTTGTATCTTTTTTGTTCATCGTGGTCTTGGGATTTAGTGGCTGACTGTCTCGCCTGTATCTCTTGCTCTTGTCTCCTGGAGTGAGGAACATTTTGAAACAAGCAAATTGCAAGTAATGCTAAACACCAATCTAGGCAATCCAATTACCTTGTGTAGTTCCACCTGCATACATGGGCATATCCTTAGACGATAGTGTGGGGAACTCGACAGTTTTGCCAAGGGCATGATAGCCTGAATAACCTTGTATGTTATGTCCTTTTTATTATAATATCGAAGCAATATATCGGTGGTGGTTTGAGAGGGAGGAGTTTAAGGATGCGTTTGGAAGTGATGAAGGTGAGACAGTATATGGTGCAAACTGATGTAATCATCAGACATTGCAAATTGTGATAAAGAGGACAACACTGAGCAATGAGAAGCAGGTGGAAAATATGGGCTTGACAGCATTGTCGCATGTATTTATTACAAATTCAGTGAAAAATGTTATTCAGTGTCACTCGTCTCTGACGCCATCTTAAAACACAGAAAATAAACCAAAACAAAGAATATAGCGCCAGAGAAATAAAACAATGAAGTTCACCTTATAGTCTTATCTCAAAAAGCTTAAGACGTCTTTGGAACAGGTACTGCTTCGAGCTCAGCCATGGGCATTGATCCAGGCTCCTCTACCCAGGCGCTTCAAGTCCCTGCTGCTAAACTGACTACGCTGCTGCAACCGTGCTTGAGCCTGCAGCCACTGCTGGAACAAAGGGTCACCACGCTGCCACGACATCACTCCAAGATGGCAGCAGCAGAGTAACAGCACTCGGGCTCTGAGCCTGGTGCTTGTACACATCCATCTGCTTTTCTTTTCTTTTTACCTTCACATCTTTTTTTTTTCCTTTCTCTTTGAAGTTATTTTCTCTTACCAGTTCTCCTTGGTTACAGTGTAATCAGCAAGAGCAGGCTGTGCGCAGAATGGCAGGCAAAGATTGTGACACAGGCCCGGGAAACAGCGATGCTGAAAATATTTTTTTTTTCTTTATTCATTCACGGGATGAGGGCATCACTGGCTAGGCAGCATTTATTGTCCATCCCTAATTGCCCAGAGGGCAGTGGAGAGTCAACCACATTGCTGTGGGTCAGGAATCACATGTAGGCCAGACCAGGTAAGGATAGCAGTTTCCTTCCCTAAAGGACATTAGTGAACCAGATTGTTTTTTCCCAACAATCGACAATGGATTCATGGTCATCATTAGGGATCCTCTCGGAAGGAGAAATCACAGTATGGTCGAATTTAAAATACAGATGGAGTGTGAGAAGGTTAAATCCAGTACCTATGTCCTGTGCTTAAACTAAAGAGACAATGAAGGAATGAGGAAGGAGTTAGCGAAGGTAGAATGGGAGCAAAAACTTTATGGTGGGACAATTGAGGAACAGTGGAGGACTTTCAAAATGATTTTTCACAGTGCTCAGCAGAAGTATATTCCAGTGATAAAGAAGAACTGTAGGAAAAGAGAGAGCCAGACATGGATGTCTAAGGAAATAAAGGAAAGTATCAGATTGAAACAAAAACACATACAAAAAAAGCAAAGAGTAGTGGGAAACTCGTAGACTGGGAAATCTTTAAAGGCCAACAGAAAGCCACAAAAAAAGTTATAAAGAAAAGTAAGATAGATGATGAGAGTAAACTAGCTCAGAATATAAAAACAGGCAGGAAAAGTTTCCATAAATATGTAAATCATAAAAGAGTGGCAAAGGTAATCATTGGTCCTTTAGCGGACGAGAAGCCAATTTAATAACTGGGAATGAGGAAACAGCCGAGACATTAAACAGTTATTCTGTGTCGGTCTTCACTGTGGAAGACACAAATAACATGCCGAAAACTAATGGCAAGAAGATTATAGCAGGTGAGGACCTAGAAACTATCATTATCACGAAGGCGGCAGTGCTGGGCAAGCTAATGGGGCTAAAGGTAGACAAGTCTCCTGGCCCTGATGAAATGCATCCCAGGGTACTAAAAGAGGTGATGGGGGAAATAGCAAATGCACTAGTAATTATTTACCAAAATTCACAGGACTCTGGGGTGGTTCCTGCAGATTGGAAAACAGCCAATAAGATGCCACTGTTTAAAAAAGGAAGCAGATAAAAAGCAGGTAACTATAGTCCAGTTAGCTTAACTTCAGTAGTGAGGAAAATGCTTGAATCTATCATTAAGGAAGAAATAGCAAGACATCTGGATATAAATTGTCCCAATGGGAACATCCAGCATGGGTTCATGAAGGGTAGGTCATGTTTAACTAATTTGGTGGAATTCTTCGAGGACATTACATGCACGGTGGACAATGGGGAACCTGTGGATGTGGTGTATCTGGATTTGCAGAAGGCATTTGACAAGGTGCCACACCAAAGGCTGCTACATAAGATAAAGTTGCATGGTATTAGAGGTAATATATTGGCATGGATAGAGGATTGGTTGACCAGTAGAAAGCAAGGAGTAGGGGTAAATGGGTGTTTTTCTGGTCGCTGGTCAGTGGCTAGCGGTGTGCCTCAGGGATCAGTGGTGGGACCTCAATTGTTTACAATTTACATAGATGATGTGGAGTTGGGGACTGAGTGTGGTGTGTCAAAATTTGCAGATGACACTGAGGTGAGTGGTCGAGCAAAGTGTGCAGAAGACACTGAAAGTCTGCAGAGGGATAGAGAGTGAGTGAGTGGGCAAAGGTCTGGCAGACGGAATACAATGTTAATAAGTGTGAGGTCATCCATTTTGGTAGGAATAACTGCAAAATGGACTATGTTTTAAATGGTAAAAAATTGCAGCACGCTGCTGTGCAGAGGGACTTGGGTGTCCTGGTGCATGAATCGCTATAAGTAGAATTGCAGGTGCAGCAGATAATTAAAAAGGCAAATGGAATTTTGTCTGACATTGATAGAGTGATGGAGTTGACAAACAGGGAGGCTATGCTGCGGCTGTATAGGGTCCTGGTGAGGCCATACCTGGAGTACTGTGTGCAGTTTCGGTCTCCTTACTTGAGAAGAGATATACTAACACTAGAGGGGTTGCAGAGGAGATTCACTCAGTTGATTTCAGAGTTGAAAGGGTTGGATTATGAGGAGAGACTGAGTAGACTGGGATTATACGCATTGGAATTCAGAAGAATGAGGGGAGATATTATAGAAACGTATAAGATTATGAAAGGAATAGATAAAGTGGAGGCAGGGAGGTTGTTTCCGCTAGCAGGTGAAACTAGGACTAGAGGGCACTGCCTCAAAATAAAGGGAAGCAGATGTAGGACTGAGGTCAAGAGGAACTTCTTCACCCAAAGGGTTGTGAATTTGTGGAATTCCCTGCCAATGAAGCGGTTGAAGCTACCTCACTGAGTGTTTTTAAGGCAAGGCTAGATAAATTTTTGAACAGTAAAGGAATTAAGGGTTATGGTGAGTGGGCGGGTAAGTGGAGCTGAGTCTTAAAAAGATCAGCCATGATCTTATTAAATGGCGGGGCAGGCTCGAGGGCCAGCTGGCCTACTCCTGCTCCTAGTTCTTATGTTCTTATTTTCTTATGATCAGATTCTTAATTCCAGATATTTATCGAATTCAAATTCCACCATCTGCCATTAAGACGTTCCCAGAATATTCTCTGGGCCTCTGGATTAATAGTCTAATGATAATATCACTCGGCCATCGCCTCCCCAAATGTTCAAACAGGAGGCATCCAGTGGCAACAGCAGCAATACCAATGAGGCGGATGCAGCTCTACGCCCAGCCCAAGGTCTCCCAGGGAGCAAGGAGCAGGTCAGGAAGGAAGTTACAGGGTTTTGACCCAACAACAGTGAAGGACACATGATATGCTTCCAAGCTGCTGCTGTATGTAGCTTGGTCGGGAACTTGCAGATGGTACCCCATTAAAGATCCAGCCAACTGAAATAGACTGAAAACAAAACCATGATGAAGAGGTATACGGTGGACGTTTTGAACCATTATGGCGCTTTACTTCAGGATGTGACAGATCAAGATCTTAGTGAGGAGGATATAAACAGAAAGCCATCATACAAGAGTTAGACAAATCATTGAACATGCAGTAACTGAGACAATCTCAAAGAAAGAGAGGAAGAATAAGTGGATTAAAACTGATGAACTATCAGTTGAGATGGAGAAAAAGAGGTAGAATGAGTGAAATAAAGAAAAATATGACAGCAGAGGAAAGAAGCCAATAAGATGTGCTTGCAGAGAAATCAAAGTAAAGTGGTGTAAAGGCCATTGCAGGAATGTAGAGAAACAAGAGAAAAAGCACAGCATAAGAGCACTGTATGAAAAAATTAAAACACTGATAGATATGAAGAAAAGAATATCTACAAATAATGGTTGTAAAAATAACAAGGAAGGTGCACTTCAATTCCCTTCAAAAAGGAACTGGAAGGAAATTTTGCAGGGAGTATGATGAAGAGCAATATGACTGTGAAGACAGAATAGAACCTGTGCCAGTAGAAGGAAAATAAATCACCAGAGAGTATAAAGGCAGAAGTTAGTGCAGCAATTGAAAAGATCAAACAAGGAGAGCACCTAGATCGATGAGATACCAACAGAATGTTCAAAAGTCCTGAATGATTGGATGTTGACAAGCCGCCTTAACAAACTTTACAGACCAGGACTCCTGCCTGAGGAGATTATACAGGAAGTATTAATGAAGCTTCCAAAGAAACCAAAGACAGGAGAAGCAGGAGAAGAGAACAAGTCTCCTGAGCCATGCACTGGAAATTATTTAATAATAATTTTTTCATGGCTTCACTTGTCTTAAATACATATCTATTTTTAAAATTCAAAGGGGTAACATGATGACATTGTCCCGTGTTGAATTAGCCATTAATGGATAATCACTAATTTTGGGACAGTTTATTTGAATGTTTGTAAATGCTTCGGATGGTTTACTGACATTGATGTTTTTACCAAAATTGACAGTGTGAAATATATCTTCACCATTCATTGTCTTAATGTGCTATTAGTCATATTCTGGATCATCAAATATTTCAGGCATATGCCTCTGGCAGGATGACAGATGGTTTGTAGCGTAGCTTGAAAGTACTCTCTGTAAACAATCTGTTTGGTGCACGGCTCTGTATAGCTGCAACATCATACAAAATAGGTGGGAGGAGTGTGCTGTCTGTTCAACTCCCACAGCTCCACTGCTCACAATATAAATGTAATTGTTTTATCTCATTCCCAATGTGGCCAGTTGTATGCTTTCTCTATATTAGACTTAAAGGCAAAAACAGACATACAACGGAGAGGTAGCACAGAATTTCTTTCTTGTCTGTTCTATTTTAATTTTAAAATTATACTTTATTCATAAAATATCTTTACACACACACATAGTCCCTAAACTTTGCGGGGTTTTTTTTACAGACCTCCTAATAGTTGCAGAAAAGTGGAGGAGCGGATTGGAAGGCAGATACCGGAAAGGTGCAGAAGTCACACGATTGTAGTCACGGGTGACTTCAACTTTCCAAATATTGATTGGAAATATTTTAATTGTAATAGTTTAGATGGAGTGGGTTTTGTCCAGTGCGTTCAGGAAGGATTCCTGACACAGTATATAGATTGGCCAACACAAGGAGAGGCTACTTTGGATTTGGTGCTTGACAACGAACCAGGCCAAGTGTTAGACCTGTTGGTAGGGCGGTATTTTGACGGAGGCGATCATAACTGTTACTTTTACAATAGTCACGGAAAAGGATAGGTACATATAGCAGGGTAAAGTTTATAATTGGGGGAATGGTAATTACAATTCTGTTAGGCAAGAACTGGGTAACATAAAATGGTAACAGATGTTGTCAGGGAAGAGCACTATTGAAATATGGAGATTGTTTAAGGAATGCATACCGTGTGTGCTCAATATGTTTGTCCCTAGCAGGCAGGGAAGATGCAGTCGAGTGATGGAGCCTTGGTTCTCCAGAGAGGTCGAATGACTGGTTAAGAGGAAGAAGGATGCTTATGTAAGGTTTAGGAAATATGGAATGGAAAAAGGCTCTAGAGGGATACAAGTTAGCCAGGAAGGAGCTGAAGAAAGGGCTCAGGAGAGCTATAAGGGGGCATGAGAAAACCTTGGCAGATAGAATCAAGGAAATCTCCAAGCCTTTTTACACGTACGTGAGGAATAAGGGAATGACCAGAGAAAGAGTAGGGCCAATCAAGGATTGTAAAGGGAATTTGTACATGGAGCCTAAAGAGATAAGAGAGGTCTTTAATGAATACTTTTATTCAATATTCACAACTGAGAGGGACCTAGATGTAGAGGAGGACAGTGTCAAACAGGCTGGTAAGCTAGAGGAGGTAGCTGTAAGTAAGGAAGAGGTACTAGGAATTTTGAGTAACTTGAAGATAGATAAGCCTCTCGGGCCTGATGGGATTTGTCCAAGGATTCTATGGGAAGCGAGGGAAGAGATCACAAGACCTTTGGCATCGACCTTTTCATCCTAACTGTCCACAGGTATAGTGTCGAAGGATTGGAGAGAGGCAAACGTCATTCCCTTGTTCGAAAAAGGGAACAGAGATAACCCCGGAAATTTCAGGCCAATTAGTCTTACCTCAGTGGTGGGCAAATTATTGGAAAGGGCTCTGAGAGGTAGGATTTATGATCACTTGGAAAAGCACAGTTTGATTCGTGTTAGTCAGCGTGGATTTGTGAGGGGTAGATCATGTCTCACAAATCTTATTACATTCTTTGAAGAGGTGACCAAACACATGGATGAAGGTGGTACAGTGGATGTGGTATACATGGATTTAAGTAAGGTGTTTGATACGGTTCCCCATGGTAGCCTCATGCAGAAGGTAAGGAGGCTTGGGATAGGTGGAAACGTGGCAGATTGGATTCAGAATTGGCTGACCCTTAGAAGACAAAGAGTGGTAGTATACGGAAAATGTTCAACATGGTGCCCAGTTACGAGTGGTGTACCACAAGGATCTGTTCTGGGTCCTCTTCTATTTGTGATTTTTGTAAATGATTTGGATGAAGGAGTGGCAGGGTGGATTAGTACGTTTGCGGACGATACAAAGATGTATCACTTTGCGGACAGTGCGGAGGGGTGTTCTCGGCTTCAAAGGGACATTGATAGGATGCAGAGCTGGGCTGAGAAGTGGCAGATGGAGTTTAACCCTGGAAAGTGTGAAGTGATTCATTTTGGAAGGACAAACTTGAAAGCAGAATACATGGTTAACAGAAAGATTCTTGGCAGTGTGGAGGAGCAGAGGGATCTTGGGGTTCATGTCCACAGTTCCCTGAAAGCTGCCACCCAGGTGGATAGAGTTGTTAAGAAGGCGTATGGTGTGTTAGCTTTTATTAATAGAGGGATTGAGTTCAACAGCCGTGAAGTTATGCTCTAGCTATACACAAGCCTGGTTCGGCCACATCTGGAGTATTGTGTCCAGTTCTGGCAGCTTCATTACAGAAAAGATGTGGAAGCGTTGGAAAATGTGCAGAGGAGATTTATCAGGATGTTGCCTGGAATGGAGGGAATGTCTTACGAGGAAAGGTTGAGAGAGCTAGGGCTTTTCTCTTTAGAACGATGAAGGATGAGAGGTGACTTGACAGAGGTGTACAAAATGATCAGAGGTATAGATAGAGTAGATAGCCAGAAACTTTTTCCTAGGGCGAAGGTAGCTATTACGAGGGGACATAGTTTTAAAGTGAGTGGAGTTAGATATAGGGGAGATGTCAGAGGTAGATTCTTTACTCAGAGAGTGGTAGGGGTGTGGAATGCATTTCCGGAGACAGTAGTGGAGTCGGCCTCATTAGGGGCATTTAAGCGGCTATTAGATAGGCATATGGATGATAGTATAAAGTAGGGGCGGACATTAGTCCTTAGGATTAGGGTAAAAGTTCAGCACAACATCATGGGCCGAAGGACCTGTATTGTGCTGCACTGTTCTATGTTCTAAGTAGTTTGATTCTGTGCAGTAGCATATGAAGAAACAAACAAACACTGGAGTTTGACACTATCCACGAAACAAACCAAAAGCATCTGTTATTTGTACAATACTATATTAACACATATTTGAGGCACTAGGAGAGTCTGATAACTGAGCAGACCCCCATTTAACTTCAGCACAAAAACTTTAGATAGCGGTTCTTCCCCATGGTGCCTTGGCAGCAGCTACCCCAAGCGCTAGTGCATCCCTCAGCACGTATTCTTTCAGAATTTCTTTCTTGACTGCTATCAGGACGTGAGGATATGATAAGAATGGTCGAGGCATGCAGTGAAATCATGAAATCCCTTCTAGTTCTATTATATTTCAAAATGTGCAAAATGAAACAGTGTGTAGATTCAATGGCAGATGTGCCATTTTGTGCTTGTTTTGTTTGCTTTCTCTCTGGCAAGAAATAATGAAATGTATTCAAACCTTTTTTACATAGGTCAATCAGCGACTTCCCTTACGCATCAGTGGATGCTGAACTGGGATACCTTGCAAATACCACCTGAGCTACAGTCTTAAAGAACGATGCCTGAAAGGTGAAAGTTCTGGTCTCCTTCATAGAAACTGACAATGTTGGCCTTCTTTAGGGCTGCAGTTCTGGCTGCTAGAATAGGCAGATTTTAGTGATAACACAGTGTGGAGCTGGAGGAACACAGCAGGCCAGGCAGCACCAGAGGAGCAGGAAAGTTGACGTTTCGGGACAGGACACATCTTCAGAAATCATGAGCTCCTGTAGCTCCACACTGCATTATCTCTGACTCCAGCATCGGCAATTGTTACAATCTCTGAGATTTTAGTGACATCCTGCTTGCCATGTGGAAATACCCGGCAGCTTGTTATATGGACATACCAGCTCATTATACTGTGTGAACTGCTGTTCATGATGAAGATTGCTGCCAATATCCCTTTAAGTGTGGAAAACTACAGGGCCTGCTTGGTCTTCCATGGCCGAGGTAAGCCACTTCATGGTCTAACTAGAGGAGTCTCTCATCGTTATCAAACACAGTTTAATTCATGTTATGGTCAACTTGGTTACAGACACTTTGAGGAGGACCAGATGTTAAGCCTTGCTCATCTGAGATCCTTTGAGATTTTGCTCACAAGTCCTTGTGACATTTTCACCGTGGTGCTTATAACTCCAAAGAATACAAACCCGGTCCCCTCAATCTCTCCTCATAGGACAATCCCACCATCCTAGTAATCAGTCTGATTAAACTTCATTGGCTTGTGCCTACACAGCAAGTGTTGTCTTGATATTTAAATCATCAACAACTAGACACTAAGAGAGGTTTTTATGATCATTTCATTCAAGTAGTGCAGTGAGAGATTTGCCTTAGTTATCACTCTGAAGCAAAACCCTAAAGCTTGCAAAAGACTTGATTAATTTATGCTATTAGCATCCTCTTATCTACATTCTAATCTTCCTTCATTTACAGCAAATAAGGTGTTTAGAGCTTAATTAGTATTAAAGCTTAATTCCTCTTCAACCATTCATTTGATTTGAAAGGCGTTGTTTGTTGTATCCAGACAAATCATACCTTACATAAGTAGAGTAGGGTAATAGAACAGAATGCAGGATATAATGTTATAGCTACAGAAAAAGTACAGAGAAAGATCAGCTCTGATATATGAGATGTCCGTTCATAAGTCTGATAACAGCGGGGAAGAAGATGCTCCTGAATGTGTTGGTACATGTTTTCAAACTTTTTTATCTTCTGCCCAACTGAAGTGGGTGGAAGAGAGTATAACCATGATGGGTCTTTATCCTGGCTGCTTTCTTGAATCAGTAGGAAGTACAGATGGAGTCAATGAAAGGAATGCTGGTTTTCATGATCGACTGGGCTGCATTCACAACAGTCTGTAATTTCTTGCAGTTTTGGGCAGAGCAGTTGCTATACCAAGCTATGATGCATCCAGATAAGAAGCTTTCTATGGTGCATCTATAAAAATTGGTAAGGGTCATTGTCAACATACTGAATTTCCTTAGCCTTCTGAGGAAGTAGAAGCATTGGTCTGCCTTCTTGACTGTAATATTGATTTGGATTAACCAGGATAAATTGTTGGTGATATTTATCCCCAGAAACCTGAAGCTGTCAGCCATTTACACCATAGCCTAACGTACCATTGATACAGACAGGAGCATGTCCTATCACCTGCTTCCTGGAGTCAATGACCAGCTCCTTACTTTTGGTGACTTTGAGGGAAAGATTGTTGTCTTTACACCATGGCACTAAGCTCTCTATCTCTTTCCTGTACTCTGTCTCATCATTGTTTGAGATCCGATGCACTATGGTGACATCATTAGTGAATTTGTAAATGGTGATATACCTGAATTTGGCACAATCGTGAGTGTATGTAGAGTTTAGTAAGGGGATGAGTATGCAGCGTGTGAGGCACTATTGTTGAGGATTATTGTGGAAGAGGTGTTGCCTCCTAACAGCATCCCACCCAAACCCAACCAACCCAGTCCATCTCTGTAGCGCCACACTCACCACGGTTAATCCACCTATCCTACACATCCCTGGACACTACAGGGCAATTTAGTGTGGTCAATCCACCTAACATGCACATCTTTGGACTGTGGGAGTAAACCGGAGCGCCAGGAGAAACCCATGGAGACACGGGGAGAACGTGCAAAGTCCACATAGACAGTTACCCAAGGCTGGAATTGTACCCAGATCCCTGACGTTGTGAGGCAACAGTAATAATGTCTGCCTCACAACTGCTTCTAATGCTCCAGAAAACTCTAACACTCCTTCCTCCCCAATATTTTCAGCCATGTGATCATTCACTCAATATCAGTATACTTTTATCACTGCTTCAATAACACATTTCTGATTGAATCCAAAAAGGCTACTGGTTCACACTCACCTCATTGACAGATCATTATTTTTATTATTTAAAACTGTTTTAATTGTATGTTATTTACATTTTGGCAATGCATGTGTATGGAGTTCAAAGGTAGTAGGTTAAAGTTTGACTTTAGGTTTTGAACACAGAATCTAGATTTACTTTGTTTTATGACACTGAGTGAGAGCTGGATTGTCAGCAAAGGCATTACACAATTGCCCTCCCTGTCAGTTCAGGTGACTGACAAAATACAATTACACTCTCCGGAAAACAGGTTGAAGTAGCCCTGTTAATGGATCAGTGCTTTGCGATCATTCATCTCTCTGCTCTTTTCCAGGTTTTCAGTATCAAATGGTCATTGAGTTTCCTTACATAATGATAGTGGCTACAGCAAAAACTGAGAGAGAGACAAACAATATGAGAGGAACTGAAAACAAAATAATGCTGGAGATCACAGTGGGTCAGACAGCATCCATGCAGAGAAAGCAAGCTAATATTTCAGCTCTAGATGACTCTTCATCAAAGCTGACTTGAAATGTGGAAGGGGCAGTATTTATGTCATAGTGGGGGGAGGGTGGTGGGGATGGGTGGATTGCTGGGGAAGAAAGGATGTTGGTAGCTCAGATTACACGATGGATGCTGCCTGACGCACTATGACTTACAGCATATTTTCTTTTCAGTACAGATCCAGCATCTGCAGTAATTTGCTCATATAAGATGAGAAGAATTAGTAATTCTGCAGTAGGAGGGCTCAGACAAAGTGGGAAGACAGCAGCCTTACATACCTTTGGAGTGCACATTGCCTCATGATTAAAATAATGTAGTAATAACAGCGATCTTGTTCAAAAGAAGGAGAGGAATGACAATTTAATGTAAATGTAATCAGGAGGATTTGGGTTGGCTGAAAGTAATGAACCATTGACCAACAATGCAGTTAGAGTCCTGGGAAGTTTGAAAGCATGAGTATTACAGTAGTCATGACAGGCTAAATCGCACATCAACCTCTGGCATCTGTGTGCATGCTGTTAAACTTGGAAAACAGAAATTGCTGCCCAAAATAGCTCGCTGCACCCCAGAGTCCATCATTGCACTCCTCGCCAATATAACTGACATGAAATTACTGCAGAGTGTGAACTGCCAACTGAAAAAGCAGGAAAAGTTAGTTTTCAAGAAGAAGTGAATTTAGGCTCTGTAGCTTAACTGATTTAGCATTAGAGAAGCCTTGAGGTGCTTTTTCACTTCTAATAAGTTCTAGCTTTGTTTATGCTAATTCATGATTATTGTTCAGCTAACGTCGTCAATATGAGTGTGCCTTGGATATGCCTTGCATTATGAGAAACCCTGACGTAAATC
The DNA here is from genome assembly GCA_024137785.1 of Ginglymostoma cirratum. Lineage (NCBI taxonomy): Eukaryota > Metazoa > Chordata > Chondrichthyes > Orectolobiformes > Ginglymostomatidae > Ginglymostoma > Ginglymostoma cirratum. The sequence goes on from JAHRHZ010000144.1 coordinate 67,928,386, forward strand.
AGCATCTAATTTTTATTTAGTACTTTCAAACAAACACAACTGACCAGTTGCATGAGAAAACCCCACAACACACATCACCCCATCACAACTGGCATTTAAAGATAACAGCAGTAATGTAAGAAGCTTCTCATTTCATTTCTGTGCGGCAGAGTAAGTAAGAAGAACTGTGAAGAGTGGTTAGGCTGTGATTCAAACAAATACTTAAGTGTACAAAAGTAAAATCTATTTGGATAGAATTAAAGATCAGAAGAGGAATTGTTATTCTGTGGGACACTTAACACAGAGCACTAAAGGATGAGACAGAGATAGATAAGAAATTTTGAACCCAAATTTCCAAATTATATAAAAATAAAAAGTGAAAGAACTGCGGATGCTGGAAATCAGAAACAAAATCAGAAATTGCTTGAAATGCTCAGCAGGTCTGGCAGCTTCTGTGGAGAGAAATCAGAGTTAACATTTTGGGTCCAGTGACCCTTCCTCAAAATTGATGGTAGCTAGGCAAAAGTTTTTTTTTATGCAGAAGATAGAGTGGGAAAGAGGGGCTAAGGAGTAAATGATAGGTGGAGATAGAACCCAAAGACAGAGAAGAACAGTTGGATAGACAAAGGAGTGGATAACGATCAGTCTAGGAGAATGAATAACTAATAATGGGGACTATTAGTGGTTAATAATGGGTTATGTGTAATAGCAGACCATCTGATGACAAGGCCTGGTGTGTCAGGGTAGGGGTAAGGACAAGGGATAAGCTTAAGCGCTAAAATTGTTGACTCAATATCAGGATGTTGAGTCTGCAGATGGATGTAGAGTTCCCAAGTGGAAAATGAAGTGCTCTTTTCCCAGCTTTGCTGGAGCACTGTAGCAAGCCTGAGACAGATGTTGGCCAGGGAACAGGGTGGTGTGTTGCAGTGTAAGGCAACTGGAAACTCAGGGTTTTTTTTAATGGAAAAAATGTATGCGTTCTGCAAAGTGGCCACCCAATCTGTTTCTCGTTTCCCTACCATAGAGGAGACCACATTGTGAGCAGTGAATACAAGAGTAGACTCAATCAAGTAAAGTGCAGTAAACTTCTTCAACTGGAAGGTGTGTCTGAGGCCTTGGATACTGAGGAGCAAGGAAATAAACAGGCAGGTATTACACCTTCTGTGGTTGCACGGAAAGATGCCATGGGGCTTTTTGTGGATGTTGGGAGTGAAGAAGGAGGGAATGGTTCTTGCGGAAGGCTGACAAGGGAGGGGAGGGGAGGGGAATAAGTATCAGGTGGTGGCAACTCGCCAGAGTTGGGGGAAATGGCAGCTAATGATCATCTGGATGTGGTTACTGATGGGATAGTAGGTGAGAACAAAGGGACCCTATCAGTGCTGTGGGAGGGAAGAGATGGGTTAGGGCCGAAGTGCGAGAATTGGGTTGGACCCGGATGAGCAAATAATTCAGTTTTCCTTACTTAACTGCAGATAGTGTGATGATTGAGGTTGAATCACAGATCGATCTGCTAGATCCCAACAGCTGCTGTCAAATTTCAAGCACCATGGAACATGCCCTGAGAAGTTATTCCCAGGTACCAAAAATGGTGGCGAGCTGAAGTTGCCAGGTACCTGCTATGACATCCATGCCAAGAATTGACTGCTTCTAGTTTCCTTGCTGCAGGTGGTCGAATAAAAAGCTACATATTAAAGTGGCTGTTAACAAGCAATAATCCTCATTAATAGGCATCTCACCTCTGCCTCGTGAGACTCATATCTTGACACCCAGATCTCTGCTTGAAAATGCAAAATATTGTTCCCAACATCAAGGAAAGGCTCTCCAAACCTCTCATGTGATCCTCCCACATTTCTCATCATAATACACATTTTTCAAGCCCCTTTTATCTCCTGCCTATTCTGTTAAATAGACCTTTAATTATGCCTTTCCAGAAAGTGTCTTTATTAAAAATGGTGTGATTTTGAGCAGAGGTGATTGGTACAGTGCAATAAGGAGAAGATTCCAAGCTTCAAGTTTTATTTAAATTTCATTGAACTTTTTTTTGCAGGTTAGCATGGTGCAAGAAAGTTTAAGGCTGTGCATTGACAGCAGGTTAAAATTGAGGAAGATAATTAGGCAGATGTGTCAATGGGATTTCAGTCGTGTTAGTTGTAGACATTAGTGGAGTCTTTTAAAGTTTTGGCATTAACATTTAATCAGAGCATTAATGTTGAAGATAATTCAGCATCTATAGCAAAATTCGAAGTGAAGTACACTCTTGCCTTTTCTCAGCTACAGGAAACAAGAGATGATGCTTTCAATGAAATTCCTCTCCTCAGATTTTGATCAGTACAGGAAATCATTTGAGCTCTTTTTAGAACATACTAACGAACATCAGCTCATGACAGAATTCATTGACACTTATCTACTGGACATAATGGCCAGGTGCGGCATTTTTAGATCTCTGTTTTGATCTGTAAGTACTATAATAAGAACATAAGAACTAGGAGCAGGAGTAGGCCATCTGGCCCCTCAAGCCTGCCCCGCCATTTAATAAGATCATGGCTAATCTTTTTGAGACTCAACTCCACTTACCTACCCACTCACCATAACCCTTAATTCCTTTACTGTTCAAAAATTTATCTAGCCTTGCCTTAAAAACATTCAGTGAGGTAGCTTCAACCGCTTCACTAGGCAGGGAATTCCACAGATTCACAACCCTTTGGGTGAAGAAGTTCCTCCTGACCTCAGTCCTACATCTGCTTCCCTTTATTTTGATGCGATGCCCCCTAGTCCTAGTTTCACCTGCTAGCGGAAACAACCTCCCAGCCTCCACTTTATTTATTCCCTTCATAATCTTATATGTTTCTATAAGATCTCCCCTCGTTCTTCTGAATTCCAATGAGTATAATCCCAGTCTACTCAGTCTCTCCTCATAATCCAACCCTTTCAACTCTGGAATCAATTGAGTGAATCTCCTCTGCACCCTCTCCAGTGTTAGTATATCTCTTCTCAAGTAAGGAGACCAAAACTGCACACAGCACTCCAGGTGTGGCCTCACCAGGACCCTATGCAGCCGCAGCATAGCCTCCCTGTTTGTCAACTCCATCCCTCTAGCAATGGCAGACAAAATTCCATTTGCCTTTTTAATTATCTGCTGCACCTGCAATTCTACTTATAGCGATTCATGCACCAGGACACCCAAGTCCCTCTGCACAGCAGCGTGCTGCAATTTTTTACCATTTAAAACATAGTCCATTTTACTGTTATTCCTACCAAAATGGATGACCTCACACTTATCAACATTGTATTCCATCTGCCAGACCTTTGCCCACTCACTCACTCTCTATCCCTCTGCAGACTTTCAGTGTCTTCTGCACACTTTGCTCTACCACTCACCTCAGTGTCATCTGCAAATTTTGACACACCACACTCAGTCCCCAACTCCACATCATCTATGTAAATTGTAAACAATTGAGGTCCCACCACTGATCCCTGAGACACACCGCTAGCCACTGACCGGCAACCAGAAAAACACCCATTTACCCCTACTCCTTGCTTTCTACTGGTCAACCAATCCTCTATTCATGCCAATACATTACCTCTAATACCATGCAACTTTATCTTATGTAGCAGCCTTTGGTGTGGCACCTTGTCAAATGCCTTCTGCAAATCCAGATACACCACATCCACAGGTTCCCCATTATCCACCATGCAAGTAACGTCCTCGAAGAATTCCACCAAATTAGTTAAACATGACCTACCCTTCATGAACCCATGCTGGATATTCCCAATGGGACAATTTATATCCAGATGTCTTGCTATTTCTTCCTTAATGATAGATTCAAGCATTTTCCCCACTACCGAAGTTAAGCTAACTGGCCTATAGTTACTTGCTTTTTGTCTACTTCCTTTTTTAAACAGTGGCATCTTATTGGCTGTTTTCCAATCTGCAGGAACCACCCCAGAGTCCTGTGAATTTTGGTAAATAATTACTAGTGCATTTGCTATTTCCCCCATCACCTCTTTTAGTACCCTGGGATGCATTTCATCAGGGTCAGGAGACTTGTCTACCTTTCGCCCCATTAGCTTGCCCAGCACTGCCTCCTTAGTGATAATGATAGTTTCTCGGTCCTCAACTGCTATAACCTCTTGCCATTAGTTTTCGGCATGTAATTTGTGTCTTCCAAGGTGAAGACCGACACAAAATAACTGTTAAAGTCTCGGCTATTTCCTCATTTCCAGTTATTAAATTGACCTTCTTGTCCTTATTCCTTCATAGTCTCCTTTGTTTAAGCACAGGACATAGGTACTGGATTTAACCTTCTCACGCTCCACCTGTATTTTAAATTTGACCATACTGCTGTCGCTTCTTCCGAGAGGATCCCTAACCGTGAGATCATTAATTATTCTGTCTCATTACACAGGACTAGATCTAGGATAGTTTGCTCCCTCGTAGGTTCCATTACATATTGTTCAAGGAAATTATCGCAGATGCAAAGTTGTATACATAAGTGGTACGTTCTTATCTAATCAGTCAGAATTTCTGTTTAGATACTCTCAATATTTTTCTGTTATTTACATGTCACAATAGTTGATAACTGCTGCTAATGTAAAAGATTATGCTATATAAATTCACATATGCAACCATGATAATAGTCAATAGTGCAGACCTATTCCAAATACTACTTCTGATGTCTTTTCTGTAAATTTAACATTGTTAGACACAATGCTGTCCCTCCACTTATCTACTCCATTCAAAGTTTGCCATTTAGTACATAGTATCTTTTGTTATTTTTGCACAGTCTTTCTCTGTTTATTACAGTAGAAATAATATTTAAGGGTATGGGGGACAAAGCAGAAAATTGGCAGTAGGTAATGGTTTTCATTTGAAGAGCCATTGCAGACACAAATGGCTGAATGGTCTCCTTTCTGTGCCTTAACAGGTTAGAGAGCCCAGTTTGGAACTGAAGGAGAATTCAATAAGGTCAAGAATTCGGCTGCTTTTCACAGAAGGAGTAAGGGTCAGAGAGATGTTAGAGATCGAAGTTGAAGCAAGCAGGTACGTTGTTGAAAATAAATTCTATACTTACTCAAGCTTCCTTAGCTTATTTCTATTTACTAAATGCATGTCTTTTACTTTTGATGTTCAAACTCTGACATAGTGTTCATAACAGGAAGATAGTAATTAGCCAAATGCCATAATCTTTGACCAATCACTGTTATTTAACACTGTCTTTGAAGAAAGCTGTCCTCAAAGGCAAGTTAGCTCTGTGACATGGATGTCCCTGCTCCCAGGGAATGCCAGGTGTTCGCTGGCAGCAATATCATCAAGCGTAGGTGGCACAGTGGTTAGTACTGCTACCTCACAGTGCTAGGGACCTGGGTTCAATTCTGGCCTCGGGTGACTATCAGTGCAGAGTTTGCACATTCACCTGGTGTCTACGAGGGTTTCTGCTAGGTGCTCCAGTTTCCTCCCACAGTCCAAAGAACCTGGGTTAGGTAGATTGGCTGTGTTGAAATTGCATGGTGGATTAGCTGTGGTAAATGTGGGGTGATGAGGATAGGGTGGGATGTTCTTTGGAGGGTTGGTGCAGACTCGAAAGGCTGAATAGCCTGTATCTGCACTGTAGGGATCCTAAGCACAGTATTCTTGCCATGCACTTGCAGAGAGGAAACCACAGAGTAAAAACTGAAACATTTCACTTTCAAATTTTACTGAAAGTAAAATAAATGATTAAACATATGCATAAGATTAAGGTGTTTGTTAATTCACTGAAGAGATATGGGCTTTGCTGGTTGGATCAGTGTTTATTGACAATCCCTAATTGCCACTGAGAAGATGGCAGTGGAAGTAAATTGTCAAACTTTTATAAACATGTGAAAATATATATAGTTTCTTTTTAAGTCGTAATGCAAAAGTTTGACATTCAGCAAGTACAATTTTGTAAATTTAAGCTAATGAAGGTCTTTAGCACCTCTTAAAAAATCGCTGTTAAATCTCATTCAATTGTTTTTGTTCTCTGTTATGCTGAAAGTGTAGCAGCAGAAATTTTCATCAGTTTTCTGATTTCTACTCAATTACATTGTAGAGGGATCTCAGCACAGAAATGTGGAAAATCACAGACAGAAACTTTCAAATTTCCATCTTTAACTATGTATGTGTAGACTCCAGAAATTCCTGTCAGTTCCAGAGAAGTAAATGAATGCTGACAATTTTGCCCTTATCATGACCTCAGGACTTTTTTTTCTTGTTTATTAGTTAAAAAGTTGAAATAAATTGGTAAAATTTGCCATAGGAGTGTGGTTATTTATGTAGTTAAGTACAAATTGATTAATTGATTTTATAGTCACGTGTACCGAAATACAGTGAAAAGCTTTGTTTAGGAGCAGTACAGGCAGATCACAGCAAGCAAGGATCTACAAATCAAAAAGACTTAGCGGCATACAGGTTACATTATTTGAGGCTACAGTCCATTCAACAGTCTGATAACAGCCAGAAAGAAGCTGCTCCTGAACCTGCTCATGCGTGTGTTCAGGCTTCTGTATTTTCTGCCTGACAGAAGAGGTTGTAGAAGATCATTACCAGGTCTTTGATGATGTTGGCCACCTTTCCGCTACAGCGAGCCAGTAAATAGAGTCCACGGATGGAAGGTTGGCTTCCGTGATGGCCTGGGCTGTGTACACCAGCTTCTTTAGTTTCTTATGGTCCCGGTCAGGGCAGTTGCTATACCAAGCCATTATGTACCTGGACAGTATGCTTTCAATGGTGCATCTGTAGAAGTTGGTGAGGGACCTTATGGACATGCCAAATTTCCTGAGCTGCCTGAGGAAGAGGAAGCATTGTTGTTCCTTCTTGACTGTCAAATTTACTTGGGAAGTCCAGGACAGGTCATCAGTTTTGATTATCAAATTTGATTGAATCATGAAAGTTCAAAAGAAAACTTAATTTTACTTTTCAGCATTATGAAAAAGGGAAGCTCCAATTTTAACGTTCTTGGGATAGGAAGTGGTTCAGGTAGTACAAATTGCATATTGATTTTTATCTATTGATTAGGTATTGTATTCATGGAGTTCACTATAAGGTGCCAGATACTGAACATGCAATGTAAGATGTGTGAAGTAATGGTGGAGTTACCAGAGTTGTTGTTTGTTCTGACAAGGACTTTGGTTTGATCCATCCAGTCATTGAGCATTATAATAACCAAATTGTCAAAATGCTCTGTTTCTTTCATAGACAAACTGAAGAGTGCCTTAAAGGGAAAGGCCCAGCAGATTACAAAAGCAGTGATGGGCATGCACAATGACCTGCACTCCTTCATCCTGTCTCTGCTCAGGAGCCCAGAGTCGTGGCTGCAGATGGGCTGGGAGCCTAGACTCACATCCAGTACCCAGTCCCTCTCAGGAAAGCAGGGAGTCCCAATGAACTGTTAACATCTGGAAGCACCTCTCAGGTTGTGGGAGCCTCTCCTCCCTGCTTCTGCCACTGGCACAGTTACTTTCAATTGCCAAAGCAACAGAAGGGTATTTTGCCTCAGTTTAGATGTTGTTTACAATGACAAATCTGTCGTGGCCTTAAAATGTAAGCTTTCTGAAGTCATCTAAGGGAAGAGTCAGCAGCAATGGATCAGCTGCCACTCAGCCCTGCAACTGAATGCAAGTGGGGATCACAATACTGCAGCATATGGAGGAGATTCAGAAAGATCCCATTATTGTCACCCTCTGATGCATATGGGTGCATTTATATTTTGTTTCACTAAGAAGTCCCAGTGGGACATATACAGTCAGTTGTACTATAACACAACAGTTGTGTTCCTGTGCAACATCATTTTATAGAAAATCACACTATAGAAATAGAGGAGCCTATGAGAAAAGTGGGGTTGGGGCAGGCCAGCAAAAAATACATTCAAAATTGCTCAAACATTACTCAAAAGCCTAACACAAAGGTCAGCACAATTTGAATAAATGTTTAATTCATATCTAATAATGAAATAAATGTAAATTTAACACCCTACCTTGAAAAAGTGTCAAGATGACTTGATGGGGGAGGAGGTTGTTCCATACCTCTCCCAGAAAGCACTTCGCGATAAAGCCTGGAAAATGATCACATGATGCCAGACTCTTTCGGCGCTAACATTGTACGTATTCGTGATAAAGCCCTTGAAACGATCATGTGATGTCAACTCATACTCCTCCGCACTCCTTTGGAATTGTGTTATAGCCAACACAAGTTCGAGTTTTAGAAATAGCATTCCCCAATTTGTCAAGTGCGTTACAGCAAACTTGTGTTGATGGAACATACATTATAGCAGAACCGACTGTATAAAATGTGTGCTTTCTAGACCTCATGCAGAGGTTTCATTCCAGGAAATGAGAAAACAGAGAGAGATGAAGTCTTTGCAGCACATTACAGGAGGGATGTGAATGCACTGGGGAGAATACTGAAACAATTTACAGGAGTGATTCCAAGGATTGAGGAACTTCAGTTATGAAGACAGATTGAAGAAGTTGGGACTGTTCTCCTTGGAGAGAAGAAGGTTGAGAGGAGATTTGAAACAGGTTTTCAAAATCAAAAGTGACCTGAATAGAGCAGACAGGGAAAAGCAGTTCTTGTTCTTAAAAGGAACAAGGACACAAGGGCATAGATTTAACGTGATGTGCAAAAGAAGCAAGGCTAATGTGAGAAAATGCATACTCATTCAGCGAGTAGTTAGAGTATGTACTGCACTGCCTAGAAGTGCAGTGGAGACAGGTTCAATTGAGACATTCAAGAGGGTATTTGATGATTATTTTAGGAGATCAGCACAAGCTAATGATGTTTATTTAATGAGCTGTGCAGGCACAATGGGTTGAATGGCCTGCACCGTAACGCTTGTGAAAATGTCTTAAATCGTAACCAGGGGTGACGGAAGGCTGCAATGACTATGTTAACATGGCTTATGCAACTGGTTTCCTGTCATGGTGCAATTGCAGGAAAGCAACAGGCATATAATCTATGAAAAGACCTTGATGTACATGCTTCCAGAATCTCTTTAGTGTTCTGGGCTCATCTGGCTCATGGCCATCTAAGTGCTCCCTTTATGGGCGGCACAGTTGCTCAGTGCTTAGCACTGCTGCCTCACAGCACCAGGGACCCAGGTTTGATTCCAGCCTTGGGCGACTGTCTGTGTGGAGTTTGCACAGACGCTCTAGGAGGAGGAGTATGAGTCGACATCACATGAACGTTTCAAGGGCTTTATCGCGTATACGTACAATGTTAGCGCTGAAAGAGTCTGGCATCATGTGATCATTTTCCAGGCTGTATCGCGAAGTGCTTTCTAGGAGAGGTATGGGACGACCTCCTCGCCCATAAAGTCATCTTGACACTTTTTCAAGGTAGAGTGTTAACTTGCATCTGCATGGGTTTCCTCCGGGTGCTACGGTTTCCTCCCACAGTCCAAAGATGTGCAGAGTAGGTGAATTGGCCATGCTAAATTGCCCCTAGTGTTCAGGGGATGTGTAGCTTAGGTGGGTTATAGGGGGATGGGTCTGGGTGGGATGCTCCAAGGGTCAGTGTGGACTTGTTGGGCCAAATGGCCTGTTTCCACACTGTGGGGATTCTATGATTCTTACAAGGTTCACACATATGCATGCAGTGTAGCCCAAACATCCTTATGGATCTCATCATCAGAGAATTGACTGGATCTTGTGATTCCACTTCATCCAGTGCATCCTCTCTCTACTGTATTGGGTTTTCCAGAACACAGCCCACAATGATCACCACAGACACATTGGATGAGTGATACTTCAGTGCTGCCCTGGTCTATCTAGCCATTTCAACCATAATTTCAGAAGATCAATTCTCTACTCTCTCAAGGTCCTGGTTGTGCCATCGCTATCATTCACACATCTAGCTATTTCTTCACAGGATGGCCCTGTCACCAACAGCCATCCTTCCAAGGCATCAGATCCAATAAACATGTCTACACCTGCAAGTTCCTGAGAATGTAGATGCCATGGGTTCTGTCCACATACCTGGTACCTAATTATCAGTTGGTGGTCACATGTTAATTGAACATTCAGAGATTGATAGCACTTTCTGCTGATAAATGTGTAGATGGGTATAATGGAGCCCTTATGGTGAGGTGCATGTAATCTATCACTCCCCTGAACTATTGGGAAATTTGCCACTGTCTGAAATCCTTCTACTCATTCAGATTAACTGTTGTGGTCCATGGTGAATGCTATAATTCTTGTGAAGTTGCAGCAACAGAGAAACATCAGCTGTGAGTAAATTCTTGACCATATTTTCTATTTCAGTGTCTACCATGATTGGATTGCAGAGAGAAGCAATTACTGTTTAATTTTTCCAAAACTATGTGTTCACTGGGCTATGCGTGTATGCTTGTGATCACCAGAAGATGATGGAAATATGATCATATTTTAAGGTGAAATGTGATATTTTTGTATGGTGATTTATGGATTAATATATCAATCTGTTTTCTCATAAGCATTTCATGGTCACATACCAAGAAAGTGGCCTCCCATGCAAATTTTAAATATCGTATGATCAAATCCAGTCTCCAAAATTATGGAAGGTGGGCAATCTTAGTAATTGGAAGTTGCCTGACATTTTGAAACGGCCTAAATAGTAAACTATTAAGCTTGATAATGTCCCAGTTTTATGAAATTTCTCACTGCCTGCTGAATTTTCCAGGCATCAGATGGGGATTGTTTTACAATGTCATGATGGCATCAGGGTCAGAGAAGGCCTGCCACCAGGACTTGGGTGAATGGAGCAACAAATTCTTCTCATGATGGTGGCAGTGACCCTATGCATTTTCTAATAACAATTTTTGTAAGTAGTTTTGTGTCTTCAAAATAAATAACCATAGAAAGATTGAGATAACATGAGGCTTTTGAAAGTTATAAACACAATAGACTTCCCATACACAGGAGAACCCTTGTTTCTTTGTTGTAATTTGTTCACTGCTGGCTGGGATTGCCCATCCCCAATATCTGAGAGGGCTTTTAAAAGTCAGCTATATTGCTGTGGCTCTGGTATCATATAGCCTGGTAAGGGTGGCAGATTTAAGAACAAAGAACAAAGAAAATTACATTACAGGAACAGGCCCTTCAGCTCTCAAAGCCTGCACCAACATGCTGCCCGTCACAACTAAAACTCCCTACCATTCTGGGGACCGTATCCCTCTATTCCCACCCTATTCATGTATTTGTCAAGACGCCCTTTAAAAGTCACTATCATATCTGCTTCCACTACCTCCCCCAGCAGTGAGTTCCAGGCACCTACCACACTCTGTGTAAAAAACTCGCCTTGTACATCACCTTTAAACCTCGCCACTTGTGCCTTAAACCCATGATCCTTGGTAACTGACTCTTCCACCCTGGGAAAATACTTTGACTGATTAGTCTGTCCATTCCCTTCATAATCTTGTACACCTCTATCAGGTCACCCCTCAACCTCCGTCGTTCCAGCGACAACAACCCAAGTTTCTCTAACCTCTCCTCATAGCTAATACCCTCCATACCTGGCAACATCCTGGTAAATCTTTTCTGTACCTTCTCCAAAGCCAGTACATCTTTCTGGTAGTGTGGTGACCAGAATTGAAGACAATATTCCAAATGCGGCCTAACTAAGGCTTTACCTGCTAATTTTTAAACTCAATGCCCCGGCCGATGAAGGCAAGCATGCCATATGCCTTGTTGACTACCTTCTTCACCAGCATTGCCACTTTCAATGAACTGTGTACCTGTACACCAGATCCCTCTGCCTATCAGCACTCTTAAGGGTTCTGCCATTTACTGTATATTTTCCATCTGGATTAGACCTTACAAAATGCGTTACCTCACATTTTTCTGAATTAAACTCTCTGCCATCTCTCTGCCCAAGCCACCAACCGATCTATATCCAGCTGTATACTTTGATGGTCCTCATTGCTATCCTCAATTCCACCAACCTTTGTGTCATTTCTTCCTTAAAGGGCTGGTTGTAATTTTCTATAAATCATTGGATCCTAGAATCATACTGACTATCAATGTGATACTCAAAAATGGAAAAAGGTAAAAAGTGAGTAACTATAGGACAATTAGACTAACAAGTATTGTTGGAAAAATGTTTGAATCAATTACTAAGGAAATAATAGCAGCAAATTGGAAAATCGTAATCTAATTAAGCAGAGTCCACCTGGCTTCATGACAAGGAAAGCATGTCTGATTCATTGATTAGAGCTTTACGAGACAGTCTCAACCTGAGTGGATACAGGGGAACCAGTAGATGTGTTGTATTTAACTTCCAGACGGCATTCCACAAGGTATCTCACATAAATTTAGGTTATGAGATAAGAACTCTAGGTGTTGGAGGAGATATATTGGCATGGGTACAGAACTGACTAATGGGTAGGAAACAGTGAAAAGGAATAAGGGATTCCTTCTCAGGTTGGTGACCCATGACCGTTGTGGTTCCACAGAGATCAGCGCTGGAACCAAGGCTATTTACTATATCTATTAATGACTTGGAGGAAGGAAGTGAATGTACTGTAGCCACATTTGCAGATGATACAAAAATAGGTGGTGAGGCAGATTGCAAGAAGGATGTAAACAGGTTACAGAGAGATAAATGATAGGTTAAGTAAGTGGACAAAAGTTGGCAAATGGAGTATAAAATGGGAAAATGTGAAGTTGTTCATTTTGGAAAGGATAATAAAAGAACAGAGTATGGTTTAAATGGAGAGAAATTGCAAAAAGGCTGAAACACAAAGTGACTTGGGGATACTTAAGTATAAAACACAGAAAGCTAAAGCACAGGTGGAGCAGATAATCAGGAAAGTTAATGGAATGTTGACCTTTATTTCAAGGGTTTTGGAGTTTAAAAGTAGGCAGGCTGACTGAAACTATACGAGTGTTGGGAAGACCAGATCTGGAAGGCTGTGAGCAGTTTTGGTCCCCTTATTTAAGGAAAGATACTATTTCATTGGAGACAATTCAGAGAAGATTCATTCGGATAATCCGTGGTATGAAGGGATTGTCTTATGGTCTAAGGCTGATCAGGTTGAGGCCTGAAGGGGGAAAGAGTGTATAAGTGTAGATTTCTTATAGAAGTATCGCTTTCTCACAGATCTGTAGCAAGGGACAAATATAAAGGTAAGGGTTAAAAGAAAATAAGGTTAAAAGAGCTCTTGTTTGCTTCTGCAGAGATAGGCAAATAGTTGAAAAATAGTTCCCAAGGGAACAGGCCATGGCATATTTCAGGTGGGAAACAGATCAGTCTGCAGATGTTGGTGTCAAGGAGTCAGGGCTAGGCACTATGAATAACTGCAGGTTTATTTTTGATAAAAGTTTTAGTGGACAATAGACCCCAGTGTCATAGTGAAGGAGCCATCTTGCCACTGATAAGAAACTATGTGGTATTGTAAGATTTACTGTCATGCCAGATGGGGATTGTAATTAATAGAGTTTCGGGGTTGTGTCAGCCTGTTTGTGTAATGGTATAAAAGAACTACTTTCTTCCCATTGTATGCGGAGACAGTTCAAACTCCTGAATGAGTCTTGGACCCCCTTCCCCTGCACTTACACGGGTGTTGTGCTTGAATAAAGTTCTCAGGTGCTGCTTTATTTCGTTGTCTCTGACTGCCTTTACAGAGGTGACTCTTAAAGGGCCCCACCCACTGGAGTTAGAAACATGAGGAGTGATGTTAGTGAAATGATTCTTAAGGGGTTTGACAGGGTAAATTCTGAGAGAATGCTCCCCCTCATGACAGAATCTAAGACAAGAGGGCATAGTCTCTGAATAAAGATTTGCTAATTCAAAACCGAGATAAGGAGAAATATTTTCTCTTAGAGAATTGTGAATCTTTGGAACGCCTTGTTACAGAGTTTTGGGGACAGGGTCCTTATGTATGTTTAAGGCTGAGATGGGTACATTTTTGATAAGTAGGGGAATCAAGAGATTTGGGGAAAATACAGGAAAGTGGAACTGAAGGGTGTTGGATCAGCCATGATACTACTGAAAGCCGCGGCAGGCTTGAGTGGTTGAATGGCGTTCTCGTGTTCCTATTGTTTTTATGGGTTTTTACAATAATTACCAGTGGTCACTTAGTTATAGTTGGGCTAGCTTTTTATTCCAGATTTTTACTGAATGCATATTTTACAGGTTTGATTCGTGATAGTCAGCATGGATTTGTGAAGGGTAGATCATGCCTCACAACCCTTGTTGAATTCTTTGAAGGGGTGACCAAACACATGGATGAAGGTAGAGCACTGGATGTGGTATACATGGATTTAAGTAAGGCATTTGATAAAGTTCCCTGTGGTAGGCTCATACAGAAGGTAAGGAGGCATGGGAGAGGGGGAAATGTGGCAGTTTGGATTCAGAATTGGCTGACCCGTAGATGACAAAGGGTGGCAGTGGATGGAAAAGATTCAACATGGTGCTCAGTTACGAGTGGTGTACCACAAGGATCTGTTCTGGGTCCTCTTCTATTTGTGATTTTTGTAAACGATTTGGATGAAGGAGTGGAAGGGTGAATTAGTAAGTTTGCAACGATACGAAGGTGTGTCACGTTGTGGACAGTGCGGAGGGGTGTTCTAGGTTACAAAGGGACATTGATAGGATGCAGAGCTGGGCTGAGAAGTGGCAGGTGCACACCCTTAACATCGCCATCTAGATAATGAACACTAGTGTGTTGCATAGTACTGTCTGTGGTCTTGTGAGGCATTAAAGCATTTAGAAAACAAGCACAAATCTTAATTCCAAATTAAGAAATATGAAAGACAACACACAAAAAAAATGCCATACCCCTGTTCACGGCAGTAAACACACCCCCTTTATTTCAGCCAATTCTGAATCAAGAGTTTAACCCTGAAAAGTGTGAGGTGATTAATTTTGGAAGGACAAACTTGAAAGCAGAATATACGGTTAACGGAAAGATTCTTGGCAGTGTGGAGGAGAAGAGGGATCTTGGGGTTCATGTCCACAGTTTCCTGAAAGCTGCCACCCAGGTGGATAGAGTTGTTAAGAAGGCATATGGTGTGTTAGCTTTCATTAATAGAGGGATTGAGTTCAACAGCCGTGAAGTTATGCTCCAGCTATACAAAAGCTTGGTTCGGCCACATCTGGGGTATTGTGTCCAGTTCTGGTCGCCTCGTTACAGGAAAGATGTGGAAGCGTTGGAAAATGTGCAGAGGAGGTTTACCAGGGTGTTGCCTGGAATGGAGGGAATGTCTCACGAGGAAAGGTTGAGAGAGCTAGGGCTTTTCTCTTTAGAACGATGAAGGATGAGAGGTGACTTGATAGAGGTGTACATAATGATCAGAGGTATAGATAGAGTGGACAGCCAGAGATTTTTTCCTAGGGTGGAGGTAGCTAAAACTATGCCCCCTCGTAATAAAGTGAGTGGAGGTAGATATAGGGGAGTCATCAGAGGTGGGTTCGTCGCTCAGAGAGTGGTCGGGGTGTGGAATGCATTGCTGGAGAGAGTAGTGGAGTTGGCCTCATTAGGGGCATTTAAGCAGCTAATAGATCGGCATATGGATGATGGTATAAGGTAAGGGTGGAGGTTAGATAGACCTTAGGTTTCGGGTAAAAGTTTGGCACCACATTGTGGGCCGAAGGGCCTGTACTGTGCTGTACTGTTCTATGTTCTATATTTCATACTTTGCCCTAGCAGGATGCAAATCCATGACTCCAGAGCATTAAGCTGGAGTTCTGGATTACTGGTCCAGTGATATTACCACTACGTGACCATCACACCCTACTTGTTTCATGACATCCTGGCCGACACACTCAATCTTTTTAAGTTACCCTTGAGAAGCCGGTTGTGAGCTGCCTTCTTGTACCACTACAGTTCATGTGCTGAAGGTAGATCCAGAATGCCATTTGGTGGGGAGTTTGGGGATTTTGACCTAGGCAAACTAAGGAATGCCATTATATTTCCAAGCCAGGATGGTAAGTGCCTTGAAAGGACCCTGCATGTCGTGGTGTTTCCATGTATCTGCTGTCATCATCCTTCTAGATGGAAATGATCATGAATTTGGAAGGTGCTGTCTTAGTATCTTTGGTAAATTTCTGCAGTGCATCTCGCAGATGGAACACACTGTTACTACTGACCATCAGCGGTGGAGAAAATGGATGCTTATGGATATGGTGCCAATCAAGCAGACTGCTTTGTGCTGGGTGATATCAAGCTTCTTGAGTGTTGTTGAAACGGCACTCATCCAGGTAAGTGGGGTGTATTCCATCACACTCCCGACTTGTGCCTTGTAGATGGTGTTTGAGCCTTGGGAGTTTGGAAGTGAGTTACCCAATGCAGGTTTCCTAGCCTTGAACTGCTCTTGTAGCCATTATATTTACATGGCTAGTCAACCTCAGTTCCTGGTCAATGGTAAGCCCCCAGGATGTTGATAATAGGGGTTGAGTGATGTTAACACCATTGAATATCAAGAGATGATAGTTAGAATTGCCCTTGTTGGAAATGGTCATTGCCTCGCATTGTTATTTGCCACTTTTCAGCCAAAGCCTGGATAATGTCCAGGTATTGTTACATTTGGGTATAGTCTCCTTCAGTATCTAAGGAGTCACGAATAGTGCTGAACATCGGGATGTTTGCTGATTGCTTCCCAATGTCTGATCTGAAGATGAAAGGAAGGTTGATGAAGCAGCTGAAGGCCTACACTGAGAAACTCCTGCAACAAGTCCTGGGGCTGAGATGACTGACCTCCAATAACCACAACCATTATCCTTTGTGCCACGTATAACTCCAACCAGCAGAGAGTTTACCCCCAATTCCCATTGATTCCAGTTTCGCTAGGGCTCCTTGATGCCATCGTGTGTCAAGTGCATACTTAATGTTAAGGACTCTTACCTCACCTCTAGAATTCAAATGTTTTGTCCATGTTTGAACCAAGTCTGTATTGGGACCAAAAACAGAGTGGCCTTGGAGGAACCCAAACTGGGTTTCAGTGAGCAGGTTATTGCAAACCAAGATTGTTTAGTAGTATTGTTGATGGCACTTTCCATCACTTCACTGATGATTGAGAGTAGACTGAATTGTCTGATAATGTTGTAGATATGCAAGAACTGCTTGGAATGGTTTGTCTCAGAGTGGGACATGTTCTGGAACATAAGTCTTAAGTACTATTAGTGGAATATTGTCAGGACCCATAGCCTTTCAGTATCTGATGCTTCGAGTCATTTCTTGATATCACATGGAGTGAACTGATTTGGCTGAAGACTGGTACCTGTGGTCCTGGGGAGCTCTCTAGGAGGCTGAGATGGATCATCCACTCATGGCTGAAGATTGTGGCACTTCTGGTGAAGATTGTTGCAAATGCTTCAGCCTTGATGAACTGGGTTTCCAGTCGTTGAGGATGGGGATATTTGTGGAGCTTCCTTCTCCTCCAGTGAGTTCATTAATAGTCCACTGCCATTCATGACTGGACGTGGCAGACTGTGAAGCTTAGATCTGATCCGCTTGTTATGGAATCATCTGTCTATCAATTACTGCTTATGCTCTTTGACATGCAGATAACCTTGTTTTGTAGCTTCACCAGATTGACATCTTATTTTTAGTGCTGCTCCTGGCATATCTTCATACATTCCTCATTGAAGCTGAGTTGATTCCCTCGCTTGAGGTAATGGTAGAGTGGGGGATCTGCTGGGCCATGACATTGCAGATTAGGTTGAAGTATAATTCTGCTGCTGATGATGATGCATGGTGCTTCTTGGATGCCCAGTGCTGTGTTGCTAGATCAGTTTGAAGAATATTCCACTTAGTATAATGATAGTGCTACACAAGTAATAACGTATTCTCAATGTCCTTTAGGACATGACCAGTTCAATCAGTAATGGTGCTGCCAAGCCACACTGGATGGGAGATTTCAGCATCTATACCAAGAGTACTTTTTGTCCCTCAGTACTTCCTCTAAGTGGTTTTACACAGGGAGAAAGTCTGAATCGGCAGCCAAGCAGTGGGCTGTGGGTGTTTGTTGTAATTAGCAGAAGGTTTCCTTAAGTATGATCGAAAACTCACTGGACAATATCGACTACATACTATTGTGTCACCACCTCTGCTAGGTCTGTCCTACTGGTGAGACAGGACATATCCAGAGAGAGTGACAGTGGTGTCTGTAACTTTTGTCTGTTACGTGAGTGATGATTTATTGTCACTTGTACTCTCCAATGAGCAACACGGTAAAAGAAAAGTTTCAACTGTTACCACAATTTGGCGTTATTTGAATAATTCAAGAATAAAAAGAATAAAAAGACAAAGCTGAAAGAAAGTCCATCTTCGTTTCCCTGCCTCCATCACGAGTTCTGAGCCGGTCGACCAGCCACACTTGCGTCAGTATCTGTGCTGAACTCACCAATATCAGAGTGGCCACTCTTCAGGGTCCATCTCTTTGTTGCTTTGTTCAATCTGTTTCTGAGCTGAACTATGGTTACAGGTGAAGTCTGTAGTATATGATTTTATGGCAAACTGGGGGTCTATGTGCTAAATCTGCTGTCCACCCCACCCTTTTCAAAATAATGAATTAGCAAGCTGTTGAGCTTTTTAATGTGCCAATTATCCACAAATTTTCATTGCCCACTGCATTTTTCAGAAGTCAGGCAGAAAAAGGTTTTGTGGTGGACAAGACCTGCCACCATTTATGGTTTAATGTAACAACAGATTCTATTAGGTCAGGTGGCAGCATCTGTATATTTTTTAATGGCATGCTTTAGTTCAGTTTTGCACCTTTAAATGAAAAGTAGAAAATTGAATTTGGGAACAGGCAGCCTCTACAATTCTCATTGCGAGCTCAGCATTACTCTTCTGCTACATAATGTACTAACCCAAAGTGCTGGTTCTCCATAAATTACATACACACAGTAAGGTGTGATTCATTTTCCACATCAAACATCGCTGCATCAAAAAAAAAACTGAATACCATTATTACTTGTTATAGAGGTTGTAGTCGCAAAAGCTGACTGAATTGTGGCACCTAAAAACACGCATGAGAAACATAACATTCGCTCCAAATGACTGCAACATTGTAAGGGTGCATGGGGAGGACTCATGGTTAGGAAATAAGCTTCTTTTGTACCACTCATTAGCATCCTTCACACTGGATGACCACTGACCATCCACTGAACATGGACAGAAAGCAGGCATGGGACCCAAGCAAATCCCCCTGGCTCCCCCTTTACTTCCCTCACCCTGCTGGAAAATATAAAAATCCAGCATATCATTTTGGAGGTGAGAAGGAAAATTGCAAGTGAAAGCCATATCCAAGCAGTTTCCAGCAGCAACTGTCCCTCTGAATGGCTTCCACAGACATGATTTGATAACAGTCTGTTTCCCAGGCATTGAGTTATAATGATCTGGGGTACACTTCCTGAAAGGTTGTTGGAAATAGGTTCAATAGAAACTTGCAAAAGCGTATTGGATAAATGCTTGAAAATGGAAGGGAATTGCAAGGCTATGAGAAAACAGCAGGAGACTAAGACGAATGAATGGGTCTTTCAAAGAGGGTAGAACTGATAAGCAAAAGCTGACTGTGGTCACCTAAATGGAGAGAGGGAGAATATTCAACTACTTGGTTCTCAGCTGAAAAATGATGGCCTGCCTAAGGAATTTCTGTACACTGAGTGCCAGCTGTTACAAATTTTCTCTTTATTTCAAATCCATTCAAGTAATTATGATTTGATTTTGTGATAGGTGATGCAAACTATTGGACAAAACAATTAATGATTTTTCAATTGTGCATACATCACATTTTTATCACTACCATCCTCAAAAAACTCCAAGTTCCTCAAACATCATCTACCATTCACAAATCCATGCTGGCTATGCCCAATCAGTTCATTTTATCTAAGTGTCCATTTATTACTTTTGCTATGATTGATAGATTGTAACATTTTCCTTCCTATTGATGTAAGGTTGATGGCTCTGAGGTTCCTTGTTTTCCTCTCGTTCATTTCTTAAAGAGTGGTCTGACATTTATAACCTTCCAAAGCGCAGGAACCATTACAGATTCTATGGACTTTTGACCAACATTGATAATTATCAATGCATCATCTATCCCTTTGGCCACCCACTTCAACTTTATGGGATGCAAATTATCAGGGACATGGGATCATCCTTTCTGACAATACTCTTACATGGAGGTGCTTCTGAAAGTTCTTCCTTTCTCTTCAAACTACATAAGCCCCACCCACTTCCCACCTCCCCTCCCCCTCCACTGTTTTTGACAGATCTTTCAGCCACTTCTGATTTATTTCCCACATTTCTATCTCCTTCACCCCTTTCCCTTCCTCCCACAACAACAAGTAGGGTTCTATTGTCCTCATTTTTCACCCCATGAGCCTCTACCTTCAAAGGATTATACTTTCCTATTTCTAATAACTCCTGCTCCACTACCAAACACATCTTTCTCTACCCTCACTGGCAGAATTCCAGAGACAGAATTCCATCTGCAACATCATGATCTAGCTCTCCAGCATTCCCAATGCGTTTTCAAACCCAATGACATCTTTGCTTGTAATCATTGAGAGGGTAACTCTGCCCCTTTTCTCTGTCCTCCTCACAGTCCAAGGTCCCGAACATATCATCTAGCTGAAGCAGCAATTTAAATGTACTCCTTTCAAACTAGTCTACTGTATTAGTTGCTCATAATGCAATCTCCTTTACATTGGCAAGGACTGGATAACTGCTTTGCAAAAACAGCTAGGTGATCCAATTTCTGATGAAGGGTCTAGGCCCGAAACGTCAAGTTTTACTGCTCCTATGATGCTGCTTGGCCTGCTGTGTTCATCCAGCTCCACACCTTGTTATCTCTGTTGCCTAGCTGTGGTGTTGGGTCTATCGCCACCTGTTAGTAAGTGTATGTATCTGCGAGAAAAAAAATGTCTGTTTTCTTAACATAGTCCGGTTTGTTCATAATGACAGTCATGAGCCCTTTGTCTGCTGGTAGGATTATAATGTTAGAGATAAAAGGTACTGCAGATGCTGGAGAATCCGAGATAACAAGCATGGGGCTGGATGAACACAGCAGGCCAGCTCATCTCCACCTCCCTAACCTGTTTTTCCTCTCACCTCAAGCCACACCCCCATCTCCTATCTACTAACATCATCCCGCCCCCTTGACCTGTCCGTCCTCCCTGGACTGACCTATCTCCTCCCTACCCCCCTACCTACACTCACCTTTACTGGCTCCATCCCCGCCTCTTCGACTTGTCTGCCTCCTCTCCACCTATCCTCTCCTCTATCCATCCTCTATCCGCCTCCCCCTCTCTCCCTATTTATTTCAGAACCCTCTTCCCCTCCCCCATTTCTGATGAAGGGTTTAGGCCCGAAACGTCAAGTTTTCCTGCTCCTATGATGCTGCTTGACCTGCTGTGTTCATCCAGCCCCATGCTTGTTATCTAGGATTATAATGTTCTTGTCTTTCTTGAGTTTATCTAGTGCTTTTCTCTCTGATGTGTTCAGGGTGTCCCATTTGTTCCTTTAGTGTAGTGCGGGGATTATAGTTTGTCAGATGGCTTGTTGTGTTTTGTCTGTGATTCTGTTGTTCTTTAATATATTTTCCAGAGCAGCCATGAAGTCTGTCCCATTCGCATCTTTGTGGTTATAGTTCAATCCGCGTAATAGGACAGTTTTCTCAGTTTCTGTGAGTCGTCTGCTGGATAGGTTTCTTATCCATGTGTCTGGTTTGTTGTTGCCCTTATCTTTGTGGTGGATCAGTTTGGTAAGTTTCTCCTGTACCTTGTGTCTCTTCTTAGTTTTGGTCATGTGCTGATTGATGATGTTGGCCTGTTCTAGGGTCGTAGTCCATTGCTGGTCTGTAGTGTTTAGATACTGTGATTTTTGGGACAAAATTTCCTGTTCGTACTTGCAGAGTCAGTTTTGGGTATCATTAATCATTAACCATTAACCGTAGCGTTCTACGTCCATTCTGTTCAGCTATTTTGTATGCCTGTGGGTTGTTGAATGGCGGTTTGTATTTCACGCTGAAGGGCAGTACCTGGTTCGAGGCATTCGTGGAGCAAGTGAAAAGCAATAGTGTGGTGACAAAATGTCTGAATGAACACAAGCCAGCTCGGCGATCAAAACTCACCCACAACCCGAGCTAAAATTTTTGCTAAAACTTTAAATATAGATCCTGTTTTGCTGACAGGATGTGCCTTGATGTCTGCCAACTACTTGTTAAGTTAAAAATTAAGCATCAGATCTATACAGTTTTCTCTGACTTCTCTTTAAATTTTCTTGCTAATTATATCTTTTTGCTTCATATCTGTTGGGCCAGATTGGGTTAAGACCAAATTAGGTTGTCTTTATAACAATGTTTCCAATCAATCCCAGCTGTTTTTTTTTAAAACAATAATATTCTGACGTGTCTTTGCATAAATCTCAATAAACAGATACTTAATATCTTTGGTGGCTGATAGGACAGCTTTCCATTACTAATCCTTAAAGCCTTTGCATAAAAAAAACTGTTCAATGGCCACAAGATAAACATTCTAGAACAGTAATGCAAGTTTGATTTGATTTAAATTTATTATTGTCATGTGTGCCTAAGTGAAAAGTTTTGTCTTGTTTGCAGAAAAGGCAGATCATACCATATGAAGTGCATCAGGGTAACAGAACAAAATGAGGAATATAAAGTTACGACTGCAGTAAAGGTGAACAAAGAGCTTGGTCAACATTAAATTTGAAATTTGTAAGGTCCATTCAGAAGCCTAATAACAGCGGGAAGAAACTGTTCTTGAATCTTTAGGTCCATGTGTTTAAGCTTTTGTATCTTCTGCCTGACAGAAGAAGTTGGAAAAGATTATAGCCGGAGTGGGAGGGTCTTTGATTATGTTGGCTGCCTTTTTGAGGCAGACGGAAGTATAGATGAATTCAATGGATGGAAGGACGGCTGACATGATGGACTGGGCTGTGTTCACAACTAGGATTCACAACTGTGTTTACAACGAGGTATTCATTTTATTATCTATGTAAAGCACAGAGGCCACGATCTTCCAATTGTTTTGAAGAACTTCATTCATTCCTAGAGATAAAAGGTACTGCAGATGCTGGAGAATCCGAGATAACAAGCATGGGGCTGGATGAACACAGCAGGTCAAGCAGCATCACAGGAGCAGGAAAGCTTGACGTTTCGGGCCTAAACCCTTCATCAGAAGGGTTTAGGCC
>JAHRHZ010000144.1:67951914-67966584 GCA_024137785.1 Ginglymostoma cirratum
TCGGGCCTAAACCCTTCATCAGAAGGGTTTAGGCCCGAAACGTCAAGCTTTCCTGCTCCTGTGATGCTGCTTGACCTGCTGTGTTCATCCAGCCCCATGCTTGTTATCTCTTCATTCATTCCTAGGTTGTTTTATTTTGTGATATAAGACAGTATGGATTTTTGTGCCTGTGCTTGTGGTAAACTGACTTTCTTGTACTGGAACTGATTGAAACTATTTTCTTGTAGGATGTGATGAGTATCAAAAGATTTGTAGAATTTCTACTGCCACCCTCCACCAACATCAATAAAAGTGTCAAAATACTTACATTAAAAATACTGATAATGATTTATCAAACAAAATAACCTAGTGTACTTTCAGTACTCATATTTCATGATCTCAGCAGTGCTGCACTTACATTTAACTCAGCCATTTACAAAATTCATCATTAAAACATAATATTCCATTTTTGATTGCAATATCAGTAATATTACTATTCCCTGAAAATTGAGTTATTGTATCATGCATAAAGATAAAAGAGTGAAATACAACATAATGCAAATGAATAACAAAATTCTTTGTTTCTACATTTTTAGACATTAGGACCCCTTTTAAAAAGTTAATGTTTAGCTTTTAGAGGAAACTGTTTACAGATATTTTCCTCACATTATACTTTACCTATTATGGAGTAAAGGAGCTGGTAATTTTGGTTGAACTAACTGTTCTTTCTTTCTGGTAAACTTCAGACCACTGCAACTATAAGGCTGTCAAAAGACATAACCAGGATAATAATTGCAGAAATTCCCATAGACTGTATTTTGACTTTTAACTGATGCTGGGGAAATATTCAGCCAGGTTTATTTTACTGATTATTGACTAATTATACACAACTGTAAATGTGCATGGGCAATGTCAGACATTTTAGCAAAACAAGACTATGTCTGTGTTAAAATTCAATTAATATGAATGTTTCTTTTCAGTAATGACATATCCTTTCATATTAGCAAGAACTGTTGTAAGATTACTAAATCTTGAATATGATCTAATGGTTTAAACATGGGAAATACATAGATTTATACAGTTTTCAATATGAATAAATATTGCTGAGAAAGGGCACATTTCATCAAAGCTTTTCATTTAGCACTCATCGGCCAAATCACAAGAATGCCAATGTAATGGGAAAATAGTCTTTATGCTGTATGAGAAGAAAGTTAAAATTGGTTGTTAAATAACTGTGGTAGAGGCGATGACAAGGAGAATGTGCTAGTTAATGATGACAGACAGCAAACTGCCAAGCTTTGGTTAAATTTAATAATACCATCTGATTGGTCAAAGCATTGCCCTGCTACATGCATAAGAGAATGGCAGTCAACTATTTTGTTGGTTTGATACACTTGCAAACCTCACGCAAATCTTACTAGACAAAGCTGAGTCTTGTAATTAACAGGAATATCATCTTTTCAATAATGTAATGATTATTAGTCCATTCCAATTAACCTCTCTGGCCTAAATATTCTTTTAGGTTGGAATTTGTTCTTAGAGACATTTAATATTTTAAAATTACAGCTTTCTTTTTATCTCTATCTCCTAATTCAAATCTTTGTTTCCCTTCCTCTCCCTATGAGGCGCAAACAGCTGAAAGTACATAGCCAGAGGGCAGCCATTACAACAGGAGGGAAGGAGGATACCTTTATAGGTCAAAAAGGAGCCAAAAGGTAGGTTCTGTCATCCCAGAAATCCATCAGGAGGTCACAAGGCTTTACTCACCCCATATGGAGTCATACTCCATTTTTTTTGACCATTTCGAAAACGATAATTTCTCTACCTTTCTCTTCAGTTCCAAATAAGAGTTATTTTGCCCTCGAACTGTTAACTGTGTTTCTCTTAGCACAGATGCTGCCAAATCTGCTGAGTTTCTCCAGCACATTTTTGTTATTATTCCAGGTCGGCTCCTGCCTGTAATAAACAATGAATACATATATTTCCTTTAGTAATAATTTATATATATGCAACCATTCATTGCTAATATTGGTGTGATATTGGACAAACTGATGACATCAATATGCGACATGAAATACCACTTAGTGCTGCTAGTGTATTCATTTTCATACCCACGCTTTCACTACACATGTTTCCCATTAAACATAATCTATTTGTAATTGAAATTCATTATAATCTTTGTCTTTTATTACTATACTGACTGAACGGCTACTGAAGCTTGCCTGCATAACAAAAAAATCTTGACAGTGAACTATCCTATTAAAACTGACAGATCATTCATCATTCTGATAATAAAGCTCATGGCAATCTACAGAATGTAGTAAATAACTTAATATTTATTGTGCACTCATTCAGAATGGCTGAAGTTAATGCAAAATATAACCCTGCTGCACAACCTTAACCTTACCCTTGTTATCTCAACACATTTTTCATATTTTGAAATTTGCTGCTTCAAAAGAAATCCATTAAAAAATTGAAGGTGATGCAAATTGCTTTTATTTGTCAAAGAGCATTTTTTAAGAAAAGATTGCCATCTAATGCTATATTTAACCATACGCACACAAAGTCTTATATTTCAGCTAGACTGATACGTATGAGCATATTTTAAATCACAATGAATAAACTATCTCTTTGTTCAGGATCTAAATCTTTTCATCTTGTTATCAGTAAACACCTATAATTATTATTATTGTTATCATTTATGAAAATAGTCTGGACAATCAGAAGTCCATAAGATGTGGGAACAGAATCAGGCCATTCAGCCTATTGAATCTACTAATTCAATAAGATTATAGCTATCTGAAAATCCTCGACTCCACTTTCCTATCTTTTCCCCATAACCCAAATTCTCGAACGAATTAAAAAATCTATCTGTCTAAACTTTGAATATACTTAATGACCAAACCTCAACAGCCTTTTGTGGTAAAGAAATCCATAAATTTACTACTCTCTTACAGAAGAAATTCCTCCTCATCTGTGTCTTAAATGTCTGACCCCTTATTCTGAGATTATGCTCGCTGGTCTCAAAAAGGGGGAAACAATTTTTCCACAACTACTCTGTCAAGTCCCCAAAGAATATTGTATGCTTCAATAATGTCACCTCTCATTCTTCCAAATTCCAATGGGTACAAGCCCAACATACTCGACTTCTCCACATAAGAGAGTCTCTCCAAACCTGGGATCAGCCTAACAAACTTCCTCTGGACTGTGTCCAATGTCAGGACACTTCTCCTTAGATAAGGGATACATAACATTTCAAGTATTCCAGCCATAGCCTGGCTAGTGCCTTGTATTGTTTTAGCTAAACCTCCTTACATTTATACTCAGTTCCCTTTGAAATTAAAAACCAAAATTCCATTTGCCTTCCCTATTACCTGTTGAACTTGGTTGCCAGCATTTTGTGGCTCACGGATGAGGACTCCCAAATCCTACCCTACTCTGGCTTTCTGCAGTCTTTATCCATTTAAATAATAATCAGCTCCAATATTCTGAGCTATTCTGTTCTCAAATGATAGTTACAAAATTTTATAAGCAAACTGACTGAGCTTTCACATTCATAAAAGAAGGTCTACTGAATACTGAATCAGAAATAATGATGAGATAACAAGGTGTAGAGCTGGATGAACACAGCAGGCGAAGCAGCATCAGAGGAGCAGGAAAGCTGACATTACAGGCTTAGGCTTAACACAATGGATTACAAAGCAGGGGCATCAGAACAAAGTGAAAATAAGATTCTTTCACTGCAGATTTCAGAAGTATTAGAAACTATTACAAAGTACTTTCCAAACATACAATTTTCCTTAGGAGAAAGTGTCATGCCTTGCTCGGGCATTTAAGTAAATATTTACTTTAAATATTAATGTATACAAATTAGATATTCTCAGATATATTCAGATTTTCTGGTATATTTGTAAGCATTCATAAATACCATCAAACTGGATTCTATCAGATTTGATATCACATCTTCTGACAATTTATTGATGTAGCGGTTTACTTATCCACTTAAAGTGTACGTTGTAAGAACAATGTCATGATGACTTAATCAGATGAGACTTCCAAAATCAGATTGTCACTCGTGAGGTAAGCTTTCTCAATGCAGTTCTCCCTTCCATAGTGCGAAGCCTATTTATATGGATTTTCAGCTCATTACTTGCACAACTCATTGGAAGTAACAACCCCTCCCCAATTAAAGTTTTGCCCAAACAGGATATTCAACATTTCAGAAACCCAACTGCATAAACCAAAATTGTACCTGGCAACTTTGGTCTTCAGCCTCCAGCCCAGTTGCAAACATCATCTTGGCTGTCTTTTATCAAAATATTCTCAATGGTCCTTGCCTTTTCCTTCACTATGACCTGTACAACTATAGCAGGCCGCTCCAATGGGGACTAAGGCAGTATATTTTTTGTTTAGAACAGTACAGGCCCTTTGGCCCACGATTTTGTGCCGATCTATTATCCTACTAAGTTCAATCTACCCTGCGTACCCTACATTTTACTATCCTCCATGTGCCTATCCAAGAGTCATTTAAAAGTCTCTAAAGTATCTGACTCCACTACCACTGCCAGCAGCGCATTCCACACACCCACCACTCTCTGTGTGAAGAGCCTACTTCTGACATCTCCCCATACCTTCCTCCAATCACCTTAAAATTATGCCCCCTCGTAATAGTCATTTCCGCCCTGGGAAAAAGCCTCTGACTATCCACTCTATTTATGCCTCTCATCATTTTGTAAATCTCTATCAGGTCACCTTTCATCCTTCTTCGCTCCAATGAAAAGAACCCTAGCTCCCTCAACCTTTCAATGTCCCTGGCCCAGCTAGAGAATGGCAGTGAACCAATCTCAACTTCACAACTGGCACTTTAGCGACAGGGTTACATAGTGATTTTTAATCTGTGAAGAGCACTTTACTGCAGGATGCATGCCAGTAGCTTGTGGCAGAGAGGGACGGATGCTGTACAACAGACAGCGAGGCAGGAGCA
This sequence comes from Ginglymostoma cirratum, assembly GCA_024137785.1. Lineage (NCBI taxonomy): Eukaryota > Metazoa > Chordata > Chondrichthyes > Orectolobiformes > Ginglymostomatidae > Ginglymostoma > Ginglymostoma cirratum. The sequence goes on from JAHRHZ010000144.1 coordinate 67,956,878, forward strand.
CAGCAAAGAATCCATATGAAAGGTACAGCGCATGTCACTATACAGCATGGTACAGCATCATCAGAGGTGGTGAGTGTACCAATAGCTTACACAGCAACCACACTGCATGTGCGTGAAGAGCAGGGAGACATGTGGAAGGAAAATGGCACACATACTGAATGGGACAAGGGTGGACTTCAGTCAATTAGGGGGTACTTTCTATACTTTAGCATGGCACTCCACGAAGCATGCTATTAACAAACATATTGAACTCAACCCCATGTACATTCCACTACGAAGGAAAAACCAGAAGTGAGGCAATCACTCTCAACGGACCCCAGAGTTTAAAAACCAGGTGGGAAAATACACCAATGCTTCATCGGATGCACTGAGGATGTTACCCAGCATGGTAACAAAACGTCTGCGAAACAAGAAACCAGCTCGGCGAGCCAACCAACCTCAACAACCTGAACACCCACAACCCGAGCTACAAATCTACTCCAAAACCTTAATTAATTTATTTCCCATCATCCTCACCCTCACCTATTTGAACAAATGCCTGTGATTCCAAACTCAGGTCAGCAAATTTCAAACCTTATCTTTTTTGGTAGCAGGTAGTTCTGAGGTCTGGTTTTACAGGAGAACTAATCTTGGAATTGGAGCCCCAAACAAAATATTGACCCTAAAAAACATTGCTTTCCTTTGCTGATATCACCAGTACTGCAATTTTGGTTGGAAGTATAAACACTTTTTCTACCTACTATTTTAGTGAGCCCCCAGTTAGTACCTGGTATGTGCTGCTCCCCAGAAATTATAGACTACCTTAGCAAAATTGTTTTATCAGAACGGGAGAATTTCAAAATATCACTAGACAAATAACACCAGAACAGTTATAATAGCTAAGCGCAAATTCAAACAAAGGTCTTTGCCAAGTGTAGTGTTTACATATCACATCAGCCAGCCAGCTTTTAAGCAAACTGCTAAACATGCCTTATCTGATAACATATCTGGCATATTCTCAATGAATTTTTCCATGTATATATGCGCAGTGGAGCATTTCAGAAAGACTTTAAAGGTCCTCAAATGATGAACAAAGTCTCAGAAATTTCATAGGTGACTCCATCTTTGATTATTTAGAAATACGATAATAATCACTGAATTTTGCTATTTATAGAAAACAGTTTAGTAACATTGCCTGGTCCTATTGGACTTGAATTGTAACTTTAAAAAAAACACACTCCAGTCTGCAGCTAGCACATTAAATTGCATTCCCTGCTCAATAATCTTCTTCAGCTTTAGCCTCCTTTCAACTAGCAGTGGTTTTATGATAAAATAGGTCAAAGTTAGCATGGTTTCATCAAGGGGAGGTTATGCCTGACAAATCTGTTATAATTCTTTGAGGAAGTAACAAGCAGGGTAAACCAAGGAGAGCCCGGGCTTCAAGAAGGGCTTTGACAAGATGCCACACAGGGGGCTGCTGAGTAAGATGAGGGCCCCATGGCGTTAGAGCCATGGATAGAAGATTGGCTGTCTGGCAGAAAGCAGAGAGTGGGAATAAAGGGGTCTTTCTCAGGATGGCAGCCAGTGACAAGTGGTGCTCCGCAAGGGTCAGTGCTAGGACCACAACTTTTCACTTTGTACATTAATGATCTAGATGAAGGAACTGTGGGCATTCTGGCTAGGTTTGAAGACGATACAAAGATAGGTAGAGGGACAGATAGTATTGAGGAGGCGGGGAGGCTGCAGAGGGATTTGGACAGGTTAGGAGAGTGGGCCAAGAGGAGGCAGATGGAATACAATGTGGGAAAGTGTGAGGTCATGCACTTTGGTAAGAAGAATAAATGGGGGAGAAAATTCAGAAGTCTGAAGTGCAAAGAGACTTGGGAGTTCTAGTCCAAGATTCTCTCAAGGTAAACTTGCAGGTTGAGTCAGTAGGCAGGAAGGCAAATGTAATGTTGACGTTTATTTTGAGAGGACTTGAATATAAAAGCAGGGATGTACTACTGAGGCTTTATAAGGTCCTGGTCAGGCCACATTTGGAGGATTGTGTGTAGTTTTGAGCCCCATATCTCAGGAAGGATGTACTGGCCCTGGAGCGGGTTCAGAGGAGGTTCACGAGAATGGTCCCAGGATTGAGAAGCTTAACATATGGGGAACGTTTGAGGACTCTGGGACTATACTCATTGGAGTTTAGAAGGATGAGTGGGGATCTAATTGAAATTTACAGTATACTGAATGGCCTGGACGTTGGGAAGATGCTTCCATTGGTAAGAGAGACTAGGACCCAAGGGCACAGCCTTAGAGTAAAGGGAAGACCTTTTAGAACAGAGATAAGGAGAAACTTCTTCAGCCAGAGAGTTGTGAATCGATGGAATTCATTGCCACAGAAGGCTATAGAGGCCAGGTCATTGAGTACATTTAAGACTGAGATAGATAGGTTGTTGATTATCAAGGGTTATGGGGAAAAAGCGGGAGAATGGGGTTGAGGAACTTATCAGTCATGATTGAATGGCAGAGCAGAGTCGATGGGCCGAATGGGATAATTTCCGGTCCTACGTCTTATGGTCAGTCTCAACCAACTCAATATGTGTACTTACTAGCTCACGTAAGCTCTTGAATTGTGATTAAAATTAAATGGTGAATCTACAAACACAGGCTGAGCTTGAACTCAAACAACTTGATAAAAGTCTCAAAAGCTCAGGTTACTCTTTTCTTAACTAATAATACATCTTTTCGAACGAATAACCACAGAAATTAATCTTGCATTGTACAATAATCCTTGGTGAGTATGCTACTTATTGTGAAATTTACAGCGAATCAGGGGCTAAAAAGGAAGTAAGTGCTGCTGACAGATCAAAGGAACTTACTTTTCACCTCTACCAGTGTATAATGGCAAAAACAACTAGTTGCAGTGTTCTTCACTGAGAATTCACAGAAAAGAGCAGCAGTAATTCAAGAAGGCTGTACAAGCCACCAATCACAGTACTATGTCTAACAATCAGCATGGTATGATACAATTAAGAGATAAGGTCATTACATCAACACTGTATAAAAGCATATGACATGAGAATGCAAAAGGTCTCAGGTTCCATCTAAACTCCAGCCACTTGATACACAACATGCTGATAAAAGCATGCTTTTTTTTACAAACTGAATAGCAAAGAAGACTAGCTGATAAACATGTATCTGTGAAAGCAATGTTTGTGTATTCCAGTGAGGTATGAGAAACATCTGTTGGATCTTCCAATACAATGTTACTCATGTTGGGTTCTTATGTTATTAAAAACAACATAAATATCACAGGAAAGGTTACCCTGCTGGAGGTTAAACATGTCAACAACTGAGTTGCATTTGTAAAAATGCACTGCTCACTGCAGAATACAAAAAGCACATACAGTGAAAAGTTGGGCACTTGAGAGTTTGAAGTTGTGATTAACTTTTAGTTTGGCCTAAAACACATCACTGCTAGAGCTGAAGGAACTGAAATGATAGACATAAGGAGATTGGGTACAATGGGCAAAAAGTGGCAGAATATGTCCAAGGATGGAAATGCATAGTGAGGACTTTCCTAAGAAGCTGCTCGTTCAGTAGACATCCAAGATGAAGCAGATACTCAAATCAGAGTGAGGCTTAAATCTCTGGTGATGTGCTGATTCAAAGGTAAGAGTGTCACTGCTGACAAAATGCTGACTCTTTGCTAAATACTTTACATATGGCATCTTAATATACAATATCTGTTTTCTCCTTTGCTTTTAACCTTTCCTGATAGTTCGAGAGCCACTGTTACCATTAAAGTTCCTCAGCAAAATCTCTATTCTTCCTAGATGACCTATGATAATGATGGCCAGTTGGCTATTTAACCACACAGAAGTGTAAATGAAAACGAGTGGAATGTCAGCCTTATAAAACACATTGCACAAGTACTAAATCTCCAGTGGGACCAGGAAACAAGTGTGCTGAGGCTAATTCTCATGTTCCTGCTGCTATCTGACAGATAGCAGCAAATGGTCTAGTGGTATTATCTCTAGACTATTAATCCAGAGACCCAGGTAATGTTCTGCGGTCTCAGGTTCAAATCCTGCTACGGCAGACAATGGAATTTGAATTCAATAACAATCTGGACTTAAGAGTCTAATGATGACCATGAATCCATTGTCAATTGTCAAGAAAAACCTATCTGGTTCACTAATGTCCTTTAGGGAAGGAAATCTGCCACCCTTAGCTGGTTTGGACTCCAGACCTACAGCAATGGGGTTGACTTTCAACCGCCTCTTGGAAAATTAGGGATGGATAATAAATGCTGGCCTGGCCAGTAAGAATCTCATCCTGCAAATGAGTAACAAAAAATGCAGCATAAACATAGTAATGCATGTAGGATTTTTCTGACAGTCATACTATGGAATCATACTGCAGAGACAATGTCGCTGACCCCACCACTGGCACTTTTACTATCATTAGAACTGTCCTGGCAGTGGGACAGATCAGCCAGAGATTGATGATGCAGGTACATATATGAGATGGGGCTTTCCTGGGAGTTCACAATATTAACTCCAGACTTCGTGAAGTCTCACTGCATCAAAACATACATGGGCAAGGAAACCTCCTGCTGACTACCATCTACCACTCTTCCCATCTCTAGTGATGAATTAGTATTATTCCCATGTTAAACATCATTGGTAAGATGTATTGAAGATGGCAACAGGGCAGAAAGTATGCTGCACAGTGACTTCCATGTCATATTGGCTTCAATGTTCATAATGAATGGCTTGGTAGCACCCAGCAATGATGGACTTAGTCCAGTACTAAAGGACATAGCTGCAAGCATGGATCTGCAGCAGACATAAGGGAGCCAATAAGAAGGAAAATTTACTTTACTTGTCCTCACTGAACCATTTATCATAGATATGTCTGTCTAGTACAGTATCAGTAAGAGCAACCACTGCAAACACTTCGTGGAGGTGAAGTTTTCATCACCAACGTATCGTGAGGCACTACCATTGTGCTGTATGGGGCAGACTTTGAACAGATCTAGTAACTCTTAACTGGACATCCATGAGGCACTATGGGTCATCGGTAGCAACAGAATTGTATTCAACAATTTATAACCTCATAGAAGAATAGAATCTGCATAGTGTGGAAGCAGGGCTTTTGGACCTTTAAGTCCACACCAACCACCTACCCAGACTCACCTCCCCCTACCCTATCCCTGAACCCTACATTTCCTATGGCTAATCCACCTAGCCTGCACATCCCCAGACACAATGGGCAATTCAGCATGGCCAATCCACCTCACGTGCACATCTTTTGACTGGATTCCCATTCTACCATGACCATCAAGTTGGGAAATCAAACCTGGTTTAATGAAGATCACAGGAGGGCATGCTTGGAGCAGTATCAGGCATGACTAGAGAAAAATCAGGTGCTAACCTAGGGAATATAAGGTGGGGTAAAAATCCCCATCAGTTTTTACAGGCATACCTGGACTTTAAACCCTCTGAAGGCAGAAATTGTGGAAATTACATTGGATTAAATTCACTGAACTTTTGGGAATCCAGAAACCATGGGCTGCAACTGAGCCAGGAAAAGGCTGGTTGGGACAGGCTAGGAAATATGCAAGCCCAGGGGCAGATGTCTGGAACAGGGGTTAGCTGGCAGAAACAAAAGGAAGGCCATCATTCATGCCCCAGCTTAAACAATGGAAATCAGACTGCAGGAAACGAACAACTTCAGCAACTTCAGAATTTCTGGAGCTTACAGAGGTACAAAGCCACACAATTATCCAGCCACTGCTCAGGCACAGAAATATTGAACATTCTACACCATTGTGTTACATGCAAACCTGTTCCACCCATGAATGTAAAGACATTCACACCACTATTCAAACTTGAACGAATACCCATCCAAGGGAAATACTGAACATTCCAAAACCATTCACCCCAATCGAAAAACCTTTCGCGCCTACTCCAGTGCTCAGAAAGCTCATTCAGCCCGAGAGAAGAAACAATAGCTCATCAGATTTGGCGAGAGATAAGGGGGCCTGCAGTTGGTTACAACTGGAAACCCTGAGCCCAGCATGCAAGACAGAAGGAGAAGGAGAGTGATACCATCCCTGTGATAGCAGCAACGCGACCTGATTCCAACATGGTGAGTGCTCTGAGGTGGGCACAACAAGGATAATTTGAGAGTCCTAATGTGAAGCAGGACTCGCTTGCAAAGAAAAGCAACCCTCGCAACCACTGAGCACCAGCAGCTAACTACAAACCTCTACTCGATGTCCAGAGGTAACCAAAGGCATCCAGAGACACAAGGTGCTGACCAGGGCAATACCAGGACCATCGACCATCGACCATCGACCATGATAACAACCCGCTTGCAAGGATCACCAGAAAAGAAAAAAACTCGTGGTACTCACCAGGCCAGTCCCACGCATCTATTTGCATCAGCGGACACCACTAGACTGACTGTTACCGGTACTTGTGGCCCTTCACAGAGTCACAGCTATGGCAAGAGACTACAGACAAGTGCCAGTCAAAATCGCGTTCTCACACCAGGGGTGAGCCTAAGGTCATCGAGACCCTCTAACCCAGCTTGGCTAGTCTGAGATAGGGAAAGGTGGGGTTCGGGGCTAACAGTGTAGGGCACCCCTCAGGAAGGGAAGTGGAATAGGACTCTGGGTCAGCCAGTACTCTCTCTCTCTCTCTTTCCCCTGTTAGCATAAGTAACAGCCACCCATTGCATCTATTTACCCATTGTATCAAGTCTTGGCTGCAAGATTTAACTGGAGGTCAAGCTAACTGGGAGACAGATCTCAGTCAGAGATAGTAGGAACTGCAGATACTGGAGAATCTGAGATAACAAGGTGTAGAGCTGGATGAACACAGCAGGCCAAGCAGCATCAGAGGAGCAGGAAAGCTGACGTTTCAGGCCTAGACCAATCCTGTAGACACTCATTCTCTTTGTCCAATTTTGTCCCTACACTATTCTCCAGCCACGGCCAGAGAAACACCCTGTTGGCCTATGTGCAGTGTGCTTTTCCAGGGTCTAGGCCGGAAACGTCAGCCTTCCTGCTCCTCTGATGCTGTTTGGCCTGCTGTGTTCATCCAGCTCTACACCTTGTTATCTCAGTCAGAGATAGGCGGTTTTTTTGATACTCACTTTCTTGTTTTCTGTAAATATCTTAAATTTTGCTTGTTTGTTCAGTAAAATCAGAGTTTTTTTTTGCTTCTGAAGCATCTTTCTCCGGTGTTTTCCACCTCACCACATTCCAATTCATAAGCCCCATGACAGAACCAGGGAGCTGGTGAACCACCAACCAGGCAGCGCTCCCTACAGCAATCAACAACATACGGCTTCTTACAAGCCAAACAGCAGAAGCAACATGCAATAGACAAAGAGAATGAGTCCCACATCCAGTGGATTAGATCTAAGCTCTGCATTCTTGTTGCATCAAATCACGAATGGTGAAGGACAATTAAACAACTAACTAGAGGTGTGGAAGCTACAAATATGCTTCTATACATAATTGTATTGATCTTCAAACAAAAGGGCCAAGTTCTCCTCTCAAGGTCCGCAGTATTACAGATGACAATCTTCAACTAATTTAATTCACTTCATATAATGCCACGAAATAGTTGCGGATAGTACATACTGTGACAGCTATAAACTTTGATAACAGTAGCGTTGAAGACATCCAGAATGATCCAGACCCTTGGTCAAGCAAATCCAATGCAGTCAATTACTTCCTTATTAATTTAATTTGACATAGCTTAATTTGATTTATTTATTGTCACGCGTACCTCCGTACAATGAAAAGCTTTTTTGTGGGCAGTACAGACAGATTATAGTAAGCAAGGACATACAGATTGTACAGTGATAAAAACCTTGACAGAGGCACACAGTTTACATCACACAGGGCGTCCGCTTAGCAAGAACAACATTAACAAGATAAGCATTGTTTGAAGTTCAAGAGTCCATTCATCAGTCTAATAACGGTCAGTAAGAAGCAGTTCCTGAACCTGCTCGTGCTTGTGTTCAGGCTTTTGTATCTTCTGCCTGATGAAAGAGGTTGTAGGAGATCATTACCAGGGTGCAATGGGTCTTTGATAATGTTGGCTGCCTTTCCATGACAGCGAGCCATGTAAATGAAGTCCATGGATGGAAGAGATAACAAGGTGTGGAGCTGGATGAACACAGCAGGCCAAGCAGCATCATAGGAGCAGGAAAGCTTGACATTTTGGGAAGAGTCTAGGCCCGAAACGTCAAGCTTTCCTACTCTTATGATGCTGCTTGGCCTGCTGTGTTCATTCAGCTCCACACCTTGTTATCTCGGATTCTCCAGCATCTGCAGTACCTATTATCTCTATCCATGGATGGAAGATTGGCTTCCACGATGGTTTGGGCTGTGCACACCACCTTCTGTAGTTTCCTATGGTCCTGGGCAGAGCAGTTGCCGTACCAGGCCGTTATGCACCCAGACAGTACGCTTTCAATGGTGCATCTGTAGAAGTCAGTGAGGGACCTTATGGACATGCCAAATTTCCTGAGCTGCCTGAGGAAGAAGATGTGTTGTTGTGCCTTCTTGACTGTAACATCAATGTGAGAAGTCGAGGACAGGTTGTTAATTATCATTAAATCCTGGGAACTTGACGGTCTCTACCCTCTCAACCTCAGTTCCGTTGACGTAAATGGGGGCATGTTCTCCTCTTTTCTTTCTGAAGTCAATGATCCGTTCTTTAGTTTTGCCGATGTTGAGACACAGATTGTTTTCATTGCACCACGTCACCAAACCCTCTACCTCCTTTCTGTACTCTGACTCATCATTGTTTGATATCCATCCTACCACGGTGGTGTTGTTAGCAAACTTATAGATGGCGTTTGTTCAACATTTGGCAACACAGTCAGTTGTAAGTGAACAGGGAGTACAGCAGAGACTGAGGACACATCCTTGGTTGGCGGTGTGCTGGGGTTCCAGTGTTGAGTTATTGTGGAGGAGGTGCAGTTATCTATCCTCACTGATTATGGCCTATGGGTCAGAAAGCTGAGGATCTAGTTGCAGAGGGCGGAGCCGAGACCAAGGTCTTGGAGTTTTGAGATCAGTCTGGAGGGAACAATGGTGTTGAAGCCGCAGCTGTAATCAATGAGCAGGAGTCTGATGTAGGTGTCTTTGTTTTCCAGATATTCCAGGGTTGAGTGCAGGGCTAGGGTAATGGTGTCTGCTGTGTACCTGTTATGTAAGTAGGCAAACTGTAGAGAATTGAGGCAAGCTGGGAGACTGAAGCTGATGTGGGCCATGACCAGCCCCTTGAAGCACTTCATGATTATTGAAGTCAGGGCTATTGGGCAGTAGCCATTAAGGCACACTGCATGTGTTAGGTACGGGGATGATAGTGATCTTCCTGAAGCAGGTGAGGACTGTGGCTTGTAGAAGGGAGAAATTGAAGATGTTGGTGAATACCTCTGCTAGTTGGTCCACACAGGATCGGAGGCGGGGGTCACTGTCCAGGCTTGTCGCTTTCCCTGGGTTGACTCCCAGGAAGACTGATTTGAGGCCTGTGACAGAGCAAACAAGTGTATCTGGGGCTGTCAGGGCAGGCGTCGCCATGCCGGTGGTATTCTGCTCAAACAGAGCATGAGCATTATTGAGCACAGAGATAGTAGGAACTGCAGATGCTGGAGAATCTAAGATAACAAGGTATAGAGCTGGATGAACACAGCAGGCCAAGCAGCAT
>JAHRHZ010000144.1:67966984-67979199 GCA_024137785.1 Ginglymostoma cirratum
TTTCTAGGCCCGAAACATCAGCTTTCCTGCTCCTCTGATGCTGCTTGGCCTGCTGTGTTCATCCAGCTCTACACTTTGTTATCTCAGTATTGAGCACATCAGTCTTTGTCCGCTATCTTGCTGTGCTTCATTTTGTGTCTAGTAATGTTGTTTAGGCCTTGCCACAGGCGTCAGGAGTCTATGTAGTTGGTTTGGCCTCTAACCTGGTCCAGTACTGCACTTTGGCACCTCAATGGCTTTGCGGAGGTCATATCTAGATCTCCTTTATAGTTGTGGGATGTCCAACTTGAATGCTGCATGTCTGGTCTTCAATGAGGAGTGGATTTCCTGGTTCATCCAAGGTTTACGGGTTGGGGAACACTCGGATTGACTTTGGTACGCAGTCCCCTACACATTTGCTAATGAAGTCCATGAGTTGGTGGCGTACTCGTCAAGGTCTTCCACTGAACACTTCAACATGGTCCAGTCCACTGAGTCCAAGCAGTCCCAGAGATGGTCTTCTGCTGCCTCGGACCAGCACTGTACTTCCTCTTGTGGAGAGTCCTCCCATTTCAGCTTCTGCTTGTAGGCTGGGAGGAGGAACACAGCGCTGCAATCTGATTTCCCAAAGTGTGAGCAGGGGATGGAGCAGTAGGTGTCTTTGATATTTGTGTAGCAGTGGTCCAGGATATTTAGCCCTCTGGTGGGGCAGGAGATGACGGTACTTTAGCAGTACCCTCTTGAGGTTGGCTTGGTTGAAGTTCCTGGCCACGATGAATAAGGCCTCGGGGAATTTTGTCCCTGGAGTATTTATGGTGGTGTAAATTTTGTCCAGGGCATTCTTCACCTCTGCATGGGGTGGAATGTAGACTGCTGTCAGGATGACAGAGGTAAACTCTCGTGGCAGGTAGTAGGGACAGCATTTTACTGTAAGGTATTCTAGGTCTGGGGAGCAGTGGCTTTCCAGGGTCGCTACGTCCGAGCACAAGGAGGTCTTGATCAGGAAGTGTACCCCATCGCCCTTTGCCTTACCAGAGGACACCGTGCAGTCCATGTGATGCATGGAGAACCTGTCAGCTTGTAGGGCACAGTTGGAAATGGCAGGTGTGAGCCAAGTCTCTGAGAAGCAGAGCACACAACAGTCTCGCAGTTCCCTATGGAAGGTAAGTCTAGATCTGAGTTTGTCCATTTTATTTTCATGAGCCTGGACATTTGCTAGGAGTATGTTGGGGAGGGGCATCTTGAAACGATGTTGTTTCAACCTCACCTTTAGGCCAGCATATTTTCCCCATTTCCTTGTAGGTTTCCTGCATCTGAATGTTCCCAGGCATCAGTCATGTGAGTTGTCGCTCCAGCAGGTAGGTGAGTCAGTTCCAGGTGGGCTGGGCCTCCCTCGGGGCAGGAGGCTGTGGGGTTGTAGTTCGGGCCCAGATGTTGGTGGTGTGTGTCTTCTGCTCCTGCAGGTAAGTGAGTCAAACCTGATTAGGCCAGGCCTCCTCAGGGTCTGGTAGTCACATGGTTGGGGACTGGGCCTGGGATGGTCAGGCCTCCTAGAGGTCATATTGCTGCTGGTCTGGGGTTAGGTGCTGAGCTGGAAGGGCCTTTTCAGGGGCGAGTTGTTGATGGGGATGATTCCGTTCCGGATCGAGGTTGGGTTGCTGCAGGGTCAGGTGTGGGATCATGGTTCCAGGTGTCCTTGTGAGTCCTTCGGGAAGCTAGTAGGTCTGTCCTTGGTTTGCAAGTTTAGTGTTGATAATATTCAGGCCTGGACAACTGTAGGAACCTCAACCCTCGATGTAGATTTAAGAGAACATTACTAGTAATTTTTACAGGTTTAGAATTTAAGTTTAAAAGTGTAGAACAGTTATGAGAAATGTTAGCGTTAGATCTGCTGTAGGGAGCTTGCAAGGAGTCACATGGTGTCAGCGCCATCTTGAATGACCAATCATCGATCAATTTGCTCTCAATCATCAGTAAAGTGATGGAAGGGGTCTTTAACAGTGTTATCAAGCAACACTTGCAAAAGCAAAATCTGAACATTGGCAAAAATTACCCTGAGCATCAAGCAGCTGACCTTACTACAGCCTTAGACCAAACATGGACAAAACAGCTGAACTCCAGAAAAAAAATGAGTAACTGCACTTGATATCAAGGCAGCATTTGATTAGTGTGGCATCAATGAGTTAGCCAATGGATTCAGCAAAAACTTTCTGTTCATTGGTATCATATCTAGCACAAAATAAGATCGTTCAGTTGTTGCAGGTGAGTCATAGCAGCCACAGGACACCATTAAATTCTTCTGCCTTAGGCCCAACGATCTTGAGTTGCCTCATGAATGACCTTCCCTTCAATATAAGGTCAGAAGTGAGGAATTACACAATGTTCAGCAGAATTCATGACCTCTCACATACTGAAATCCCATGGCCAAGGAAGACCTGGACAATACCTAGGAATGGAAAGTTTGACATATGAGGAACGTTTGAGGACCCTGGGACTATACCCATTAAAGTTTAGAAGGATGAAGGAGGATCGAATTGAAACTTACAGAATACTGAATGGCCTGGACAGAGTGAATGTTGGGAAGATGCTTCCATTGGTAGGAGAGACTAGGAGCCGAGGGCACAGTCTTAGAGTAAAGGGAAGGACTTTTAGAATGGCGATAAGGAGAAACTTCTTCAGCCAGAGTGGTGAATCTCTGGAATTCACTGCCACAGAAGGCAGTCGAGGCCAGGTCATTGAATACATTTAAGACTGAGATAGATAGGTTCTTGATTATCAAGGAGATCAAGGGTTACAGGGAGAAAGCAGAAGAATGGGGTTGAGGAACTTATCAGCCATGATTGAATGGCAGAGCAGACTTGATGGGCCGCATGGTCTAATTTCTGCCCCTATGTCTTATGGTCTTATGGTCTTAATGTTTCAGGTCCAGTGACCCCTCCTCAGAACCTTCCTCCGAAATGTTAACTCTGATTTTTTTTCTTCACAGATGCTGCCAGGCCTGCTGAGCTTCCAGCAGCTTTTGTTTTTGTTCCTGACTTACAGCATCTGCAGTTCTTTTGGTCAATGTTACGCTGGGCTCAGCTGTTTCAACATTTTAATGTATAATCAATATTTCAGTGAAGAATGCATAAGGAACATTTTATGATTGAGGTCAACAGTCTGAACTCCAAATTGTTAGCCGTTTGAAGAGATCAATGTTTACATCTAGCTAGGCAAACATTGTGTAATTTGCAAGTTTATCTGAGCTTTCATCTAGAGACACCAGCGCATATATCTCTCATTCTACTATCTTGTTAATGTACCACATTAATCCCTACTCTAATGGATCTGTTCATTTTGGGAAATGCCATCAGAGCAAAGCACTATGTAATTAGCTGCGTGACTTCCAATGTGTTTGCTGTTGGAGAAGAGCTTCAGTTGTGGTTTGTACCTTCGTTCAATGTTGGTATAGAACTTTCCACTGGGTGGTCAAGTGGATGGATTTGTTATCTGTGTTTAGCATGACATGTTTTGCAGGGCTGAATCTTACCATGTTTTGGCAGAGTGTCAGTTTTGTTGGGTTTCTTGGAGAATTTCTCTCCATGACTTAAACACGGGATATTCTATCATGCTTCATACCGCTGCCATCTTGGAACCCATGCCATACACCCAGTAACATATTGGCAATCTACCATCGACTTTTCACTTTCAATGAAGTGGCACAACAGCTGCAAGCTAATGATTCACACAGCAAAGAGATGGCATAGCTAACACTTCACAAAGTATTAATTTAATACATCCAGCTATGTCTCTTGTCTTCAAGCATTAATCCATTTTCTTCATTCTTAATGTGCCCAGTGTCCTTTTGCCATACTTCTACTATCAGATGCACTTAGAAAACAATAAAATTTTGTTCTATGTTAGCTACAAGTTTTCTTTTTCCATTTCATCTCCATTCCCCATTTCATACCTGATGAGCACCTTTCAATCTATCCTCTCTCTGCCTCTCCCATACCACCTACCCACCTCCCAAATGCTTCCAACTTTATGTCGGGGCTCTTATTAGTTTCCAACAGACAGATATTTCTAAAAATAAAGCAGCTATCTTTATTATAATTGTACTTCTTAATCTGAATCTTATTCCACTTCATCTTTCAACTATCATTGATCTCATGCTATATTCACCCTATTGCTTACATCTCTCTGATAACATTTCCATCCCATGCTGACCGTTCTTCCAATGGTATCTCCATCACTCCCATGTAATCCCATTCCCCCATCACCATCCAATGTCAACATCCCTGCGATTCCCCCTTCCTCCCCACCCACCGACATACACACACACACACAGAGTGCTTTATGTCTGGTGAGGTTTATCTTCTAAAATGTATTATAGTGCGTCTGTACTTTACACTAGCATTGAAACATTTGGGTAATTGGGTAAATGTATCCAGGCAATAACAATAGATCAAACCTAATGACAGACACACAGCTTAAGCTGACCAATCAAAAAAGTTCAGAGAAAGGCCACGTTTTAATATTAACGTTAGAGCTGTTATTTTCTGAATGTATTAAGTAAATTAAAACAAACTGCAAATTAAATTTTATTTCTTGAGAACTGTATTTAACAAACGATTGCTTCTTAATGTGAGTTTCAGTCGGTATTTCATAAAGTTATCTCTTCAAGCATTGTAAAAAAATTTGTATGATCAGATAAATAAACAATCTAAATACTTGATGTGCGTTAAAACACTGCATGAGACTGACAGTGGAAGATATGTCATCAAGTCTGAACAGCTCTGTGGAAAATAATTAATTAGCCAACTAATTAAGAACATGGTGTGAGGTCCAAATGGATAATTAAGTGTAGGATGTAAATGATTAAGCCACTGATGAATGCTTTCAAATATGGAGAGCAGATGGCAGCTCTTAAGCAACAACTTTTTCACGAACTCCATTTTGACTTAAAATGATTCTGAAAAACAAATTTAACTTTGGGATAACAAGGTGTGGGGCTGGATGAACACAGTAGGCCAAGCAGCATCATAGGAGCAGTAAACCTTGACATTTCAGGCCTAGACCCTTCATCAGAAATGGGGGAGGGGAAGAGGGTTCTGAAATAAATAGGGAGAGATGGGGGGAGGCGGATAGAAGATGGATAGAGGAGAGGATAGGTGGAGAGGAGGCAGACAAGTCGAAGAGGCGGGGATGGAGCCAGTAAAAATGAGTGTCGGTGGGGAGGTAGGGAGGAGATAGGTCAGTCCAGGGAGGACGGACAGGTCATGGGGCGGGATGAGGTTAGCAGATAGGAGATGGGGATAGGTGAGAGGAAGAGCAGTTCAGGGAGGCAGGGACAAGCTGGGTTGGTTTTGGGATGTGGTTGCGGGAGGGGAGATTTTGAAGCTTGTGAAATCTACATTGATACCATTGGGCTGCAGGGTTCCCAGGCTGAATATGATTTGCTGTTCCTGCAGCCTTCGGGTGGCATCATTGTGGCATTGCAGGAGGCCCAGGATGGACATGTCATCTGAGGAATGGGAGGGGGAGTTGAAATGGTTCGCAACTGGGAGGTGTTGTTTGTTGTTTGTTGTTGTTTGTTGCGAACTGAGCGCAGGTGTTCTGCAAAGCGGTCCCTAAGCCTCTGCTTGGTTTCCCTGATGTAGAGGAGGCCACAACGGGTACAGCGGATGCAGTATACCACATTAGCAGATGTGCAGATGAACATCTGCTTGATGTGGAAAGTCTTCTTGGGGCCTGGGATTGGGGTGAGGGAGGAGGTGTGGGAGCAGGTGTAGCACTTCCTGCGGTTGCAGGGAAAAGTGCCGGATGTGGTGGGGCTGGAGGGGAGTATGGAGCAGACAAGGGAGTCATGGAGAGAGTAGTCCCTCCGGAATGCAGACAAGGGTGGGGAGGGAAAAATGTCTTTGGTGGTGGGGTCGGATTGCAGATGGCGGAAGTGTCGGAGGATGATGCATTGGAACCGGAGGTTGGTGGGGCGGTACGTGAGGATGAGGGGGATTCTTTTTTGGTTGTTATTGCAGGGACGGGGTGTGAGGGATGAGTTGTGGGAAATGCAGGAGACACTGTCGTGGGCGTTCTTGACCACTGCGGGGGGTACGTTGCGGTCCTTGAAGAATGAGGACCTCTGAGATATACGGGAGTGGAATGCCTCATCCTGGGAGCAGATGCGGCAGGGACGAAGGAATTGGGAATAGGGGATGGCATTTTTGCAGGAAGGTGGGTGGGAGGAGGTGTATTCCAGGTAGCTGTGGGAATCGGTGGGCTTGAAATGGATATCAGTTTCTAGGTGGTTACCCGAGATGGAGACAGAGAGGTCCAGGAAGGAGAGAGAGGTGTTAGAGATGGTCCAGGTGAACTTCAGGTTGGGGTGGAAGGTGTTGGTGAAGTGGATGAACTGTTCAAACTCCTCGTGGGAGCACGAGGCGGAGCCGATACAGTCATCAATGTAACGGAGGAAGAGGCGGTGTTTAGGGCCGTGCAGGTACGGAAGAGGAATTGTTCCACGTAACCTATAAAGAGGCAGGCATAGCTTGGGACCATGCGGGTACCCATGGCCACCCCCTTTGTGTGTAGGAAGTGGGAGGAATTGAAAGAGAAGTTGTTGAGGGTGAGGACGAGTTCGGCTAAGCGGATGAGGGTGTCAGTGGAGGGGGATTGGTCAGGTCTGCGGGACGGGAAGAAGCAGAGGGCCTTTAGGCCATCTGCATGGGGAATACAGGTGTAAAGGGACTGGATATCCATAGTAAAAATGAGGTGTTGGGGACCGGGGAATTGGAAGTTCTGGAGGAGGTGGAGGGCATGGGTGGTGTCACGGACGTAAGTAGGGAGTTCCTGGACCAAGGGGGTGAAAATAGAGTCTAGGTAGGTGGAGATGAGTTTTGCGGGGCCGGAGCAGGCAGAGACAATGGGTTGACCAGGGCATTCAGGTTTGTGGATTTTGGGAAGGAGATAGAAGCGGGCAGTGTGGGGTTGGGGAACGATGAGGTTGGAGGCGGTGGGTGGGAGGTCACCTGAGGTGATGAGGTTGTGGATGGTTTGGGAGATGATGGTTTGGTGCTCGGGGGTGGGGCCATGATACGGGGGCGATAGGAGGAGGTGTCGGAGAGTTGGTGCCTGGCCTCAGCGATGTATGGCGCACTGACCTCTACTACAACTGCGCCTCCCTTGTCCGTGGGTTTTATGGTGAGGTTGGGATTGGAGCGGAGGGCTGCACATTCTGCGGGGGAGAGGTTGGAGTGTTTGAGAGGGGTAGAGAGGTTGAGGCGTTTGATGTCTCGACGGCAGTTGGAGATGAAGAGGTCGAGGGAGGGTAGGAGGCCTTACTCCCGCATTTCCCGCAACTCATCCCTCACACTCCATCCCCACAATAACAACCAAAAAAGAATCCCCCGCGTCCTCACGTACCGCCCCACCAACCTCCGGATCCAACGCATCATCCTCCGACACTTCCGTCATCTGCAATCCGACCCCACCACCAAAGACATTTTTCCCTCCCCACCCTTATCTGCTTTCCGGAGGGACCATTGTCTCCGTGACTCCCTTGTCCGCTCCACACTCCCCTCCAGCCCCACCACACCCGCCTCTTTTCCCTGCAACCGCAGGAAGTGCTAAACCTGCCCCCACACCTCCTCCCACACCCGAATCCCAGGTCCCAAGAAGACTTTCCACATCAAGCAAATGTTCATCTGCACATCTGCCAATGTGGTATACTGCATCCGCTGTACCCATTGTGGCCTCCTCTACATCAGGGAAACCAAGCGGAGGCTTGGGGACCGCTTTGCAGAACACCTGCGCTCAGTTCGCAACAAACAACTGCATCCCCCAGTCGCGAACCATTTCAACTCCCCCTCCCATTCCTCAGATGACATGTCCATCCTGGGCCTCCTGCAATGCCACAATGATGCCACCCGAAGGCTGCAGGAACAGCAAATCATATTCAGCCTGGGAACCCTGCAGCCCAATGGTATCAATGTGGATTTCACAAGCTTCAAAATCTCCCCTCCCCCAACCGCATCCCAAAACCAGCCCAGCTCATCTCCACCTCCCTAACCCGTCCTTCCTCTCACCTATCCCCTCCTCCCACCTCAAGCCACACCCCCATCTCCTATCTACTAACCTCATCCCGCCCCTTGACCTGTCCATCCTCCCTGGACTGACCTATCTCCTCCCTACCCCCCCACCTACACTCACCTTTACTGGCTCCATCCCCGCCTCTTTGACTTGTCTGTCTCCTCTCCACCTATCCTCTCCTCTATCCATCTTCTATCCACCTCCCCTTCCCTCCCTATTTATTTCAGAACTCTCTTCACCTCCTCCATTTCTGATGAAGGGTCTAGGCCTGAAACGTCAGGCTTTCCTGCTCCTATGATGCTGCTTGGCCTGCTGTGTTCATCCAGCCCCACACCTTGTTATCACCAATTCTCCAGCATCTGCAATACCTACTATCTCTGATACAAATTTAACTTTGGGTAAGGTTTCAGATATTATTGCAGAAGATTTTCCTGGGAGATTGTAGAGTGGTCAATTCATGAAATAATGATGGAATAATGTTTGATTTTGGTACAGAAGTATTGTTGATCAATTTGTTCCCATGTCCAATGCAACTTTCAGAAGAAACATGGAAAATTATTTTCTTTCCTGATTTTAATTTTTCATGATTCACTAATGTGTTACCTTATTTCAATGCATTTAATTTGATTCCTTCACATTAAAACAAATAATAGACTTATAAAAGATCAATGAAAATACGATTAGATAGTATTGTTTTTGCAAAAACTGTAGTAGTTGTAGTTCAGTAAAAAATAATTTGAGAGGTAATGAAATGTTAAAATGAGAGGCCATTAAGTGAAATCCTAGCTCTTCTTTCTAAAGAAGATGTTCTGAAGCGAACTTGTGGAAAGGAGAATTGAGAAGTGTTCTTTCTTTTCACTTAGGTAAGATCATGTTCCAACTACTTGGCAAAATTCAGGCCAAAAATCCAGGCGTTTCACTTTCTGGTGATGTGATGGAACATAATCCTAAACAAATCTCCATCTACAAAGCTGTTTTTCTTAAATGTAAGTGTTATAATCTTTAAACACATATTGTTGTCTTTGATTACTTTTTTGTTCACTGGCATGAGACTAGCAGAAGCAATTGTAATGAGTGAATCCCATTAGCACTTTGAGTTTAAAAATGAAGCAATAAAATCAGTTTAAACATGTGCTAATTTTCCTTTGTGAAACCAAATATAGTTGTATAAATATCACAACTGTGTTCTGGATGCTTTACACAGATTAGGATTGCAGACTGTACTAATGAACATGCACTAGTGTTTACAAAGACATGGACGAAGACCCCTTCATTAGAACATTTTTCCTTTAGATCCAAGCTCCATGTGATCTGGCATCACTGATAATGCAGTCTAGCTATTAGCACATATCTGTAAACTCCTTGTACTACAATACCAATGATCTCTGTTAGAAGCAGAAAACAATTAAATTAGAGTCTATATTTAAGTATTTAGAAAGTGAATATGACAAAATGGCTAATAAGCTACAGTTTATAACCACATTATTCATAAGAGTTTTCGTGTTCCATTTATATCCATGTCCCAGAGCTTGTGCAAGACGAGTCAGGGTCTTAACATTTCCTTCGTTTGAAACCAGATGCACTCAGGAGAATATGAAAAGCAAAATAAGGAAATAAATTAGAACAAAATATCTGATTTAATTCACGTGATCCAGTTCACTGAAAGCAATGATAATTTGCATCTAACTGACAAGGGAAGCATTCAGGGATGGAAAATGAACCATGTTCTAGCCATCAAATATCTAACAACTCATTGTCCAAAATATTTTTGGTTGTATGTAACATAAGTCATTTTCAAAGTAATATGCTTTTCTTCAAGTCAGTTATTCCTCAGCTTGAATTTGCTTCTTCATGACTCCTCTGATGCTATATAGATGTATCGATACCCTGTTTATAGAATTCAAACAATATTCATGAACATTTTCCAAGCTGTTTTGAAGAAAGCGCAAGTAAAATGTTTTCCTGTAATTTTCCATTTTCATTGGTAGAAATCACTACTATTTGACAACAGATCAGATCAGAAACTAAGTGGAACAGGGTAAAGATAATTAATGCCATGACAATGCATGATCTAAAAGAATGATCTGAAATGGGCTAAAAAGTCCCTTTCATCCAAACCAATCTTGTACTGTTTTGTGACACAATTGCAATAAGTAGCATGGCCATATCTTCTGACTCCCCTCTTTTCCTCCTGTTGTAATTTGAAAGGTGGGTTAATGTTCCTTGACTAACCTTGACTAGTTTACGGTAACCCTTTTTAATTCAGGCACATTACATGGGTGAGATAGGCCAAGGGGAGAAGATGTAGGGGAAAGTCCAACACAACTGTGTTGAACACTTTATTGAGGAAAAACAAAATTTATCAGATCCTACCATTGTACTTTAATTAAACTCTCTCAATCTCTTCACAGGGCTGTTCAGTAACTAGTCTTAAATCTCTAAGTAAGCACTCTCAAACCTACCTGACATGAACTTCCAAGGATTCACCACAGGCCCCCACCACAGTATTTGTCCGAAAGGATTGGTAATGCCCATTCAATAAGGCAAGGACAAGCTGTTCCTTGGTCTTTCAGGGTAGGCAGATGTTTCAGGATCTGCAGTTGTCAATATGGACTTCATCTCTTGTCTAAGGCTAATTCTGGTCTTCGGGCTACCTCATCAAGATGGTTTCTCTGGGGTCACTTAAAGAAGATACAAACGCAGACAGAGTTCGGGCTCCCACTTATAGTAGGAACTGCAGATGCTTGAGAATCTGAGATAACAAGGTGTAGAGCTGGATGAACACAGTAGGGCCTAGACCCTTCTTCAGAAATGAACCCTAACCCAAACCCTAATCCCCATTTCTGAAGAAGGGTCTAGGCCCGAAACGTCAGCCTTCCTGCTCCTCTGATGCTGCTTGGCCTGCTGTGTTCATCCAGCTCTACATCTTGTTATCTCTGGGGCTCCCAGTCCCTTTTACCCTCCTTTTCGTGCCCTTCTCAATGATTCTGTCCAATATTAGCATCGGATGGGGCCAGGAAGATCCAATGAGGTGACTACTTTCCATTTTTTGAGCTTGTAGTACATGGTTTTGAATGTTCAACAGTCAAGTGCTGTTTTTGTCACACTATACTTCTGGCCTCCTACTGAGCCGAATACCACCAAGTTTGCCTAGCATTCTTCTAACAAACCCAATTCACTGGAGGTGGAAACAATCCATTCGTTCTGAAACAATTGGCCAGGCTGTTCCAGGCCTGCCCCATTTCAATGGGAAGTTATTTGTTCAAGAGCTGGCTGCATGAAAACCAAAGAAAACTGCGGATACTGTAAATCAGGAACAAAAACAGAATTTGCCGGAAAAGCTCAGCAGGTCTGGCAGCATCTGTGAAGAATAAATCAGAGTTAGCGTTTCAGGTCTGGTGACCCTGCCTCAGAACAGGTTCCATTTTGCTTGCTGTTCTGAGGCAGGATCACCGGACCCAAAATGTTAACTCTGATATTTTCTTTACAGATGCTGCCAGACCTGCTGAGCTTCTCCAGCAACTTTGTTTTTTGTTCCTGATTTACAGCATCTGCAGTTCTTTCAGTTTTTACACACCATGTTAAGGTTTGCATGTTTCCCCCAGATAAAGGGAGAATCCTTTGAAACAATTTCCTGTCCCCACAGTTTGATCCCTGAATTGAGAGCTTCCACAGTATTATATTTCAATCAGCTGTACCTGAGATTGGGAGTAAAAAGAACTTGCAATTAAAATAACGAATAAGAGGTAAACCTTTAATGATTTCAAAGAGCTGAATAGTCTAAATTGGTTTCCTTCTAGGTTTCTTGATTATTTGTGTCAATGGAAGGCAGATTAAAGATGGTTAACAAATTAGCAAATGAATAAAATGAAACCAATTGGTGACAGTGTGGAGCTGGAGAAACACAACAGGCCAGGCAGCATCAGAGGAGCAGGAAAGCTGACATTATGGGTGTCATGGTGGCTCAGTGGTTAGCACTGCTGCCTCACAGCACCAGGGACCTGGGTTCAATTCCACCCTCAGGTGACTGTCTGTGTGAAGTTTGCACATTCTCCCTGTGTCTGCATGGGTTTCCTCTGGGTGCTCTGATTTCTGGGCGCTAAATTGCCCCAAGTGTTCAGGGATGTGTAGATTAGGTGGGTTATGGGAGGATGGGTCAGTGTGGA
>JAHRHZ010000144.1:67979599-67992783 GCA_024137785.1 Ginglymostoma cirratum
GCTGGATGAACACAGCAGGCCAAGCAGCATCATAGGAGCAGGAAAACTTGACATTTCAGGTCTAGGCCCGAAATGTCAAGCCTTCCTGCTCCTACGATGCTGCTTGGCCTGCCGTGTTCATCCAGCTCCACACCTTGTTATCTCGGATTCTCCAATATCTGCAGTACCTATTATCTCTGGGAGAGAAGACAGTAAGGTTTTGTCAGGTCAAGGAGGTGGACATGAGAAGGAGGGTTGGTCATGGGATGAGGCTGGGGGTGGGGAGATCTTGAAACTGGTAAAATCCACATTTAGGCCATCGGGCTAAAGGCTCCCACCAACCTTCCCCAGCCCCACCCCTCCTCTCTCTATTTATTTCTGAGCTCCTATTCCACTCTCCATTTCTGAAGAAGGGTCCTGAACCGAAACGTCAGCTTTCCTGCTCCTCTGATGCTGCCTCGCCTGCTGTGTTCCACCAGCTCCACACTGTATTATCTCTGACTCCAGCATCTGCGGTTCTTGCTATCTCAGAAACCAGTTGGGATTTCTGTAACAAACCGGTTATTCCAATTGGAAACTATCTATTGTGAATGATGGGTGGGGAGAGAAGAAATTTTGGCCATGTAGGCCCATTATCAAATGATGTATTGACACACACTGTTTACGCTCATAGATGACATATAGCTGTTTATTTCTGGTGCTGATCAGTTCTACGAGACTGTAACACTGCACATATCAGTGTGTTTGAAAGAATGGGGAGAAGCTGAAATAAAGTAATATTATACTTTGTCACTTACTGGAGTTTTTCTTGCGGACTGAAATGGTCTTCTTCTGTACCTGAATTTTCAAAATTGGGTTCTCTGGTTCCTAAAACTTGTGAGACAGCAAGCAAAATGAAATTGATTCACTGGACTCCAGCTTCTGCCAGTTATGTTTCTGTAGTCGACTCTCTCGCAAAGTAATTTCTTAATTAGGCAATAGATTTTCTTATTTCCCCCAGGAGAAAAAAATACACAATTTTTGCATTCATATTCACAATATTTGTACAAATTGAGATGAAGGTGAGGTTGATATAAAAAATACATATTTATTTCTCTGCATTTTTATTCTTGTCGAGATGTTGTACTTTGTAGAAAGAGAGCAGGAGAGGAGTGTGTTCTTCCAGAGGCTTCTAGAAAATAGTGGCAAACTTCTAATAATAAATGTTTCAGGTATGCAATATGTCTACATTAGCAACATCCACAGAATTTCAAATTTCACAGATAAAAAAGTTAATGAAATTTCATATCTTTGGTATTCATCTTCTTCTTAGTGTTTACTTCTTTACAATCTGCTGCAAAGTATAAACGATTATGGCTACAGCAGCTCCTGGAACAAAGAGAAAAGTGCAAATATATAATGAATTGACTAGGTAATAGAACACAAAGGATAGCTGTCAAGCCTGAATGATTTTAAGTGAGGAGTTGTGCTTACAAGAGATTGGACTTCAAGTCACTGGACATCGATATGTTTCTTATATACTGACAGTGAGAAATGCAGCAATGTGAAAGCATAAAGTTAAATGAATAATTGAATATGATGGGAAAGCACCAAACGTTATATGATAGTCCCTCTTGTACAATTCACTATTTCCCATCATACACATTTTCGGGTTTACTAGAGAAGTTTTTGACCATTGGTGTAAATGAAAACATCCTTCCTCTGTACACGATCCCTAACAGCATAAGACCTTGACCCTGTAAAGACTAACTATTCAGTCATTCAATCTTTGCTGTATTCCATGCTTTCACAGGCCATCCTTTCTCCTGGTCCCACACACACTTTACTCAAACTGCATTACATTTCTAATTTATCCTGGCTTTGGTGAAAGGGCATCCACCTGAAATGACAACTCAGTTTTTTTTTCCCTCACATATACAGCCTAACCTGCTTTGTGCTTCCTGCATTTTCTGATTTTATTTAAGATTTTCAACATCTGCATAATTGCACGTGACATAAGCTAGCACTTATTTGCAGTGGAGCTGAGAAAAGATGATATAATGGAAGTCTTCGAGGCTATGACAGAAAAAGTATTGATAGAATGGTTTCATTACTGACGTTGTAACAACAGATGCAAACTTATGACTCGAGAAGGGGACACTCAGTAGAGCATATATCTCCACCTTGCTATTTTGAATGTTATTGCAGTGATGCTAATCTCTCGCTGAGAGGTGCCAGGGCAAGCTACATCCAACAACCTGCTCTGCAAATTCTGCATACATTTTGTTATCTGTAACAACTATCATCACAGCAGTCAAGATAATCCATAACTTTCTTTCAAAAAGTTCTGAATGGAATGATCCACGGCTTTCTTAACACAAAAAGTAAGTTTGTTCTATCTCCCAATTTCATTAGCTCCTTCAAAAAAAATCCAGGATCTGGATTGACTTCTTCACACAAACTAATCACTTGGGCCCATACCCTGTTTGTGTATCATGTTTTATTGTAATCTGTGAATTGGTTTTTATGATATAGTGCTGAAACATTCCAGAAATTGGAGAAATGCCACCTTCAGGGAGTATCATGGAAGGTTACCCTCTTTGAGCCCCAAGTGATATTTCTCATGCAGTTTTATGCTGCTCACCTTGTTAATTATGACCCATGCCCCCCATGGTGCCACACTTGTGTTTACTTGCTCACAGTAGTGGTGATGTGCCAGTGATATGGAACCTTACTGTGTTCACATCACGGGGTTCATATTTAAACCCCAGCTGCAAATTATGTTGCCAGCCTGGTCTAAAGTAACTGCTTGACTCAGTCCAGAGTCCATGGGCTGGAGGAATATGTAGCAGTGACACAAGAGATTTAATGACCTTCTGTTCTCTGCAAGGATAAGTGCCGCTGTCACACTTACTAACTCCGCCACTGAATCTACCTCCCACCAAAGCTCATGGTCTACCACTCTCAATATTTCATGCAGCATCTCAATGGTTCTCACCCACTCATTCCCCACAAGCTTCTAACTGTTCTTGCTCCCTGTACTTCCTACTCACTCATTCAGAAAACCTCACCATCTTTCCTGACTGATAACAGACTAGCTCCTGAGTGACCATGACCTTGACTTTTGTTGCAGCCCATTATGACAAACTGCTTGGCTCTCTGTCTGTACAGAAAGGGATAAAAAACACAGCTTAGATCAAGTAAGCATTCAAGTAAGTGTGAAGTGAGCAAGCTCTAAGAAAGCGAACTTTTGAGCCTGAAGATGCTTTCTATACAATACCTGAATGGGGTGCCTGTTATTGCATGCTAAGCAGCCTGGCAGCACCATTGCAATGTAAGGTATCAGTAAGCTTCAAAGTGCAGTATTGAAATGCTGAACTGTATTATAAGGGAATGCCTTATTTGCCATAGTGATGTAGTGAGACTGGTGCTTTGATAATGCCAACATCTATGGGTGGAGGGTGTAGGTGGAGTGTACCCTGAGACATTGGGGTATGCTGGTCAAGGTAGAGTGTTGGAGAAGATGCCAGTCAGCTGTAGCCGTCACAAAGCTGTTCAGGAATCCATGTCAGGAATTGCCAAGTTTAGTTTACCTCCACTACCTGAAAAAAATCGCAAACTGCAGATAAATGAGGCAAGATTATGGAATCATAGATCCCCTACAGAATGGAAGCAGGCCATTTGGCCCATCAAATCCACATTGACCCTTCAAAGAAGTTCTTATCCCAGAACCACCCCCGCCACGCTATCTCTGTAGCCCTACGTTTCCAATGGCTAACCCACCTAGTCTGCACTCCCCTGGGTATTATGGGCAATTTACCACAGCCAAACCACCTAACCCTGTTATGCTGAGATATTAATAGGCCCCTTGCCACTCACTATTGAGATTCTCTTCTCATCCAGCTGATGAAATCTTGAATGGAAAATCAAACACCTTTTTCACTCAACTTTTCACATTCTTTTTTCATTCTTGACCTATTAACCTAAGTGACTTTCCATTGCCCACATTGTTCAAGGCCTCAGAAAATTCAGCCCATATCATCTGAAGACAAATGAACTAAAAAAGCGGAAGTCAAAATATTTCTTTCATATAATCACAAAAAATATTACGGGTACAATAAGCAACAAGTACACATAGAGAATATAGAGGACGCAGACTTCTTTGAAACAAATGATAGTTGAAGAAAAGTCAGTAGGTACTTTGGAATGGAAACTAAATGTTTGAAATGGGGAGCCTTGAAGTGTATGAGGGATGAGCAGGAATTGAATTAGATGCAGGGGGCAATTTTTCTTGGTTGAATGATTTTATTTTGCAATGTTGAAACTTTGTATGATTCTTTGGAATGTGGAATTGTAGAAACTGAACTGCTGCATTTTTATTTAACACAGCAAATCAGATTTTCTGATATTCAAACATTGACCAATTGACAAAAGATGATGGTAACAATCCATTTGGGTAGCGTGACATTCATACATTAAAGTGTAAATATTGTAGAGATAATATCAGCAGATAATTATTTTACAGGAAAATTCTACTTAACCAATTTGAATCAAATAAACATATTTCAGATATTGCTCCTAACAGATGGTGTTGGATAACATCCACTTTGGAAAAGATTTTCATCTAAGTTTCCTAATAATAGTCTTTTTCTTAATGTCCACAAAACTCAAGGAAATGGGATTGAACTGCCAGATAGATGATCATCCCTCAGACATTGATAATGGAAATCTTCTGTTGGATTTCAGAAAAACTGCAACAGTCATTATCTAAAAGGTAAAGTTGCCATAGTCTTACCAAGCCATACAGCTGTTTTCCTATCAGAGAGAGACAACTGGTGATGGCTTAACCTGGGGTTCACCAAGCCTCAGGCAAGGGGAAAGATTGAGAAGGAGAGTCCTTCATGGTAACCTGAACTGATGTGGGAATTGAACCCCATTATTTGGGTAACATTCAGCAAAGGAAATATTAGATTGTGAATATATGCAAGAACATTCAATGTTTTGAATTAACCCACAAAATGTGTTTAAAACCCACAGCCTAATAAAAATAAAAAGAATTGTGGGTTAAGGGTGGAGTTTTAAAAGATATCTTCTTGTACAAAAATAATTTTTGATGAATCTTACACATGGCCACTCTTTTTCTCCCAGTGTTTGCTTTGAAGTTTCTTATAGCCTGAAGTGATTTACTGTGGATTAGGCTATTCATCTTCTAGTCTAACTAGAAGAGTCTTATTGAGTAACAATATGAAGTTTGTTGAATTATTGCAATTATGTTCTTTTTTACTGTGACAAAATGAATGTATTTGCCTGCAATTTCTTCTGCTTCACAGAGATGCCTATCTTCAATCTGTGATGCCAAAGACATGATCAAGAGTGCTTGTGGCCTGGATTTATATGCCTCATCTATTTTCTAATCAACCTGCTCAGTGATATTATTACACATCTCTGAAGCAGGTGGGACTTGACCTCAGGCCCCCTGGCTCAAAGGTAGGGATACTCCCACTGTGCCACAAGACCCCCCCTTCATTTCACTCATAGCTAGGCACCACATGCATTTCACATGCAGGGTATTATGATTACAGGTGTCTTCAATCTGTACTGTGTTCGTGCCTGATTAATGCAATTGCCTCTTGAAGAGACTCACATCACTTGAAAGCAAAGCCCATGCACTTAACCAGAAAAGAACAATATATGTAGATAATATGTCATATAAAATAATTGACACTTCTGACCATGTGTAATCAGAAAAGGCTAGCATCCTGTTCAGTGGGTAATGGGGAAGACAAATGGAATGCTGACATTTTCTTTAAAGGGAATGGAGTGAAGAAGTAGAGAGGCTTTGCTAAAACTATATAGGCCCTAGTCAGACCACAAATGGAATGCTGTGAACAATGTTGGCCTCCTTATCTAAGGAAAGACATAGAGGCATTGGAGGCAGTCCAGAGAAGGTTCAATTGGCTGATTGGGGTAGGGAGAGACTGTTTTTCAAGGAGACATTGAGTATGTTGGGCCTGAACTCATTGGAACATAGAAGAATGAAAGGTAACCTTATTGAAAATTACAAGATTCTTAGGGGCTTGACCTGGGTAGGTGTGCAGAGATTGTTTTCCCTTGTGGGAGACTCCAGAACGAGAGGGCATAATCTCAGAATAAGTGATTACACACTTAAAATAGGGAACAGGAGGAATTTATTCTCTGAGGGGGTACTGAATCCATGGAATTCTTTTCCACAAAGGATTATTGAGACTGGGTCATTAAGGATATTTAAGGCTAAGATAGACATAGTTTTAATCAGTGAAGGGAATCAAAGGGTTACAGAGAAAAGACAAGAAAGTAGAGTTGAGGATTATCAACCATGATCTAATTGAATTGCAGAGCTGACTCAATGGGCTAAATAGCCTACTTCTGCTTGTCAATCTTATGGTCTAAGTTTTATCTGGTAACCGATTTTTGACAGAAACTGGATCAAAACAGTTTTCTTTGCTCAATGTCATAACAATCATAGCTTTTGCATGGTACACACATAGAACAGTCAAGTCTAGTGGATCCAGTATTCAGTATATCATGAATAGATTTTGAAGCAGCACATTTATATTTCAGTCACATTTGCGCACAACATTTATAACTGAGCCTGCAAATCCAAGCTGATCATAGTAACATGGGATGGTAATATAGAAATTGAAATATTCACTGAAGATTTTGAATTGTTGTGTCTTTATATAATACCATTAAAATACTGTACAATGGATTTGTACAGTCAAAACACAAAACAAAGTGTACTTCAATTTTCTTGTTTCGTTGTTAGACTCGAACATGTTTTTGAATATAATGTCCATCCACTAGAGGGAGCTCAACAACTCAAAGCAAAAGATATTTTCCTGAACAGCTTATCAACACTTCAGCACCCCCTATCAATCATTTAGATAAATTGAGTTGATACTCTTCGATTTCAATTAGTCTGTTCTTTCTCTCTGCTAAACTCCAAACTGCTGCATTTTAAGAAACATAGTGTACATCCTCTGAGAAAAAAAGTAGAGCAATATTTTCAGAAATGCCCTTTCTTAGGTGTACTTTTTTTTTTGGCAAAATAATTTTAACTGATTAAAAGAAAGACGGAGATTGAGGGGGGACCTGATTGAGGTCTACAAAATCATGAGGGGTATAGACAAGGTGGATAGCAAGAAGCTTTTTCCCAGAGTGGGGGACTCAATTACTAGGGGTCATGAGTTCAAAGTGAGAGGAGGAAAGTTTACGAGAGATATGCGTGGAAAGTTCTTTACGCAGAGGGTGGTGGGTGCCTGGAGCACGTTGCCAGCAGAGGTGGTAGACACAGACACGTTAGTGTCTTTTAAGATGTATCTGGACAGGTACATGGATGGACAGGGAGCAAAGGGATACAGACCCTTAGAAAATAGATGACAGGTTTAGACAGAGGATCTCGATCAGCGCAGGCTTGGAGCGCCGAAGGGCCTGTTCCTGCGCTGTAATTTTCTTCGTTTTTTGTTCTTTGCTCTTTGCTGGAGAAAATATTTAGCGAAGTCTTTTGCTCACAGTTTTCAGTAAAAATGCAATGAATGATTTCTCAAGGTGGCAAATACCAAATTTTTTACATAGCATGATTATATCTGTGGTACATATTTATTAGTGTATAATTATGACCATCAATGCTTCAGTAAGAATGCATCTTGTGATAGAACCCAAAACTGTAGTAATGTTGCTTAACTTTAATTTGATCTATTATCAATATATTTTATGACTGACAACAAAAGCTTAAGAAATTGGGAAAAAGAAAAATACAGAAATAAAAGTCCAAGGTGATTCATTTTGGTAAAAGAGGATGGGCAGACAATACAAAATAAAGAGTATAACTATAAAACAGGTGCACTAGCGAAGAGACCTGAGAGTATATTTGCATTGTAGAGGTGGCAGGACAGCTTGAGAGATTGATTAATAAAACATACGGCATCCTAGGTTTTATGAATAAAGGCATAGGGTATAAATGCAAGGAGATTAAATTGAACTTGTGTAAGTTAATAGTTTGTCCTCAAATGGGTTATTATGACCAGTCTGAGCACTGCAGTTTAGGGAGGATATGAGGGCATTGGAGGGAATGCAGAACAGATTTATGACAGTGGTTCCAGGACTGAGCACCATGAGTTACAAAGACAGATTGGAGAAGTAAGGACTGTCTTTTTTGGAGGAGACAAAGCTGAGAGTCAGAGGTATTAGAAATCATGAAAGATCTAGATCCTAATCTAGGTTCACTAGATTAATTACAGAGATGAAAAGAGGTTCAATAGATAATTCCAAAGTCAAAGGGCCTGTTTTATGTGGCGAGATTAAGCAGCTTGGGGTTGTACTTGCTCCGGTTTAGAAGGATGAGAGGAGATCTAATCGAGGTCCATAACATGCTAAAGGGGATTGACAGGTTAGATGTAGAGCAGGTGTTTCCCTTTCTGGGACAATCTAAAACAAGAAGTTATACTCTTAGGCTAAGGATTGTCAGATTTTAAACAGTGATGAGGAAGAATTCCTTCTCTGAAAGGGTCATGAATTTGTGAAATTCACTGCCCTGGAATGAAATGAACGCTGGGACAATGAATAAATTTAGGGAGGAGATAGGAAGATTTTTAATTAATAATGGGTTAAAGAGTTACCTGGAGTGGGCAGGAAAACAGAGTTGAGGTTGAGATGAGATCGGCTGTGATCATATTAAATAGTTGAGCAGACTCGAGGGCTGTATTGCCTATTTCTACTCTCCTCGTTTTTGTGTTTTTGTGTCTGGGCAATGTAGATAGGGAGAAACCGTTGCTGCTTTCAAAAGGATCAAGAATGGGAAGACACAGATTTAAAGTAATTTGCAAAGAAAGCAATGGCAATATGAAAATGGTAAGTCATGCAGCGAAAAGATGGGCTTTGAGGTATGCAGCCTGATTATGTGGTGGAGGGACGTTCATTTGGCGCATTCAAAAGGGTATTACACTTTTATTTGAGAGGGAATAACATGCAGGGTTATAGGGAGACAGCAGTAGACTAGCACTAAGTGAAATTCTTATTAGAAGAGAGCTGGAGTAGACATTATAGGTTTAATGGCCTCCTTCCATCCTCTAAAAATTCAGTGGTTCTGTGAAATAAATATTTGCATATCTAAGACTTTTGAGATCATAATTTACCCTGTTGTGAACTAATCTTCAATTAAAGTTTGTATTTATTGTTTTAAAAGCATCACTTGCATTTGTGTTGTGAATTGTTAATATACAGTAGCTAAACATCTTAAGGCAGATAACCGAGGAAGAAAAAAAGATACAGATATATTTGGTTTTGTTGAAGGGGCTTCAAATACTTTCTCCTGCTTGTGTTCATTCTATTTCAAATATCCTCATTAATGTTCATTATTGCACTGGCACTTTACTGATTGCAAAAATACATCCTACTATTTATGCCACAATTTCCAAGCAGTACATTTTACCATCTTTCCCATATAAGGTTTATCTGTACTCTTACAACGCTGGAAATAGATTACTTTCATAAAGATGCTGACAAAATGATTACCCTCTGTTCTGTATGGAGATGTTTGAAGATACATCAGTGAAATACCAAAGGATATCTGATTCTATCTAATTTAATATCTTATATTAATGTATTTCATGATTCTTTAACTTATCAGGTTAGGTTTAACAATTCAGTTCATATGGTTGGAGAAGGTTATATGGATAAAACAATTTGGGATTTGTTATGTGCAGAGCAACGTTCAAACCTTACCCCATCCACTCCCATGCTTTCATCTTGCCCCATTTTTGGCAAAAAAATTCTTTCTTTTCAAGTTAAGTTTATTTTTAATTCCAATGTTATTTATCTTCTGCTCTATAATTAAATCCCTAAACTACTGTCTTCCAATACCATTATCCATGTCTGTACTGGATCACATGTTGCTAACAAATTTATGGCACAATAATAATAGACATTTTATTGAGGTACAAATCAGCCAGCAAGTTCAGTGGATCAAAGGTTAACAAAATAATGTGATATTGCCTAAACAGAATCACAAAGACAAGATCAAATAGAAGTTTTCAAGATCACAAGGGGATAGAGTAGATAGGGGAAACACTCCTCTTCGTAAAGGAATTAAGAATGAGAGGGAAAAAATTTAAAGTAATTTGCAAAAGAAGTGAGAAAATACTTTTTCATATAATGTGTGATTCAGGTCTGGAAGGCTGCTTGGAAGTGTGATGGCGACAGGTTCAAACGAAGTATTCAAGAGAGACTTAAATAATTATTTAAATAGAAATAGTGTGCAAAGGTACGAAGAAAATTTAGGAGAATAGCACCAAGTGTTACGGTGCAGAAAGAGGCCATTCAGCTCACTATGTCTGCGCTTGGTATCAAAATGAACATCACGTCCTTTACGAATGGGTGAGTTTTGTCTCTATCTACTCTATCCCTTCATGACCTTGAAATCTTCTATTTGATCTCATCTTAGCCTTCTTCTCTTGAAAAAGAATAGCCCCAAACTCTCCAACCTGTCCTTGTAACTGAAGTTTCTGGAATCATTCTTGTACATCTCTTCAGCACTGTCTCCCATCTGTTCACAGTCTTCTATCATGCTGTGCCCAGAACTGTACACAATAGTCCAGCTGGGAACAGTATTGGGCCCCTCTGGTTCGCCATTATTTTCTAAGAATTTTTGCTGGATTTCCCCATTCATTGTCCATTAAACTCAACACAGAGTTAAATCTGGTAATTAATAGCTTATGTGATCATAATTAATCCATGTCATAAACCTCTCTAGTTCAGGCACTCCTTGAGATATTGAATTGCTCTCAGATATATTTCACATTTAAATTGCTTTTCATTTCTCAGTTTTCCCTCTTGCCTCTTTTCTTTCTCTCATCCTTTGTTAATGCAATTTTTCTTCCCCAACAATTTCCTTCCAGGTTCCTATGTATCTTTGTTCATTACTCCAATTTATAAATATCCTTGTAATAAATGTGGAGTACATGTTTTCCTTCAGTAGCAGTGTGTATGTGAAACAACTCACTGCTAATATTGGTGTGGTATTTGAAAAACAGACAACATCAATTGACACATAAATCATCACTAAGTATTGCTGCTGCATCCATTTTTCAGATCCGTGTCTTCACTACACATATTTCCCATTAACCATAATCCTTTTGTAATTGAAATTCATTATAATCTTTTGTCTTTTATTACTATGCTGACTGCATGGCTTATTGAACCTTGTCTACATAGCAAAAAAATCCTTGCAGAGGACTATCCTATTAAAACAGACAGATCATTTATTGTTCTGATAATAGAGCTCATGGCAACTTATCAAATGTAGTAAAC
The DNA here is from genome assembly GCA_024137785.1 of Ginglymostoma cirratum. Classification (NCBI taxonomy): domain Eukaryota; kingdom Metazoa; phylum Chordata; class Chondrichthyes; order Orectolobiformes; family Ginglymostomatidae; genus Ginglymostoma; species Ginglymostoma cirratum. Next base: position 67,990,904 of record JAHRHZ010000144.1, read on the forward strand.
AGCTTAATATTTATTGTACGCTCATTGAAAATGGCTGAAGATAATGCAACAAAATTATTTTGCTGCACAACCTAAACTGCACCCACTGTTTCCAAAGATTTTGTAATTAATTGTTACAGCAAAAGAAAACTGTTAAAGAATTGAAGATGATGCAATATGCTTTTACACATCAAACAGCATTTTTGAAAATTACCAGTGATTGATCAATACCTAACACTTCTGCTTACCACACACACATCTTATCACTTTACATAGACGGATGAGATTTTTTAAAACTTAATGAATGAAGTGTCACTTAATCCAAGCTTTAAGTCTTATTGCCTTGTTAGTGTAAATTTACTACATTATTCCTATTCTTCATAAAAACCTTCTGGGGAAACACTATGGGCAGAATTTTCCATTTTCAATCAAAGATTTTTTTAATGAAATTCAGGCCATCTAGTCCATCAAGACTCATATGAATTTTGTCACAGAATCTTCTACTCTCCACCTCATGAATTATGGATCTGGGTGCTTGGTTCTTTTCCTTGTAGAATCTTGTGGCCATAGAGGTGGACTTGTTCGACATTGTCAGGACCTTGTGGCATGCATGCTGCTACCGCCATATTAAAAGATGCACACCACTTTCGCTGCTGCAAACCAAGAGCTACCACTCATATTGGTTTTATCTCATTGTTATTACTAAACACAATGCACAGAAGAAAACATTTGCACTCTCCTTTTGGGTACAGGGACCAGGAAGTGCTGGTGGATGGGGTGTCGGAGCAAAGAACAGTCCTTTATCCAGATAGGCACTGCAGAAAACCACACCACCAAATGTCATGTTCCAACTTTATTTGCAACAAAAGAGAAATATTCATGATATCAGACTATATTGTGGTATACGACCTGATGGTATTTAGTCTCAGACTCCATCTTAACTGGAGATACTTAAAGCATAATTATTGATGGAAGCATATTACTGTTTGTAACTGAAGAGTTTACAATTTGCTCACACACTGAAATGGCTGTGATTGTAATATCAGTAGCAATAATAAACATCCATCACCATTTTACACATGTCTAGTTCTAATATTACAGGGACTAACATAAGCATTGCCACATCATGTACAAGTACACTATTGGATGCAAAACTCACTCTATGGTGATAGATCATGAGAGGCAGCATTGTTTATAAGAGTTCAACTTCTTAGTCGTAGACACGAAGAAACCTCAATTAACATCAGCTAGAAAACAGCCCTGGAATTCAAAGCATTCAAAAAGCGAACAGCATTGATTGCTATGAATAGAGATCTGTAAAGTGGGCAGTCAGAATGTAAAAGCTCCTTCTTTTTGACTTAAAATGTAAATTGTCAAAATAAGTGCCTTGTCTCCCTTTTAAAAGAAAATAAACGACATCAGCCACTTTGGGGAGATAATGACCATGTGATATTATCGCTGGACTGTTAATTCAGAGATCCAGGTAATGTTCTGGGAAACTACGTTTGAATCCTGACATGGCAAATAGTGAAATTTGAGTTCAATAAAAATACAGAATTAAGTGTCTAATGATGACCATGAAATTATTGTCGATTGTTGGAAAAACCCATTTAGTTCACCAATGTCCTTTAGGGAGGGAAACTGCAATCCTTGATAACAAGGTGTGGGGCTGGATGAACACAGCAGGCCAAGCAGCATCATAGGAGCAGGAAAGCTTGACGTTTCGGGCCTAGACCCTTCATCAGAAATGGGGGAGGGGAAGAGGGTTCTGAAATAAATAGGGAGAGAGGGGGAGGCGGATAGAGGATGGATAGAGGAGGGGATAGGTGGAGAAGAGGCAGACAAGTCGAAGAGGCAGGGATGGAGCCAGTAAAGGTGAGTGTAGGTGGGGGGGTAGGGAG
>JAHRHZ010000144.1:67993183-68032191 GCA_024137785.1 Ginglymostoma cirratum
GTTAGTAGATAGGAGATGGGGGTGGGGCTTGAGGTGGGAGGAGGGGATAGGTGAGAGGAAGGACAGGTTAGGGAAGTGGAGATGAGCTGGGCTGGTTTTGGGATGCGGTTGTGGGAGGGGAGATTTTGAAGTTTGTGAAATCCACATTGATGCCATTGGGCTGCAGGGTTCCCAGGCTGAATATGATTTGCTGTTCCTGCAGCCTTCGGGTGGCATCATTGTGGCATTGCAGGAGGCCCAGGATGGACATGTCATCTGAGGAATGGGAGGGGGAGTTGAAATGGTTCGCGACTGGGGGGTGCAGTTGTTTGTTGCGAACTGAGCGCAGGTGTTCTGCAAAGCGGTCCCCAAGCCTCCGCTTGGTTTCCCCGATGTAGAGGAAGCCACAACGGGTACAGCGGATGCAGTATACCACATTGGCAGATGTGCAGATGAACATCTGCCTGATGTGCAATCCTTACTTGGACAGGCCTATATGTGACCCCAGGTTCACAGCAATGTAGTTGACACTCAACTGCCCTCTGGGCAATTAGGGATGGGCAATAAATGTGGGCCTAGCGAGCGACTCCCACATTTCATGAATGAATGCATCTTAAAAAATGCTTTTCCATTTGAAAGCAAAGTCAAATACTTGCTTTTATTACAGCATCATTACAGAGCTCTACTGAATGAAATACAACTTTAAAATCAATAAATAATAAAGTTTTTCAACAACCAGGCTTCCCTGCGAGTAGAGGTCAGTTGTTTTCATAATTTTCTCTCTCCATGACAGTGCCTTGCACAGGGAGGCCCTTGTAATGTCATCACTCCTTATTTAGCATGAGTGCCATCTAGTGACATAAACCTGCTCTTACAGACTTTCCAAAGGTGCAATTAGTAGTGTCTACATAGCAACAATGTAAAACTTAAATGGAAACAAAGGCAGTAAAGAGATATTAAAAAAACAGGAAGGTAAAAGCAAGATGAGAAGAAAAAAAGCAATCAACTCCCTAAAAGAACTTGTACTTCTAAAAATAATCAAAGAACTTCAACAAAAACTAAAAAGTGAACTCTTAATTGCGGACTGGACGATTAATGCTGCTCTGTACCGCTTGTTAATATTGAAGCAATATATGCAGGTTAATTTTATAGGTAAAGCAATAATTGGTCCTAATAACAGATCTTTGAAAATTGTGCTTGTCACCAGCAAGGAGAGATTTCATAGAATTAATGTATCTAGTGTTTCTGTAGAAGATCAGAAAGATCGAGAAAAGATCTAGATGGTATTCGAAGACCAGTTAAAGATAAGAATTGACTTCTTCATTGATTGAATCCAACTTATGTCAATTAAACAAAAACTTAAACAAAAACACAAATAGATGTGTCTATTAACGAGTTTGTTGCAAGATACCACTCAAAAGACAAGTGTAATTTCTCTGAAGAAGAACTCTTGAAGACTTCTAAAATTAGTAACCGCCCTTACACTTCAAAGAAGGATCTTTTAAGCAAAAATGTGCCACTGATGCCTTGCTTGGAGATGGACACACATATAACCTACCTGTAAGCAAACAACATGTTTTAGACACAGCTAACACTGTGATAACAAGGTGTAGAGCTGGATGAACACAGCAGGCCAAGCAGCATCAGAGGAGCAGGATGGTTGACGTTTCGGGCCTAGACACTGTTATTATGGTCAGCAAAATGCACTAAACCACCAAGATCCGTATTACTTGTGATTTGTTGCACCTACATGAAAGGAGCACCATTTTAACCATTTTGAATGTCAATTCAAATAGTTCCTGCTGATTCATCCACCTATGGAGTAGCTGTCAACCTAAAGAAGATGATTAAGAAATCCAACTGTATATCTCACAAGTAAAATAGATCAGTATGCAAATAACCTAGAAATTTGATTCCAAATTTCTTACAAAGATTTCTGAAGATAATTTCAGGTAACATTATAACTAACAGGTCTGGTGAAGAATGCAATGTGCAATAATAAAACCAAAATTTTATATAACTGACGTTAGATGTATTCTGGAAGGCGGTGAGACTAGGACAACAAAGAGATTAATGGAGCAAAAGGTAATTTTTAAAAGCCAAAATTAATACAAAGATAAGCTGTCTTACTCAAACATCAGTTGGTGTTAGACTTTAAGAAGGAATTAACTTTACACAGCTTGGTGAGATTGTCGCAAGCAAAGGAAACATACAACTGAGTCTATGGCTTTATTCAATTGATAATACTGAAAATAGCTAACATAATTAACACAATTCAGTCCTCACCAATAATTTTAACTGCAAGGATGTAAAAATTATAAAGTGAGGCAACTCTATCCTGACTTCATTATTTTCTTCACTAAACAGATAGAATAGGAATATTTTGAATCCGTCATATCTGCTTCCAGCAGTATCTATGGTCTTAATAACGTAACATTCAGTCACCAAATAGGTACAAGTTTAAATCATTACTAACACAAGCTAAGCTTTAGCAGATTTTAATTGACACTCCAGTTGCTAAGTGGAAAAGGCTAACTGCAGAAGGACAGGTGTCAAAAAGAACCTTGTGAACAGGAGAATATAGTTTTGGATGTTACTAAGTGGGATAGTGTAGGGGGATGGGTTTAGATTAGCTCACAGGTCGGCGCAACATCGAGGGCCAAAGGGCCTGTTCTGCGTTGTATTGTTCTATGTTCTGAGTGAGTTTTCAAAGCAAAGCTGTTGATGCAGCAAGGGATGAAAGATCAAGAATTGACCAGTGCAATTCTGTAAGACTTGATTCTCAGATATTTTTGTATTGTCTGGCTTAATCTGATCCCCAGTCACTTACCTTTTATCTTAAAAAAAAAAACTGTCCAGTGATAGAAATTAGAATTACATAGACAGAATAGAAGCAGGCCCAGCTGATCTATTCCAGTGTTAAATTCCCATACAAACCTTTACCTACTCTATATGATCCAGCCTTCTTATTTTTTTTCTGGAATAGTAGGAACTGCTGATGCTGGAGAATCTGAGACAACAAGAGCTGGATGAACACAGCTGGCCAAGCAGCATCAGAGGAGCAGGAAAGCTGACGTTTCGGATCTAGGCCCTTCTTCAGAAATGGGGGAGGGGAAGAGGATTCTGAAATAAATAGGGAGAAAGGGGGAGGCTGATAGAAGATGGATAAGGGAGAATATAGGTGGAGAGGAGACAGACAGATCAAGGAAGTGGGGTTGGAGCCAGTAAAGGTGAGCGTAAGTGGGGAGTAGGGAGGGGATAGGTCGGTCCAGGGAGGACGGACAGGTCAAGGAGGCAGGATGAGGCTAGTAGGTAGGAGATAGGGGTGGCGCTTGAGGTGGGAGGAGGGGATAGGTGGGAGGACAGGTTAGGGAGGCAGGTACAAGCTGGGCTGGTTTTGGTATGCAGGCGGGGGAGGGGAGATTTTGAAGCTTGTGAAGTTCACATTGATACCATTGGGCTGCAGGGTTCCTAAGCGAAATATGAGATGCTGTTCCTGCAACTTTCAGTTGGTATCGTTGTGGCACTGCAGGAGGCCCAGGATGGACATGTCGTCCAAGGAGTGGGAGGGGGAGTTGAAATGGCTCGCAACTGGGAGGTGCTATCGTTTAGGGCAAACCGAGCGTAGGTGTTCCACAAAGCCGACCCCAAGCCTCTGCTTGGTTTCCCCGATGTAGGGGAGGCCATAACGCGAACAGCGGATACAGTATACCACATTAGCAGATGTGCATGTGAACATCTGTTTGATGTAGAAGGTCTTCTTAGGGCCTGGGATGGCGGTGAGGGGGAGGTGAAGGGGCAGGTGTAACACTTCCTGCGGTTGCAGGGAAAAGTGCCGGGCGTGGTGGGGCTGGTGGGGAGCGTGGAGTGGACAAGGGAGTCACGGAGAGAGTGATCCCTCCGGAAAGCAGACAAGGGTGGGGAGGAAAAAATGTCTTTGGTGGTGGGGTCAGATTGCAGATGACGAAAGTGTCGGAGGATGATGCGTTGGATCCAGAGGTTGGTGGGGTGGTACGTGAGGATAAGGGGGATTCTGTTTTGGTTATTATTGCGGGGAGGCGGTGTGAGGGATGAGTTGCGGGAAATGCAAGTGACACGGTCGAGGGTTTTTTCGACCACTGTGGAGGGGAAGTTGTGGTCCTTGAAAAACGAGGACATCTGGGATGTCCAGGAGTGGAATGCCTCATCCTGGGAGCAGATGCGGCGGAGGCAAAAGAAATGGGAATAGGGGATGGCCTTTTTGCAGGAAGGGGGGTGAGAGGAGGTGTCTTTTTTTAATTTTTTTTTTGTCCCTTGTGTACTTCTGTTTAAATAAAAACGTATGCTATCCAAAACTATTCTTGCAGTTGCAAATTCCATTATATAATCTCTTGCTCGCTAAATCTGTTTCTCCAGAATTTCTTAGCGAAAATATTTATGACTATCTAATTATTTTTCAACCCCTTTACAAGCAGGGATATCTTCTTATCCAGAAATTAGTCTTGATTGTAAGGACTACTATTTGTCATCACCAGAGAATAATGAGTGGGGAAAGAACTTTGAATACTCAAGTAAAGTCTAAATTATTAATTAATCACGGGAAAGGTTGCTGGCTTCTGTTCGGAGAAATGCATATATACATAGCATACAGGTTCTGTATACATGTGGCCTCTGCCTCTGCTGCAATTTATTTGCACTATAGAAAGATTAGCCATGAAAATGTTACACAAAACATGGTATCAGTGGTGTCCATCTGAAATTTTCTGGATTTTTAGTGCTTTAGTAGAGGTGACCGGAGGCTTAAAAGATCCAACCATGAAAAAACATCTGCTGAGAGATGGGAAACCTACTCTCACAAAAGCTATTGACATGTGCAGAAGTGGTTTCATTTGGATAAATGAGAGGTATTGCATTTTGGTAAAACAAACAAGAGCAGGACTTATGCAATTTATGGTAGGGCCCTCGGTAGTGTTATTGAATAGAGAGATCTTGAGGGTCAGGTACATAGTTCTTTGAAAATAGCGTCACAGGTAAACAAGGTGGTTAAGAAGGCCTTTATCATGCTTGCCTTCAGTGCTCAGACTATTGAGCGTAGGAGTTGATTCATCATGTTGAAGTTGCACAGGACGTTGGTGAGGTCACTTTTGGAGTACTGTTTACAGTTCTGTTCTCCCTGCTATGGGAAAGATATTATTAAATTGGAGAGTGTTCAAGAAAGATTTACAAGGATGTTGTCAGAACTGGAGGCTTTGAGTTGTAAGGAGAGGTTGGATAGGCTGGGACTTTTTCCACTGGAACATAGGAGGTTGAGAGATGGCCTTACAGAAGTTTATAAAATCATGAGGGGCAAAAGGTGAATAGCAAAGGTCATTTCTCTAGGGTGAGGGAGTTCAAAATTAGGGGATATAGTTTTAAGATGAGAGGAGAAAGATTTAAAAGGGACCTGAGGAGCAATGTTTTCACACAGAGGGTGGTTCAAATGTGGAATAAACTGCCAGAGGAAGTAATAGATGCAGGTACAGTTACAACATTTAAGAGAAATTTGGACAGGTACTGCATATTTCTAGCCCAACCGATGAAGAGTGCCAGAGAGAATGCCAAGAAACACCAGGCATATCTAAACATGAGGTGTCAACCATTGAAGCAACAACATGCATATAAAACAACATAAACAGCAAGTCATCTAAGCATGTAGATCTGACATATCCAATCATGAATGGTGGGAGATGATTAAACAGGAGGAAGTTCCACAAATATCTCCAAGCTAGATGATGGGAGATCCCAGGACATCAGTGCAAGAGATAGTAGGAACTGCAGATGATGATATCAGGCTGAAACATTTGTGACAATTTTCATCTAGAAGGGGGTTAGTGAATGGTCTATGACAGGCACCAGCCTTCAGCCAATTCAATTCACTCCATGTGATATCAAGAAATAACTGAAGTCATTGGGTATGGGACTTGATAACATTCCAGTAATAGTCCTAAAAATTATGGTCCAGGACTTCTCATGCTTCTAGCCAAGCCATTCCAATCCAGCTATAACACACACATCTTCCTGCTAATGTAGAAAATTGGCCAGTTATGCCTTGTACAGACAAAACAGGACAAATCCAATTCAATCAATTACCACCCCATCTGCTCTCAATCATCAGTAAAGTTGTAGAAAGGGTAATCAACAGTGCTATCAAGCAACTCTGACATATCATTAATTTGTCCATTGACACTCAGTTTTGGTTCTGTCAGGGCTACTTAGTTGCTGGCCTCATTCCAGCCTTTGTGCAAACATGGACAAAAGAGCTGAATCCTACAGAGGAGGTGAGAGTGACTGTCTTTGACATCAAAGTTGCATTTGACTTCAGCAGCACCAATGCGAATCAGGAGTAAAACTTTCCACCAGTTGGAGTCATACCTAGCACAAAGGAGGTCAGCTGTGGTTGTATGAGCCCAGACGACACAGCTCCAGGATATTTGTGCAGATACACCTAAGGATAATATCATTACATATCCTTGGCTCCCACATAAATTCAGAAGTAAGGATGTATTCTCATGAGTGCACAATGTTCAGCACCATTCACGATGTATCAGATGCTGAAGCAGTCGCTGTACAAATTCAGCAAGACCAGAACAATATGCAAGCTTAACCTGATAACTGCAAATAACATTCATGCCACACAAGTGCCAATCAATGATCATCATCAACAAGAGAGAATCTAATCACCTGCCCTTCACATTCAATGGCATTCTCATTGATGGATCTCCACTGTCACTATCCTGCAGACTGAAACTGATCAGAAACTGGACTGGGCCTGGCATATGAATGCTGAGGCTACAAGAGCAGGCTAGAAGTTAGTAATTGTGCACCAAGTAACTCAGCTTCTGACTCTTAAAAGCCTGACTACCATCTACAAGGCACAAGTCATCAGTGTGATGGAATATTCCTAACTTGCCTGGGTGAGTGCAACTCCAGCAATTCTCAAGGAAGACACCATTCAGGACAAAGCAGTCTAATTGATTTGCACTACCTCAACAAACATCCACTGGCTCTATCTCCACCGCTCAGAAGCAGCCATAAGTGCACTGCAGAAGTTTGCCAAGTCTCATTAGAAATAACAATCCAGACTATGATCACAGCTATCTAGGAGGACAAGAGCAGCACATACCACCACATGTTCCCCTCCAAACTACTCACCATTCTGATTTGGAAAGATATTGCTATCCCTTCAGTGTTGGTTGATCAAAACCCTGGAATGCACTCTCCAATGACATTGTGGTCACACCTATAGCAAACAGACTGCAGTGGTTCGAGGAGACAGTTAAATACCAGTTTCTCAAGGGCATTAGATTTGGTCAGTAAATGGGAGCTCAGCCAGTGAAGCCCACATCCTGTGAGTGGATTTTAAAAAATGCACACACTTTTGGTCTGGAAGTTGCAGAAGCAGAACTTTACTACAAAGGTAATTTATTCCCTTAACCATTATGGGAAACCACAGCTAGGAAAGAGAATATATTTGCTTCTAACCCCAGTCGTATTGCCTCTGAACTGCCCTGAAATAACCTAAAAGTAATCCACGATTATTATAAACTGAAAATAAGTAAATGGCATTCAATGTTTACTCCATCTGTTGTAAATCACTCTAGTCTAATAATTTTCCATTAACATTCCAGGGAGTCCCTAATCTATGACACATACTGGATTAGGTCACTGTTCTGGAAGGACTGTCCAACCTAATTTTTTTTTCCTAACAACCCTTAACAAAAGTAACCAACACTGATATATTTCTATTTTAAAATGCAAAAGCTAAAGACTACCATTATAGATCCATAAATTACATACTCTTCATCACTTTATTGAATTGATATAGTTCAACAATGTGTAATCAGTCAATGGGTAATGTGACTTCTTGTGCATTTACAAAAACAACCTAGATTTTAGGACCAAAGGCAATTTCTCTGGCAGAAATAACCTGTAAATTTGCATACAGCTAGGAATTATAAAAACTTACTATACACCTCAATTCAACCAAATCATTACATGCAATTTAAAGGTGAGAATTTCCAGCTGGTTTGGCAGCATTCTAGGATGGGTTCTGCAGTCCATCACATAATATGTTCTTCAAAGGAATGTTGGTCAAGGTCAGATAAAGAATGAGAGAGAAAAAATGGTGCTGATAATTTTTAAGCTTCTGTAGTTCACAGTTATAGGGGTGGGAAAGTTATTCTTTCGGTGAAACCAACATCTGGAATCATACTTCTTCTTGAACTAACGGATAGGAGTTTGCAATGTTGGATTTGGTCTCATTTTCAGAACTGGCTGACATAGTTTTATTCTTTAAAATTTATTGTTATTCCTGGTTCTGGCCTGGTCAGTATAAAGTACTGAAACCCGCACAACCAATGTCTAAACTTGCTTGTCTAGATGAAGTCAACATTTCCTAACAAAGTGGAAGATTTACACTCAGATGATATATAAAACACTCAGCCTTTCAGTTTGATGTTAAGTATCTCCAATGTGTTTTCTGGACCATTGAAAACAGTGATGATAAAAATCAAATTAAAATCTTGAAAGAGAACTTACATTTCTTATGTTGCATATTTTTAAAAGTGTTAATCTGTGAACCGTAGCCAATGTTTTGTAATTGTTCTGTCTTTGTTCAATGTCAAAAAAATTATACATATTTTCAGTATGTTTCTGTTGCTTAAGCATGCTACTTCCTGAACATATTCATAACTGCAAATATTAAAATCATAAACTTCTATCACCAGTATTTCATTTATAAATGTTTAACGGAAAACAATGAGCAATTTGTACTCGTGTCAATTGAAAAATATTTGTTTTTCACATATCATGCAGTGTCGTGATCCTAACTGATGGTAGCGACAAGTCAGATCCCAGAATAAGACATGGCTTGTTAGACCATACATTTTTCTTTTGTATATTGCGATTTTTGGACCAGAAGGTGCCAATTTAATTTTAATGAAAGAGCCTAAAAGCTTTTTGTGTGCAAAAGAAAAACAGCACTATATTATACTATATAAAAAACTATTTGAAATAGTCTGATTACAAATCTCAGAAAGAAAGTTTCAACCCTTTTAATCTTTCATGAACCTTACAGACATGCAAGCTCTTGTGAAGGGTCACCTCTATCTCTATGCTAACACTCTTCTTTTCAGCTAGTATTGATGTAACAGCTGTACTGAATTTCCTTTTTGGCAACGATGAAGACAACAGAGAGATATAAAACAAGCTGCTAGCCTGCTAATTGTGTTGTTTGCTATTTGCTATCATAGTATTCTGCATTGTTGTACGGAGATGAAATGACCCCCTTTTCCCCCTCTCATATACTGAGTTGGAGATTTTTTTTATGTGTTCTCCAGTGAGATCACTTAAATTCAGGGAGCATGATATTAGCAGTCAATAGATGACATGATAGCCATGGTGCTAATAAATACTATCCAAATGTTAATACATAGATAGTTGTTGGTTCTAGACTTATTCCTCTAGGAATAGCCTAGGGAACTTTGATTGTGAACACAACACGCAACACTCTCACATTTCAGGTTTTCTATAAGGCAACATAATTGGAAAAATACTCATGCATTTTCTGATCATTATAATGTTTGAATACAACACAGCAGAAGAATCTTTGTCTTATTGCTGCTTAATATCAAGGTCCCTAAACACAAAGCAATGTGAGTATCTCTGGAAATCAGTCTGCACTGTAAATTACATTTTTTAATGAAGGAGATACTTGGGCTTAGAATATATTACAATGAAGCTTTTTGATCCTCTTTCACTGGAGGAAAAAATCAAAGACTCACGGGGATAAAAATAATGCTTTAACAGACACATAGATAGTAAATTGTAGTTGATGAGCCAATTAGCATGTTTATTAAAATATTAATCTCTCTCTAGAAACATGTATAAAACAATTAAATTATCGTTATCACTAAGTGGACATACTTCCATTTATATATCGATTTATAATTATTGCTCTCACTTTGTTTAAGAAATAGTACTCCATGCAATAACACGTATTGGTTCATTTGTTTTTCCTGTTTTATTCAGATTACAATGTTCTTTTTTACTTTCTGTGAGAATTTTGTCCAATGCATGTTCAACAGTACAGATAAAATATAGAATTTTAAAATTATTGAATAAGCTGATAGCCACTAAACTGAGAATAAAACATGCAATTGGAAATAAAATTACGCAAAAGAGAAAGGGAACCTATATTTGCAATTATTGTTAGATTATAAGTCTTCCTTTTATTCAGGTAATCAATAAACATAGTTTCTGGATAATCTCACAACAGAGAGGGAATGTGTTCAAGTACTGGATGTGTCATCATCGCTCATCGTGATCAGATCAATGGCTTTTTGACTTCAGCAGGTTTTCAATTTGAAAGCCTAAATTTTCCACTAAGACTAGCTGGTTTCCACTAAGACTTGCAATAGTTTCTGTGAAGGCTGATTCAAACACAGTTTATCATCTTAGCAAGACCTGACCAAAGGTGCGAATGAGTACAGTGCCCATGTCAGCTAAAGAATCTGTATTTTTTTTTTCCTCCAGGAACAGTACAGAACACAGAAACTGAATCCACACAATCAAATTGCAAACCTGTTTTATAACAAATCAATGTACTTCATTGCATGGAAGCAAACCATTCCTTGCAGAAAACAGTCTGTTTATCAACAGCTCACATTTAACACGTCAGCATAAGTGGAACCTGCAGAGAGGAGACGATTTGCTACATTAGTTTGGATTTTTGTTATGTGACAACCTAACTATTTTGCCTTACTGCACATGCATGATGAATACCTGCGCTAGTGCTCTGGCTTTCTCCTCATCGCTCAATGTCCCACTGCTGCACTCAATCATGAATTCTTCCATCAGCTACCTGTCAGCTCAGATGGCAAACAGTGGCTCATCAGAACACAATACATCAGAAAATGTATCCTGTGTGATGTGATAGCTGGCTACAGAATAGACAGTAACATGGCCTTGAATTGAGACTATGGAATGAGACAAGTGACTAACTTGCTCAGAAGTTCAGACTATAACAATATTTCACGTTAAGAAGTTATAGAGAAAATTTTATAATCAGCAATATCGATGCTAGCATGATGTCTGATGTGATTTATTGTGCCAGACCACGAAAGGTTATTTGATTTCATGATGCACTCTGCTTGTTTTTTTTATCATTTCAATATTCAATAAAAATCTGGATGAACCTCTATCCATCAAGGTTTAAACGATTGTTACTTAGATTTAAACACTATCATAGCAAATAGCTCTGGAGCAAAGTGTCACTTAGTGATGGTAACTAAATTCATCAAATCAAATTAACACAAAACATACAAATGCTTTTAATTGGCTTGTCCTCATGGTAACCTCTCACTATCCAAAGTTACCTTACTAAATACCTTAGCCACTAAAAGATGCAATATCACACTTCCACAATGCCATCAACTAAATAGCTCTATCATTGGAGTTGCAGGGTAAAAGCCATCATGGTGGTGAGTCTATGATAAAATGACAGCTATGCTGTAAGCAGAAAAGTTTTATATTTGAATCTCACAACTGATGGAAATGAAACACAATGACACAGACATTGCAATGGTAATGATAATGATACTGTTAGTTTTCCTAGATATTACTTCTGTAAAGTAGACAGAAACTTTGGTACTCCACACAGGCACAGGATAATGTGGAAATCCAAGGGCTCATGTCAAAGACTTTATTTATTGTTCTCCACTCCGTGCTTTTAAAATCACTGAGCAATCAATGAAGTTACAATAACATCCATTCTTACAGTATCAACCTGATTGTAAAAAAACATGGAAAAGTTACATCCCATTGAATGAGATGCAACTGGTTTTATAAACGTCTGAAATCACACAACACCAGTAGAGTCCAACAGGTCTTTTTGAAAACACAAGTTTTCGGAGCCTGAAGAAGGAGAGAGGCTCTGAAAGCTTGCGTTTTGAAATAAACCTGCTGGACTACAAACTGGTGTTGTGTGATTTCTAACCGTGTCCACCCCAGTCCAACACTGGAACCTCCACATCATGGCTTTATAAACACACGCTAGCTTCATAATTTTGCTCAACACACTCGGTTGCCCTGAAAGCTACTTTAATATTTGTTGAATGTTAAATTTCACTGGTATGAAAAAAAAATGACTTTAAAAATATGATTTTAAACTCTCATTATCAGAAACCTGAAACAAGAACAGAAATTGCTGGAGAAATTCAGCAGATCTGGCAACATCAGTGGAGAGAGAAATAAAGTTGACGTTTTGGGTCACGTATGAATCTTAAGGACATGAAGCAACAATTCTGTTTCTCCCTGCACAGATGTTACCAGGATTGCTGAGTTTTTCCAGCATAGAGAGAAAAGCAGAATTAATATTTCCAGTCCAGAATGTGGTCTATTGCATCCACTGCTCTCGATGTGGCCTCCTCTACATCTGTGAGACCAAGCGGAGGCTCGGAGACCACTTTGTAGAGTGCCTGCACCCGGTTCGCGGCAAACAACAACACCTTCCAGTCACGAACCACTTCAACTCCCCCTCTCACTCCCTGGATGATATGTCCATCCTGGGCCTCCTCCAGTGTCACAATGACGCCCCCCGGAAACTGGAGGAGCAGCACCTCATATTCCACCTTGGAAGCCTACAACCCAATGGCCTCAATGTGGACTTTACTAGCTTCAAAATCTCCCCACCCCCGGCCTCATCCCATGACCAACCCTCCCTCTCATCCCCACCTCCTTTACCAGTCTGTCTTCTCTCCCACCTATCCGCTCCTCCCACCTCACTGACCAATCCCCATAACTGCCTACCAGCACTCACCTATCACCATCCCATCTACCCTCCCTAGCCCCCTCACCCCTGCCTCCTTGACCTGTCCGTCTTCTCTCTTGCCTATCTCCCTCTCATCTCCGCCTCCTTGACCTGTCCATCTTCTCCCCCACCTACACACCTCTCTCAACTCACTGACCAATCCCCACCACTGCCTACCTGCGCTCACCTATCGCCATCCCACCTAACTTCCCCAGCCCCACCCCTCCTCTCTCTATTTATTTCAGAGCTCCCTTCCCCCTCCCCATTTTTGAAGAAGGGTCCTGATCCGAAACATCAGCTTTCCTGCTCCTCTGATGCTACCTAGCCTGCTGTGTTCCTCCAGCTCCACACTGTGTTATCTCTGACTCCAGCATCGGCAGTTCTTACTATCTCTATGTGTTTGTAAAGCCAGTTGCATCTCATTCAACAGATTCTGTATTTGTTCCACACTTCCAGCATCCACAATATTTTGCCTTTACTAACACAGTAATGATGGTCTAATTGTCCTTTATCCAAGCAGTCTGATTGTGTTTCATTCTGTTCTTAATATTCAAATGATTTCTGTGCATCTCGAGGGGAGGTAGTGGACTAGTTGCATTATTGTTGGACTGTTAATCGAGAGATCCAAATGATGCTGTGGGGATCTGGGCTCAAATCCTGCCCCTGCAGATGGTGAAATTTGAATTCAATAAAAATCTGGAATTAAGAGTCTAATGATGACCATGGATCAATTGTCAGTAAAAACCCATCTGCTTCACTAATGTCCTTTAGGGAGGGAAACTGCCATCCTTACCTGGCCTAGCCCATATGTGACTCCAGACCCACAGCGATGTGGTTGACGATTGACTGCCCTTTGGGCAATTGGAATGGACAATAAATGCTGGCCTAGCTAGTGATTCCATTATCCTATGATTCAATTAAAACAGTCTATTTTCTATTTCTTATTTTTAGTGGCATATACTTTTCTACTAACAATCACGTTACTAATTTTCCTTTGCCTCCAAACAAAGGTAAATTGTAATGTAACATAATAATCTCAGGATTACTACATAAATCATGAGCACATTAGGATGGGTAAATAAGGTTAGAGAGCTAAACCAGAAACAGAAAATATTGGAGAAATTCAGCCGTTCTGGCAGCACCTGTAGAGAGAAACGTGATAGAGGTCTTGGTGATGTGGTGCGAACAACTTTCCCTCAACACATTGGCAAAACTAAAGAACAAATCATTGACTTCAGAAAGAAAGGAAGAGAACACGCCCTGATCTATATCAATAGAACTGAGGTTGAGAGGGTGGAGAGTGTCAAGTTCCTTGGAGTGATGATATTTAACAACCTGCCCTGGACTTCCCACGTAGATGCGAGGGTCAAGAAGGTACAATAACACATCTTCTTCCTCAGGTGGCTCAGGACATTTGTAATGTCCATAAGGATCCTCACCAACTTCTACAAATGCACAATTGAAAGCATGCTGTCTTCGTGTGTAATGGTCTGGTATGGCATGTGTACTGCACAGGACCGTAAGAAACTATAGGAGGTGGTTTGCACAGTCCAAACCATCACAGAAGCCAACCTTCCATCCATGGACTCCATTTATATGGTTGATGGTGCAGAAAGGCTGCCAATGTCATCAAAGATCTATTACACCCCAGTAATGATCTCCAACAACCTCGTCCATGAGGCAGTAGATACAGAAGCCTGAACATATGCTCCAACAGGTTTAGGAATAGCTTCTTCCTAACCATTATCGGGATGATGAACAGACTCTCTAGCATCAAATAATGTTGATCTTGCTAAAGTTGATCCTGCCTAGCGCATGCCCAATGTAACCTGTATGCCTCTGTCTGAGTCTTTTTGATCTGTATGTCATTGCTTACAATGATTTGCCAGTACTGCTCATAAATAAAGCTTTTCACTGGACTTCAGTACGTGAGACAATAAATAAATAAATCACTCAATCAATCAAAAACAGAGTTAACATTTTGAGTTCAGTGAAACTTCTGGACTCTAAACGTTGACTTTGTTTTTCGCTCTACAGATGTTGCCAGACCTGATGAGTTTCTCCAGTGCTTGCTGATGTTGGTTTGGATTTTCAGTATCTGCAGTTTCCTGTTCTATCTTGGCTCAAAGAGTGGTGTGACAGAAATTTATTTAAATTCATGGTGCACTGGCCACATTATGGGGAAAAGTGGCAGCCATACCATAAGGATGACTTTCATCTGAATTGTGTTGCAACCAGCATTCCAGCAAGATATAGTGTAAAACAAGTTCCATTCCCAGAAGTGGTGAAAATAATGGCAAGCATGATAAATTAATTAATTGATCCAAAAATTTGATTCTCACCATTAAACTGAGCTTCCTCAATGAAGGCCTCCCTCTTCAGAAAGCAAGATGAATTTCTCACCATCTCGTCAATTAACATTTCTGCCACACAAGTACCTGGCAATGATTATATCCAACAAGGGAGAATGTAACCATCGCTCCCTGACATTCAATGACAATTCTATTTCTGAAAAATCCACTACCAATGTTTTCAGAAAATTAACTGGACTAGCCGCATAAATACTGTGACTACAAAAGCAGGTCAGATCGAAGAGTCCTGCAGCAAGTATCTCACTTTCTGACTTCCCAATATCTATTCACCATTTACAAGGCGCAAGACAAGGGTACACTGGAATATTTCCCACTTACCTGCAGGAATGCAGCTGTAACAATACTCTTGGAGCTTGAAACCATTTAAAATAAAGCAGGCCACTTGATTAGAATCACAGTCACAAACATCCACTTCCTCCACCGCGATCAGTCAATGTCAGCAGTGTATATTATCTACAAGACACACTGCTGATGTTCACCAAGGCTTCTCAGACAGCACCTTCCAAATCCATAACCACTACCCATTCGAAGAACAAGGGCAGCAGGTACACCGCCACCTGCAATTTCATCTCCAAGTCATCCACCATCCTGACTTCAAATTATTTAATCATTCTTTCCACGTCTTCAGTTCACGATCTTGGGACTGCTTTTCTAATAGTAATGCAGTTGTACCTACATCAAATGGATTGCAGTGGTTCAAGAAGGCAGCTCACCGCCATGTTCTCAGGGGCAGTTAGGAATGGGCAATAGCTGCAGGCCCCGCCAGTGCAGACCACATCCTCATGGATGAAAAATAAATAACTTACCAGAATTAAGTTTGCCTTTTCAATTAACTTCTGCCAATAAAGATATTTAACACTTAAGAAAATTGAATACATTATAGCCAGCATATAGCTGTCAACTGGCCTTCTGCCTCTAGTCCGGGCGAATACATAGCTATGGCTTCCTTTAGTAAAATCTTCTTAATGTCCATTGTCTCCACTTTCGTTGTAACCTCTACAGCTGCAGCAGGCCCCTCCATGGGGACTAAGGCAAAATGTATCCCTACTCCATCATAGAATCCAGCTAAGGAATCTTAATACTCCAATGTTTGCTTCACAATGCCAGCTTAGCACACAGGGGTTTCCAGGGCTTTTGTCTCAAAATATCATATTAGTGCAGGATGCAGCTTGTAGGTGTTTGGAAAACTTTAGCACAGAAGTCAAGGGAGTTGGACATAGATGTCAGAAACGGTGAAGTGTCAACATGTGGTTGAAAGGTACAGTACTCTATCAACATCACTGTGTATGTGACTTGGCATATGTGACAACACAATGCAAGCGTGTAAAGAGCATGATGATGCGAATATAGGAAATGGGAAGTATGCTTGGTGAGGCACTAGGTGAATTATAGACAATCAGGGGATATTGTCACACTCAGTATAAAGACTGGGTCAACTCGAGTTCAGAGGATTGGCCACAGTCAGTCAGGTAGTTGGTCCAATTCAAGTCTGGAGATTGGTGTTGCTTCAGTCCAGATCTTGGGCCATGGGCGATCATCGAAATTAAGTAAAATCCATACAGTCAGGGGAGGGGCCACTATTGGTTGGTAATGTTCTGCAAATTCCATCTGAGGGATGGGCCATGGTCATTCTGGAAGGCGTGTTGTTCATAAACCAAGTGCTCGTCATGGCCATTATTGAAGCAGCAGGAAGCTCAAATCTCGGAATCAGCCTGATGGTTTTGGGAAACTGAACAAATGATCAGAATGCTAAGGGTAAATTGAATACAGTAGAGTGGATTTGGTTGGATAGTGGGTGAGTCGCTGGTCTCTAATGAGGGGTAGGGGGCAAGGGAATTCAGGATCAGTCTGGTCTTGAGAATTCAGTTCTAATATGACCACCTCAATAATGAGGGACTCTGGTGGTAAAATGGGGACATAGATGGAAATACAAAGGTCAGGGAAACATGGATCACAACCAGGTGGAGAGGTGAAGAATTGAAGGGGTACCACGGGTTACAGGGTGAACGCTGCAGTGAGTACAATGACTAAACATAATTATTTTGACCTCAAAATCAACTATGCAACAAGCTTTCAATGTAAACGAGGCTGCATCCAAAGGAGGAAGAGTTAGTAGTGTGTTTTGTGGAAAGAGTGGAGTTTGTAACTGGATTGTGAAGCCAACTGAGAGTCTACAACAATTACCAGGAATCTAGTGATTACACGATGATAACAATCTACCTTTAATCCCACTTAAGCAGCACAGATGAGAAACTTCAGCCACGGGAAAAGATTGGAAAAATTGGAACTTTTTTCTTGGAGAGAAAGCTAAGAAGAGATTTGATAGAAATTTTCTAAATTGCGAGGTATCTGGACAGGGTAGGTAGGGAAAGACTTATCACTGATAAATGGATCAAGAATCAGAAGACACATTTTTAAAGTGTCATGAAAATATGATATGAGAAAATAAATTTTTCACGGAGCAAATAGTTAGGGTAAGGAATGCATTGCCTGGAAGAGAGGTAGAAGCCCGTCCAGTTGAGACATTCAAGAGGACTTTGGATGAATATTTACATAGAAACAAGACTATGTACAAGATTATGAGAAAAGGCAGGAATTGACAATAAGTTAAAACTCTCAAAGAGCTAATTCAGACATGATGGGTCAAATGTACAGTGACAAATTTGTGATACTGTAATATCAACGTATTTTACGCAATACAGTTGTGGCATGATCTCATGAGACACTGAGTATCAGTATATTATGATGTTATTGACACCTTCCAGGCTACCAATAGTCAATGGAGCAATGGGCATTGGAGCAATAGAGAAGAACACATTCAATTAAACACTCATCTTCCCCATTCAGGATGACACAGAGTGTCATTGCATGAGTTACATAAAGCTATA
Organism: Ginglymostoma cirratum; assembly: GCA_024137785.1. Taxonomy (NCBI): domain Eukaryota; kingdom Metazoa; phylum Chordata; class Chondrichthyes; order Orectolobiformes; family Ginglymostomatidae; genus Ginglymostoma; species Ginglymostoma cirratum. The sequence goes on from JAHRHZ010000144.1 coordinate 68,011,249, forward strand.
ATGTAGATGATTAATGATCAAGAAGGCTAATGGAATGCTATCCTTTATTACAAGAGAATTTGAACATAAAACTACGAATGTTATACTTCAGTTGATTAGGGCATTGGTGAAACCATGTGGCCCATAGCTATGAATGTTATGACATTTCAAATGCTCATCCAAGAACTTTTTAAAGATTGTATTTCCCTCCATAACCCTCCCAGGCAGTGCATTCCAGACCCCTAATACCCTCTAGGTGAAAATTCACTTCCTCAACTCCCCTCTAAACCTCCTGCCTCTCATCTTAAAAATTTGCTGTCCTGTTATCGACTCTTCATCTAAGGAGAACAGCTGTTTTCTATCCATTCTGTCCATGCCCTTCATAACCTTATATACCTTGATCAGGAGCCCCTCAAAAGTCTCTTCTCCAAAGAAAACAAGCCAAGCATATCCAGCCTCTCTTTGTAGCTAAAACACACAATCCCAGGCAATCCCCTCCATCGCAATTACATCCTTCCTATAATGTGGAGATCAGAACTGCACACAGTACTCCAGCTGTGGCCCAACCAAAGTTCTGTACAGCTCCAACATAAACTCCCTGCTCTTATAATCTATGCAATGATTGATAAAGGTAAGTGTCTCATAAGCCTTGTTAACTACCTTTTTAACCTGCCCTGCCACCCTCAGGATCCGTGAACAAACATTCTAAGATCCCCCTGGATCTCTGAGCTTCATAATGTCTTACTGTTCATCTAGTACTCCCTTGTTTTGTTACTTCTTCCAAAGTGAATTATCACAATTATCAGTGGTAAATTCCATTTACATCTGATCTGCCCATCTGACGAATACATTTATATCCTCCAGCAACCTAAGACCTTCTTCCTCACTGTCAACCATTAGACCAATCTTCTTGTCATTCATCAACTTGCTTATTATTTGTCTCACTTTCTCACCTACATCATTTTTATATATATCACAAACAAAAAGGGACCCAAAACTGATGCCTGTAGTATGCCACTGGATACCATCCTCCAGTCACACCAACTGTATTCTGCCATTACCCTGTCAATTACCATTAAGCCAATTTTGGCCCAACTTCCCAAGTTCCTATAGATCCCAGATAACAAGGTGTAGAGCTGGATGAACACAGCAGACAAAGCAGCATCAGAGGAGCAGGGAAGCTGACGTTTTGGGTCTAGACCTTTCTGAAGAAGGGTCTAGACCCGAAATGTCAGCTTCCCTGCTCCTCTGATGCTGCTTTGTCTGCTGTGTTCATCCAGCTCTACACCTTGTTATCTCAGAATCTCCAGCATCGGCAGTTCCTACTATGGATCCCATGTGTTTTCACCATCTTTATCAGTCTCACATGTGGAGCCTTGTCAAAGGCTTTTCTGAAATCCATATCTACTATACCAACTGTGCTACCCTCATGTACATGCTTGGTCACTTCCTTGAAAACCATGATTGTTTCTTTTTATTATCTGTCACCATAGTCAGTACAGTGTACTGAACAATCAGTCAATCCTATTTAGTTTTGTAAACAGATCAAGGGCTATTTGGAGAAGATATGAAAATAAGGCTGAGAAACATATCAACCGTGTTCAAATGGCAGAGCAGACTGAATGGGCTGTACAGTGGAATTCTGCTCCTAAATCTTATTGTCTTATGGTCTAAAATGTTCAGCCCTTTATCCTACACACAATGCTTGGATAATGTGGGAGTCGGGGTGTTGAGAAAAGTTCTCATCATTTCTACCACATGTACAATCTTCTACTGTATGTACTGTATGTAATGTATGTACTGTATGTAATGTATGTACTGTATGTAATGTATGTACTGTATGTAATGTATTGGGGAGATGATGGCCTAGTGGTATTATCACTGGACTGTTAATACAGAGACTCAGCTAATGTTCTGGGGACCTGGATTTGAATCCTGTCACAGCAGATGGTGTAATTTGAATTCACTAAATATGTGGAATTAAGAGTATAATGATGACCATGAATCCATTTCCAATTGTTGGAAAATCCCATCTAGTTTACTAATGTCCTTTAGGGAAGGAAGCTGCCATCCTTATCGGGTCTGGCCTACATGTGACTCCAGGCCCACAGCAATGTGGTTGATTTTAAACTGCTCTCTGGGCAGTTAGGAATGAACAATAAATGTTGGCTGAGTCAGCAACACCCTCATCCCATGAATGCGCAAAAAAAATGTGCACCAGGAGCAGTGTACATCTTGTTAGCCAGAGGTTACAGGGAGATAGAGAGAGAGAGAGAAAATCATACAAGTTGCTGACTTCGCTGCCTGTGGAGACATTAGCCAGAAGCTGCAGAAAGATAAGAGAGAGAGACAGGGGTGCTAGCCGCTGACATCGCTAACAGGAGGTACTGAATGCAAAGGTGCTGATATGAAGAAAGCAGCAGCTTTTGAACTAAAAATGACCTGTGTCAGGTGCTAGTTTGAGCTGATTTAAACCAATTTGAATTAACTAAGTTCTGCAAAAAATAAGAAAGTTGAGGTAATCCTTATTTGGGCAGGAAATGAGGTATTGCTACCTAAGTATCTGGGCCAGGGCCAATAAGGAAAAGGCGTGCAATAAGTGAATTAGCCTGAGCCAACAGGAAGAAGACAGCATGACGTGGGAGAAATAAGAGAAAGAATAAAAAGAAGGCCCTTAGGGCATGCAGCCAGCGAACACTCCGGAGATCAACCATTGCAGAAGCAGACGCTACATCAAGGACATGGTGACGGCAAGGAGTGCAGCACCAGGCCTGCATCAGCCCTCGTCAGTAGCAACAGCAGCAGCTATCCTGATCGGGTAATCGTTTTTACATGCTGTGACTACTTGGGGAGTGTCAGAGGACTTTAGTACATGTATAAATAGGTCCTAGTTCAGTTTGTGGGAAAATAAGGTCTAGTTTTGTGATAAAAACATTTAAGCAGCACTTGTTTTGTTTAATACACTAGTAAAGTAATTTGTGAGCCTACGAGAATTGACTCTTCTCCTCTCTGTATAAGCCAATAACTGGAGCTGGTGTTCTCTGGGCTCCCGACAACAATCTGAATTAGACCAACAATGTGCAAGCTCCCTGTAGAGGAATCCACTGGCCTCCTTATCAGGGCCTTCATATTCCTACATGTTGAGGGCAGTGCATGAATGTTATGCCTATATGATTACTGCAACTGCTGAATGATCGTGTGAATGAGGAACTATTTTGTTTCTGATGATGCTCACATTGGCACATTGGATCACTATTGGATCTAGGCTCAGAAGCTGCTGTCAACACTGTTATCCACTGCACTAAGAATGTCTGCAGGAATCGATGAGGCACGTATGTGTCCAGAAGCCCAGAACCAGCATCAAGCTCCAGCAAATGTGCATCAGTGTCTGAATGCAGAGTTTCCAGCCACAGAAGCCCATATGATGGAGCAAAGATGCAGGACAAGTACAATCACTCATCTTTTGTGGAATGTCATGTAGATGAGAATGAGGCAGGGTCACTCTACTCTCTTTGGAGCTGGAGGTCAGAACACCATGTCAGGATTTCCAGTGTATCTGCAATTCCACAAGCTCTTGACACTGGGCCATGACGGTCCTAAGTTGTCACCTCTACATCAGGCTTCCATTGGGCCATAGGACTCATTCTTGCACAGCATTCACTGCACCTCCAAAAGCGAACAAGTAAGTTGATTTCGAAGTCTGGGTAATAGCAATTCTGTCTGATCATATGGATTATACATCGGGACTATTGTGTTTTCTTTTTGTTCTGCTTGAGGCACAATTCTGTTCACTAAAGTGAGTACTTAAAGGGCTGCAAAATGAATATTTTTCTATTTTTCATAAAAATCAGGTTTTCCAGATTAAATATGATATGCATCAGACGGAAACCTCAGCTCTTTATCTGACAATGATCCTATGTCTTCTGTTGAACAGATTGACCGTGCTGCTCTAAAGATTTTTAAAAGGGCTTGCACTGATGGAATATGCAATAAGCAATGAGTTACCCTGAAAATGCGCTAATTTTGATACAAGTGCCTCATGCTATGATACGCTTGGTAGGTTCTGCTCATATTCCTGACCACTTAGGATCATTGCACTGATTCTCAAGCTCCACTAGTCCCAGGGTCACCTTAAAAGGTAATGAGCTAATCAATGCAAAGTCTCCAATTTACTTGTCCATTGGAATGAAGTTAACAGAAAACACTGACCAGGATCTGTATTTAACAAGAAATAATAAATAAATTCTAATTATAAATAAACAGCTATGAACTATCAATATATTCCTCCAATAGTTAAAATTCTGAACAATTTTCCAAACCTCTAGACAAAGGCAAACAAAGAAGATATTGCTTTTAGGGGTGGAGGAGAATAAAGAACTGAGAATCACAGATCAACAACACCAGTTCACAGGATTTACTGAAGTGATCCTCTGACTTGCTCGAACTTTGTGTTCTTTAATTTCTTTTTTTTCCAGGCTGTTTCACATCTTCACAGGAGACACAGGGAAGTTGGTACTCTAACTATAGTCTCTTATTTGGTGGTTAAAGTCAACAATCTCCATCAACTTATAGGAGAAGATAGCTGCCTTTCTTCTGGCTTTAGGTATTTTTACCACAGAGAGGGGGATAAACCTAACCTTTCGGAGGTCCAAAGGCTTCTCACTGTATTGTTCACACCTACAAACGCTTGAGCTACTCAGGAACCAGTTGGGGAGTTGTCATCCGGCTGATGACCTTCGGCATCTATGACTGGTTACAGTTATACAAACCAATCAGCTACTTGTTGACAGCCAATTCACGAACATCTACTCCATTGCTTGAACAAAGCAGTAGTGTAAACACGCACACATACACAATGATTTTGACTGACTTGTTTTTGCAAGTGTAGTCATTCCTTCCACAATAATTGTTCCAAAATTCTTTTTTGTTTCATTTTAGTTCTCAATCAGAAGTACAGTAAATAAAATGATATGGTCTTTACAAGTTGTAGTAATTTGTTCTTCATTTACAGATCTTTGAAAATTTTTAGTGATTTTAATGATTTCATTTTTTTTAAACAATGATAAAAATATGAGAATGAAGTTAAGGTGAAATAAGTATTCTTGCCAATTGGCAGTTAGGGAATACTTCAATATTACAACCACACATTAACCTTTGCACACTTTATTGGATTTAGTCTAAGAGTTCAGCCATATAATAATCATTTTTGAACCCTTAATTGTCTGCGTTACCTCCAGTATATTAAGCAAAATGCTAACTGTTTGAAGGTGTGCCTCTCATCCTATTGGCAAAAGCCAAAAAATCAGCAGGTGATATTCATTCCTTAAATAGAGATGAAAAGCCCCTTTGCAAAATGCAAATTACATGTCACACATAAGTTTAAAACCCATTGTGCAAAATTGTTTAGCCAATGCTGAGCCAATGTTGTGAATGTGAATTACCCAGATCCCACCAATATGATTAACTTGATCTGGGGGCACGGCCAATTGGGATTGACTTCCATTGAAAAACTTTTAAACATTACAGACACTCTCAAATTGTGCTCGATAGAATTTGCACCTGAAATTCCATAATTTATGGCTTTCAATTGGCTGTTTCCAAGGGAATTGGAAAAAATTATACAACCAAACAGAAACTCCTGGCCCTGCTATTCTATATTTCATAAATCGATGTATTATAGATTATTTTCAATCTCTTATTTGTGAAATGTTGAAAACTAGTTCGGGTTACACTTCCTTTTCTTGAACGTCCTCAGTTCATTCCCACTGGCTATTTATAATGAAGGCAAGATCGATAAGCAGTTTTTCATTTTTATTCCTGTTGCAATATCCCAAGTTAATAACCATAAGTTAATATAAAACAATCTTCATATTGCAGAAATTGTGCAAAATAAGCATATTTTATAATCCAAATTGCTCTTCCACGCTCCCTTGTATTGATTACTGATTGAAATAGTTCTCGTAAATGAATTGCATCGCCAACATAATTTCCCCACAGTCAATTAAGAATACACTTTCATTGGTATGAGTAGTAAGTCCTGCATTTATTTCCTACCCCAAATGGCCCTTCAGTTGATAATGATAGGCTTCATTCTTGAATCTGCAGTCCATGTAGAGTTAGTGCACCCACAATTCTGTCAGGGATGAAGTTCCAACATTTTGACACAGTGATAGTGAAAGAACAATGTTGTGGGATGAAATATTTCCAGGGACTGAATGATGTGGGTATTGACAAGAAATTTTGGAAAATCAGGTGCGATTGGCAGTGAGGATCTTCAGAAAGGAATGTCCCAGTTTCCAACCCAGAGATTGGTGAGATTGGACTTTTGCTATTAAGCAGTAACAGGCTTATTTGGATGCATCAGCATGTAATTACATCTTACTCAATTTCACCTCATTTATGTACAGTTTTCCATTCTCTGACTCACTGTTAGACAGCAACTATTGTGAAAGTCAGAGTGGTTATTTGGCATCCCCAGTTTGCTGCTTGCTCCTCCAGACTTCCATTTTGGACATTAGTCATGAACATCTCAAGGTATGCTCCATGGGAAGCAACCACACACATCCCTATCCATCCATGGGCCTTCGTATTGTATATGCACCAGCATTATCACAGGGTAATAGCATATCTCAGGTCCACTTCCAACATGATTCTGCACTTCAATGCTGACTTTGGAGCACACTAGCACCTTTCATTGCAATTCTGCTGCACATTGGGGTCAGTCAGCCATCTCAAGGATTTTTGCTATCACTCACAGTGCAGCATCCCTGTCATCCCTTGCCTTGCCTTTTGTGTGCTTTGTCCCCTTAGTCAGACCTTAAGCAAGAAACACAGAAAGTAGGAGCAAGATTGGTCACTCAGCCCTGTGAGCTTGCTCTGTCATGGCTGATCATGCAGTTCAATACCCTGTTCCTGTTTTGCCTCCATACCCTTTAATGCATTTACCCCTAAGATCTACATTTAACTCTTTCTTGAAAACATCCAACCTTTGATGCATTTATCCCTAAGAACTACATTTAACTCTTTCTTGGAAACATTCAATTTGTTGGCCTCAGTAACATTCTATAGCAGAGAATTCCAGAGGTTCACCATTCTCTGGGAGAAGATATTTCTCCTTATCTCAGTATTAAATGGCCTACCAAATTCTTATGGGTATCCTTATACTGTGGCCCATGGTTCTGGACTTCCCAGTCATTGAGAACATACTTCCTGCATTTTCTCTGTCCAGTTCAGTTAGAACTTTATAGGTTTCCGTGAGATCACTTGTTATGCTTCTAAACTCCAGTGAACATCAAAATAACCAAACCAGTCTCTCCTTATTCATCAGTCCCAACATTCCAGACCTCAGTCTGGTAAGCCTTCACAGCACTATCTCCATAACCAAAATATCTTTCCTCAGGTATAGAGATCAAAACTGCACGCAATACTTCTGGTGTGGTCTCACAAAGACAATGTACAACTGTAGTAAGACATCATGATGCTGTACTTAAATCCTCTCACTATGAAGGCCAACATACCATTTGCCTTCTTCACTGACTTCTGCATCTTTATGCTTACTTTCAGCAACTGTTGAACAAGGATACCATGGTCTCGATGAAGCTCCCCCTTTCCCAATCTAATGCCATTCAGATACTAATCTGCTTTCCAGTTTTTGCTACCAAAATGAATAACTCATATTTATCCACATTATATTGATCAACCATGTGTTAGCTCACTTACTTAACTTGTCCAAATCACACTGAAACATCTTTTTATCCCATTCACAACCTATCCTCCAATGAAGTTTTGTGTTACCTGCAAACTAGACGTATCACATTTAGTTCCCTCGTCTAAATGATTAAACTATAGTAAATAACCGGTGTCCAAGAATTGATTCCCCTATACCACAATAGTCATTGTCTGCCAGTCAGAAAAACATCTGCTTAATCTTATTTTTTCTTTCCTGTCTGCTGACCAATTCTCTGCCCATGTCAGTACACTACCCCCAATCCCATGCACTTTAATTTTGCATGCAAATCTCTGTGTGGGACCTTATTGAAACCCTGCTGAAAGTCCAAGTGAACCACTTCCACTGGCTCCCGCTTATCAACTCTACCAGATACACCTTCGAAAAATTCCAGTATTTGTAAAGCATGATTTTCCTTTCTGTTCGATCCTGTCACTATTTTCCAAGTCCTCTTGTTATTAAATCTTTCACAATGGAGCCTAGCATTTGCCCCACTACAGATGTCAGGCTAGCTCGCCTATAATTTTCTTTTTTCTCTCTGTTTTATTTTTAAATACTGGGTGGCATTAGCTACCCTTTAATTCATAGGAATTATTCCAGAATCTAAGAATGTTGAAATATGACCACCAAGGCATCCATTATTTCGAGGGCCACTTCCTTAAGCACTTTGGGCTGTATGACTATTGATCCCTGGGGATTTATCAGCCATTAATCCCATCAATCTCATCAAAACCATTTCTTTGCTAATACTGTGTCAGAGATAAAAGGTACTGCTGATGTCCTTCAGTTCCTCCCTCTCACTAGACCCTGTGTTCCTCAACATTTTTGGGATGTTATTTGGGCTTTCCTTTGTGAAGAGAGAACCAAAGTATGCATTCAGTTGGTCTGTCCTCTTTTTGTTCCCCATTATAACTTTGCCTGTTTCTCACTGTAAACTGCTTACATTTGTCTTCGCTAATCTTTTTCTCTTCACATACTTCTAGAAATGTTTGCAAACAATTTTTATGTTCCTCACAAACATAATCTCATACCCTTTATCCTCCCTGGGAGCTCTTCTGCAAATGTAGTTGATGCTAGGCAAATTGTTAATTCTAAAAGTGATTAATAGATGTTTCCTAACTAAAGGTATTACATATGCTGTGAAAGCAGACGTATGGAATTAAGTTGCAGATCTGTCAGCATCACATTGAATGGTTGGACAGCTGCCGATCAAGTTGTTACTTCTGCTTCTGCCCATGTGACTGCTCCAGTGCACACACCCACCTCCTGATGAAGTCTCCACACCCACACTTGGCCCCAGCTGTACACTCTGCCCCAGCCTGAAGCCCTGCTGGGGATTCACCAATCCCCCCCTCCAGACCTCCCCCTCACTGAGGCTGAACAGTCAGTCCTCAGCAAAAGACTCACTTTCATTCCCCTGCACCTACACGTGAACAAATTCTGCACTCACCTCAATGTCGAGCTCTTTTCCCACTGCCTCTGCCTCTGCACTGATTTCTTTGAACAGGATTCCAACCCACCCTCTGATGACACTTTCTCCTGTCTCCAGCAAGCTCCATCTTCCTGGATACTGTTTCCTGGCCTCCCTCGACCTCTTCATCTCCAACTGCTGCCGTGACATCTATTGTCTAAATCTCTCTAACCCCTCTCACTTACTCCAACCTCTCCCCATCGGAACACGCAGCCCTCTGCTGTCTTTGCTCCAACCCCACCTCCCATTAAACCCACCGAGCAGGGCGGGCCGGTGTGGTAATATGGTGAACTGATCTCTACGTTACTGAGGCCAGATGCTAACTCTCTGATAGCTCCTCCTACCGTTCCCTCAATCACAACCCCTCCTCTGATCACCAAACCATCATCTCCCACCATCCACAACCTCATCACCTCGGGAGATCTACCATCCACAGCCTCCAACCTGATAGTTCCCCAACCCCGCAACGCCCATTTCTATCTCCTACCCAAAATCCATAAACCTGACAGCCCTGGTTGACCCATCGTCTCTGCCTGCTCCTGCCTCTCTGAGCTCATCTTCTCCTACCTCAACTCCATTCTTTCCCCTTTGGTCCAGGAAATCCCCACCTACATTCAGGACACAATCCACACCCTCCACCTTTTCCAAAACTTTCAATTCCCTGTCTCCCGACACCTCATCTTCAAGATGGACATTCAGTCCCTGTATACCTGTATCACCGACGAGGGGATGGCTTAAAAGTCTTCCACTTCTTCCTCTCCCATAGGCCCAAACAGAGCCCCCTCCATCGACACTCTCATTCGCTTGGCAGAACAGGTCCTCACTTTCAACAATTTTTTCTTTGATTCCTCCCACTTCTTACCAACCAAAGGGGTGGCTATGGGCATCCATAGATGCCTGAGCTTTTCCTGCCTCTTTGTAGGATTCGTGGAATAGTCCCTCTTCAACAACTACACTGGCACCAGCCCACAGCTCTTCCCCTGCTACATTGATGATTGTATTGGTACCGCCTTGTGCTCCCACAAGGAGCTCAAACAGTTCATCAACTTTGCCAACACCTTCCACTGCACCAGCAAATTCACCTGAACCATTTCTGACACCTCCCTCCTCTTCCTGGCCCTCTCTTTCTTCATCTCTGGTAACTGACTCACCACTGACTTCCATTTTAAACCCCCTGACTCCCATAGTTACCTCGACTACACCTGCACTCACCCACCCTCCAGCAAAAATGCTATCCCATACTTACAATTCCTTGGCCTCTGCCAGATCTGCTCCCAGGTCGAGGCATTTTACTCCAGGACATCTCAGATATCCTCCTACTTTAGGGATCGTAGTTTACCCTCCTCTGTTATTAAGGATGCCGTCAACCGCAACTCCCCCATTTCCCGCGCTTTTTCCCTCAAAAACTCCCTCCCAACACCAATAAGGATATAGCCCCTTTAGTCCTCACATACCACCCCACCAATCTCTGAATACAAGGCATCATCCTCCAACATTTCCGCCACCTACAATCAGACCGCACCACCGAAAAGATATTCCCCTCCCCACCCCTGTCCACTTTCCACAGGGACCATTCACTTTTCCACTGCCTCATCAGCTCCACACTCCTCACCAACCCCTCCACCACACCTGGTACCTTTCCTTGCAACCGCAAGAGGTGCTCCACCTGCCCCTACACCTCCCCCCTCACCTCCAAGGCACCAAACAATTCTTCCAAATCTGGTAGAGATTTACCTGCACTTCATCCAACCTCATGTACTGCCTCCATTGCTCCCAATGTGGTCTCCTCTATACTGTGGAGACCAAACGCAGACTCGGGGACCCGTTTGCGGAGCTTCTATGTTCTGCACGCAGCAACCAACTGGACTTTCCGGCTGCCATTCACTTTAACACCCCCTCCCACTCACTTGGTGACATGTCCATCTTTGGCCTTCTCCACTGTCAGAGTGAGGCCAAACAAAAATGGAGGAGCTACTCCTGATATTTTGCCTTGGGAGCCTCCCACTGGCCTGAATATTGACTTCACCAGCTTCAAAATCTCTCCACCCCCAACCTGTCCAACTTCCAACTCACCTATCCGCTATACCCTTCGCACTGACCAACCACAGTAACCCCTGCCTGCATCCACCTATCTCCATCCAACCTACCCTCCCCCCAGCCTCAACCTCCTCCCTCTATTTATTTCTGGGTTCGCCTCCCCTTCCCTAGACCAGATGAAGGGTTTCAGCTCAAAACTTTGACTTTCCTGCTCCTCAGATGATATCTGACCTGCTGTGCTTTTCTAGCTCCACATTTATTGACTGTAGCTTCTGACATCTGCAGCCCTTACTGTCTCCATGGTTTATTCCCATTACTTTGATCCTATTTTCATATATTTGAGTATGGTTATAAATCATTGATTTTATATACAAGATTATAAGACCAGAAAACAATGAGAAATTAGAACAGGAGTAGGCCATTCAGCCCCTCCAGCCTATTCTATCATTCAACATGATCACGGGATCCAACATTTCTCATATCCAATTTTGTGCTTTTTCCCTGTAACCCTCGATTCCCTTACTGATCAAGAATCTATCCATTTCAGCCTCAAATATAATAAGGATTCTGCTCCCACAGATCTTTGTGGCAAGAAGTTCCAAAGACTTACAGCCATCTGAGAGAAGAAATTTCTCCTTATCTCAGTCTGAAATTGGCACCTCTTTTATTCTGAGATGATACTGCCTTGTCCTAGACTCTCCAAAAGGGGCAACATCCTCTCAGCATTTACCCTTGTCAAGTCCCTTAAGAATCCTAAATGTTTCAATTGGATCACCTCTACTTCTGCTAAACCTTAGTGAGTCAAGTCCCAACATGTACAGCCTTTGCTGGTGAGACTATCCACCCATCCCAGAGACCATCCTAGTGAACATTCTCTGAACTACCCCTAATGAAAGGGTATCCTTACTTAAATAGGGGGAACAATACTGCTTACAGTGCTCCAGATGTAATCTCACCAGCACCTTGTACCATTGCAGTAACACTTCCCTACTCTTCTACTCCAACCCCCTTGAAATAAGGGCCAGCATTCCATTACCCTTCCTGCTTACTGCCTGTACCGGTATGCTAGCTTTTTGTGTTTCATACATATGTAACTGTAAGTCCCTTTGCGTTGCAGCTTCCTGCCGTTTGTCTTCATTTAAATAATATTTTGTTCTTTTGTTCTCCCTTCCGGATGGAACAATTTCATGCTTTCCCAAATTTTTCTCCATTTGCCAACTTTTCCCCACCATTTAACATATCAAGATCTCTCTGTAGACTGATGTATTATGTGTTGTGTGTATGTAGACTATAATAGAAGTAGTCCATTAAATACCAACTAGAGAGAGTTCAATCCCAATCTTTGATGAATGCTTCATGAAGTAGTAACTTTGTCCTAATAAATTTAGCCTCTGCCATAACTATATGATGCACTGCCAAAAATGATGTATTGCAGTAATCTTACAAACACTATTTTCAGATACAGGAAAGGTGAAAGGGTAATCATTTTAAGGAATAAACGTTGCTTTGGTTGTTTTGTATCCATGGGTTTGGGGTTGAAACTTGAATTTATTGTATAGTCATTGATTTTTGTCTTTTGAACAGATAATACAGACTAATGAGTAAATAATCTTGATCAAAAATAAAAATATCTTGCAAAAAAAATGCAAAACTAATAACTTGCAATGTTACCATAGAGTAATTGGTGATTAGAGCATGGGATGCCACACTTCTTTGGATCTTTTTATTGTAATTACACAGTTACTGAGGAGCTTTCAAAATGATTTTTAAAGTTAGCATTTTGTCAGGCTAGATGTATTAATAAATGGACTACATTTCATTACTAAAACACTCCCAGCTTATTATTTCAAAACTTTTCTTTAGCTTTTATACCACAAGGGCATAAGTATGCTATTCATAGTCTTAGAAGCAAAGCCTTTCACACTTAGTTCCCCACTTGAAAGGTGGAGCTATTTATGGGCAGAAACCCAATTTATTAATTAGCAGACTTAGCCAAGTTGTTACCCAGATCCATGTTATCAGCAATAAAAACAAAACCTGCTAGAAATACTCAGCAGGTTGTGGCAGCATCAGTGGAGAGAAAGGGAATTTAATTTTTCATGTCGATGACCTTCATCATGTAATCAACATCTGCCCTCCTGGTTCCCTGACCAATCCAGATGTGATGATGCATCCATTCTATCAAACAAAGGACTTTTAATTAAAAGGGCACAACATGGGTTACATAGACCCTTTGCACTTGGATATTTGAGGCTACAACAATCACAGGAGTGGAGTAGGCTGCTTCCCAAATCTTTACGGGAAGTCCAGTGTGGGGGAGGAAAAAGACATCATCTTTGATCAGGCAGGTGTGTATGAAAGTAACTGCCTTATAAACGTGGAACTGCCATTAAGAGAGAACCTTTATTACACAGCCTTCAATAATTCAGAAAAGAAAGGACCACAACTATATTTTTAAATGTAACCAGGTGTGGTTAATAAATGCTAGCCTTTCCAGTGACATCCAACATTCCAGGATTTTCATTTTAAAATTCAGTTCTATAATCAAAGTTCAATAATCTAAAGACAACAAAGCATAGAGAATGTGATCATATAAGGATCAGCACGTTAATTAAAGTAGTTTAATCTATATAAATCTATATAAATATTTTATATTAATTTATATATAAAAAGTTTTAAATTAACAACAAAATCTGGAAACTGCCAAATCCAACTTCAGGAAAACCCATGCATTCTCAACCTAAAATAAGTGCTGCACAACATCTAGGCAAAAATCGAACTATTCCTCGGAACATGAACAGATTGCATTTGGAAGAAAAGTGAGAGTGTAGTAGCATTCAAACACTCACTCAAACAGTATCTGGCAAAATAATTATGTGACCCACCTGAACAGAGTAACTTGGTCCTTGGATAGCATAAATCAAGAGTCTAAGAATGGTAATAAAAAATCAGGTAAGATAAATGATAATACATTGCAATGAAAGAATAAACATTTGTCAAGTTATGAATGCCTTTGAAAACAGAATTTTAGTGATGAACAATCTTGGACAAAAACCAATTCTTCACAATAGAAGAATTCATTCACCACACCTCTGCCTTAAAATCATTCAAAGGTTCCACTACACCCTTTTGAGGGAGAGGTCCACAGTCTCACAACTGTGTGTGAAAAAAAAAGTTCTTACCTCTATCTTAAAGGCCTCTTATTTTTAAGCAGTGATCTGTAGTTACAGATTTTCCCGTAAGAGATAACATCTTGTCCGTACCCTCCACGTCAAAACCCCATAGGGTCTTCTATGTATACCTGCATTGATAGAATATCTCTGAGATGGAGGGATAACAGTCAGTGTACACTTAAGTTTTGAAGCAAGCTATTTTTGACTGCCAGCAATGATATTGATGAGAGAAACTTTCTAACAAGAAACATCCATTTTCATATAGAAAAGTACTTTGTTATAGGCAATTAGACATTAAATGAATTATGTTTTGCATTAGTTGTACAAATAAACATTGTTATTAATAAATCATCAACAATGCTGGGGAGAAACTTGCATTCAGTACAGGGCTCAGATAATGCCACAAAAAAAATGTGAAAATTAATTTATAATTCACTTTTCACCTTCCAAGGAATCCTAAAAATATATTTTCTCTTTTTGATTGCATTATAAATGAAAATAGTAATTACTTCAGTGATGCTTTTGACACGGTATAATAAAGGGGTGATAAAATAATGGTCCAAATTATGTATTTTTAAATATTTAATCATTCCTTCCTTTATTATCAAGATAAAGCTGAAGCAACATTGGTTGCCCCATGATAAATCAATTTTAGACAGGATCCTCAAACAGGTAGTTGGTCTTTTATTTACATATGCAAAGTACCTGATGCCTGTTTCAAACATGATTAGTGGACACATGTATTTTCCAAACCCAATAAGAGCCAAATTCATCGTAGTTTTACCAGATCAAAGGGCTGCTCTCTCATTAGAGAGAGATGACTGGTGGTGGTTTAACCAGAGGGTCACCATGGTTCAGGCAAGGGAGGAGGTTGAGAAGGAAAGTTCTTCATGCTAACTTTTTTCTCATAACCTCACCTCTTGTCAACTATCTACCAACCCTTCTGACCTTTATCTGATGCTGACCATTCTGTACTCAGCAAAGGTCTTAGTCTTATGCCTCTGTGCCCCCATCATGAGCGAATTTCAGGAACAACATGTTGTTGAAATCTTCTTCCATTGTCTCAGCCCCTCAGCCCATTTCTTTTGACAGGACTCTTCTCCTGTCCCACAGACCCCTTCACCCACCTCCAACACTCTGTCTTCACCTGAACGCATCCGTCTGACCTTTTACCTGCACTTGACCTGTTCATCGAGAGCTATTGATGTGGTATCAGGGGTTGCCTTAATTTCTCTGCACCCCCTCCCCATCCATTCAAAACTATCACCCTCTGAATTGACTGCACTCCAGCCTCTTCAATCCAACTTTGTCATCAAACCTGCCGACAAGGGTGGTGCTGTTGTTGTCTGGCATACTGACCTCTACATTGCAGAGTCTGAGTGCCAGCTGTCAGATAACTCCTCCTATTGTTCCCCAACAGCCTGCTTCTACCTGCTTCCCAAAATTCACAAACAGGACTCCCCAGGTGGACCCATTGTTTCAGCCTGTTCCTGCCTCATGCCTTATTTCTCACTACCTTAATTCGAATTTTTCTCCCCATGTCCAGTCCCTTCCCACTTACATCTTTGATTCTTCTGACGCTTTATGTGAATTTCAGAATTTCCAGTTTGATAGCACTAGTTGCCTCCTCTTCACCAGACATGCAATTCCTTCACACATCCGTCCCCCATCAGGATGGCCTCAGAGCCTTCCACTTCTTCCTTAAATGAAAGTTTGAACCGTCTCCATCCATCACCACCCAAGCTCATCCTCACCTTGAACAACTTCCTCCTAGCTCCTGTCACTTTCTCCCTTTAGGATGACTTGTAGGAACAACAAGACCAGAGAACACTGGATGTCTGGAAATATTCAGAACTGGACAAAAATGAAAATAGAACCTTGTGGCAGATGCAAAGGGAGAAAATCGACAGAGGCTCCAGTGGATGATTAAAATTATGGAGGGAGCTTAAGAAAGCAATTAGAACAGCAAAGAGGGGGCATGATCAAGTACTGACATGTAAAATTAGGTAGAATCCCAAGGTATTCTGTAAGTATATGTGGGAGAAGAGAATAACCAGGGAAAGAGTTTCATTAGGGAAAAAAAGGTCAATCAGTGTATAAAGCCTGAGGCTATTAATGAGGTTTTAAATGAGTACTTCACTTCAGTCTTTATAGAAGGAGGATATTGATATAGAATTTGTGGAAAAGGACTGTAAGGTTCTTGAGCAGATAAACATAGGGAATCAGGAGATATTGGAGGGTTTGACCAATTTAAAGGTGGACAAATTCCCAGGTCCAGATGAGTTGTATCCCAGGTTGCTGTGGGAAACAAAGCAGGAAACTACAGGGCCTCTCACATCAGTGCTGGAAAATTACTAGAGAAAATCTAAAGTAAAGATTTAATCTACACTTGAAGAGGCAAGATTTACTCTGGGATAGTCAGCATGGTTTTGTCAGACGGAGGTTATGCCTAACAAATTTGGTTAAACTTTTTGAGGAGGTGATCAGGTATAAAGATGAAAACAATGCAGTTGAGGTAGTTTAGATGGATTTCAGGGCCTTTTGACAAGGTCCTACATCGGAGACTAATAAAGAAGGTAAAAACACATTGAATCTGGGATAGCTTTGCAAGATGGATCTAAAATTGGCTTTAATGTTAGGAAACAGGTGGCGGTGATATAGGCTATTTATGTTACTGGAAGTTGGTGTCCAGTGGCATAAAACAGGGATCAATGCTTGGACCCTTATTGTTCATGATATATGTGTAAATGTTGTAAATGAGAATGTGGGACAGGTGGATGAGTAAGTTTGTGGATGACATAAAGATTGGGCAGTGGTTAATTGTGAGGAATAAAGTCGTAGGTTAAAGAAGATATAAATGGGATCTTGGTATGCTTGTCCACAGATCCCTGAAGGCAGCAAGACAGGTTAACTGGATGGTTAAGAAGGTAAAGGAGACATTTCCCTTTATTAGTTGTGGCATAGATTGTAAGAGGAAGGAAATCATGTTGGAGCTGCACAAAACTTTGGTTAGGCCACAGCTGGAGTACTGTGTGAAGATCTTGTTGACACATTATAAGAAGGACATAATTGCACTGGAGGTGTTGCAGATGAGATTCAACAGGATGTTACCTGTGATGGTACATCTTAACTATGACGAGAGGCTGGATAGGCTTGGTTGGCTTTCTGTAGAGAAGGGGCCTGATAGAGATGTTTCAGATTATGAGGGGAATGGACAGGGTGGATATGAAGCAGCTGCTCACCTTAGTTGAAGGGTCAATAATGAAGGAGCATCATTTTGAGGTGAAGGTTAGGAAGTTTAGAGGGAATCTGAGGAAAATTCCCAGTGAGTGGTGGGAAATTGGAATGCACTGCCTGAGAGGGCAGTAGAGATGGAAAACCTCACAACTTTTTAAAAATTATGTGGATGAGCATTTGAAATATCATTCACGGCTTTGGGCAAGTGCTGGATTGGTGTAGATAGGTCAAACACATACCTGATGGGTCAAAGGGCCTTTTCTGTGCTGTATGGCTTTATGATTGTCTAGCCATCAGTAAGGGCCTCGACCCGAAACGTCAGCTTTCCTGCTCCTCTGATGCTGCTTGGCCTGCTGTGTTCATCCAGCTCCACACCGTGTTAACTCAGATTCTCCAGCATCGGCAGTTCCTACTATCTCAGTAAATCCAGGATATAGTTTCTTACTATTGACCATAAATTGTCACATTCGTACAAACAAAAATCGTAAAAAGAGTATTGATCAATATGCTGCTTCTTAGCGTATTTTGATGAACAGAAATATTTATCAAATACTGTGCAGAAAATTTGTGCTGTTTCTTATCATAATTTTGGGTTGATTTCGCTGGCTCTTTCTACAACTTATCAAATAATTTGGGAATTGGTTACAAATGCCACACATTGGCAAACAGAGAAAAAGACCCAAATTCAGTACGTCAGAATGACTGGATTGTTTTGTATTTTAAATGAAGTCTAAAACCTAACATTCTGTGGTCAATCATAGCTAATGATATTGAATGATCGACATTTCTGCATGTTGAATGGATTGCCTCCATGTGGCTCTGCTGAATAATAATCAGACTATCACTTGCAAGATTCACTTCAAGGTTTGTTCATTAATAAAAGTGACACAATTTAACAGGTATAACAAGCATGGGGCTGGATGAACACAGCAGGTCAAGCAGCATCATAGGAGCAGGAAAACTTGACGTTTCGGGCCTAAACCCTTCATCAGAAAAATTCTCCATCATCTGCAGTACCTTTTATCTCTGATGCAATTTAACTGGTTTCTGATTTTGCAAAAAAAATCTTCCTGGAAGTTCAAGGTCAAAATCTAAATTGTTGTCTATGAGTACATGCAAGGAAATTGGATTTAAAATCAATAAACTAAAGTCCAAGATATCAAGACCTTAAATGATTCCATGAAGTTAATATCAGAATAAATTTACCTCCAAACTTAAACTGGATTGCAAAGGCAACTTTTATCGAAGTGTGAACCAGCCTGTTAAGTCTTTTTTTTCCATTTCGTTATAGATATCTCAAAGGCAGGAAATGTAACTGTGGACTGTTGATTAACGAGGGAACTTGTTATATTTGAAGATCATAAGGGAGAAATTTTAAAGGGATTTAGGAAATCTTCCGTGGCATCTGCACACAGAGCAGATAGTTTGCTTGTTTAATTATTTAACAGGAATGATGCAAGCATACCTTTAAGTGGGGTAATAAATTTAGTTTGAGTAGGAACAGACTTAAATAGAATCTGTGATAAGACATAGAGTGGAGGAATATCATTGTTCCAATATGTTAAGAAACAGTGAAATTTGGAACAAAGTTTGAATCTGCATATAATGGGTGTCTGCTGGATGTAGACCACTGGAATTTCCACTAAAAAGAAACACCCAGAGATGACAGGCTCCCTCACTTATGGGCAGCATGGTGGCTTAGTGGTTAGCGCTGCTGCCTCAGCGCCAGGGACCCGGGTTGAATTCCATCCCTCGGGCAAATGTCTGTGTGGAGTCTGCACATTCTCTCCATGACTGCGTGGGTTTCCTTCGGGTGCTCTGGTTTCCTCCCACAGTCCAGAGATGTGCAAACTAAGTGGATTGACCATGCTAAATTGCCCATAGTGTTCAGGGATTTGTAAATTAGTGGGATGGGTCTGGGTAGGATGCTCTGAGGGTTGGTGTGGACTTGTTGGGCTGATTGGCCTGTTTCCACACTGTAGGTATTCTATGAAAAATATTCCTGATCTATTTCCTTAATTTCAGCAGAAGAGGTGTAGTAACCATGGATAAATATGCAAAAAACATTTGCACTATTTCTGTAGGGCTTCAGCTGATTCCATTGTATGCTTCAATTGTTTCTTAAATAATTCCAAACTTTTTTATGTCTACTAAATCCTTCCGAAATGATGATCAGTTTTTAGGTGACAAATCTGTCAACTTCTGTTCAAACTTACTTTTCACCAGTTTGAATCTTTGAGTGGAATCTTCCCAAACCCGATATGGCATGGGTTGTGTTGACAAATTTTGGAAAAATGGGTGAGTTGTGGAGTAAGACCCTTCCTCACGTTGAGGACAAAAAGTCAAATTTTCTAATCACGTCCTGGATTTTGAGGTGAGAATCTTGCTAGTGAGCAGTGAAAGGCCTTACAATGGGGATTATTGTTCAATATCACACTCATTACTACCTAATCTCAACTCATTAAAATGAAGCTTGCATCCTCCCCTTGCTGGATTGAAATTTTTTGGTAAGAATTGCTAGCATGGTAGTCTAAGTAGGTAACTGGTGACTCCAGCTTGCCACTTGCTCCTCTGAATGTCCACCTTGTACGCCTGGCACCAGCATCTCAGGGTATACTGCATGAACAGTAGTTGCACACACCCAACATCCATGGACTTTACATCTGATGTGTACCAGTCTCACTGCATCATTTTGTCACATTTTGGCTCCACTTACAATACGCTTTGGAGAGCTCCAGCACCTTCCATTGAAATGCTGCTGCAAAGACACTTTGCACACACAGACAGGCACCCAGTTCATGTATTGGTTGCACTGCAAGGCTACCTGCTCACTCTTTTTGCACAGGTTCACTTTGCGCCAGCCTGGAAGCTCACAGCATCTCTGCGTTTCCTTGCCTTTTTGCAGTTTGCCCCTCTCAACCTGACTTTAAAGGCTCACAATACTTCTGCGTTGCCTTGTTGTTTAATGCAGACAGAAAACTAGACAGCGTGTCATGGTTATCTGTCAAGAGGATCGGCATGTTGCTGAATACCACATTGTTATGTCAATCTCACACTTATGGATGTGCCAACAGGTTAAGCAGCAAATTCACTGCATCAACCAAATGGCTATGTCTCATAGGCGGAGGTGTAATGGTTTAGTCAAGACCAGGTGGGGGGCAACTATCAGTCAGGGGTCCCTGCCTAATCAATTAATGATTGAGGGTTTGATTCAATCAGTCATTCATTTAGGGGAGAGATGGTAAGAACTGCAGATGCTGAAGAATCTGAGATAACAAGGTGTAGAGCTGGATGAACACAGCAGGCCAAGCAGCATCAGA
>JAHRHZ010000144.1:68032591-68044640 GCA_024137785.1 Ginglymostoma cirratum
TTCATTTAGGAGAGTCAGGTTTAGGAGTTGCAACGCACTGCAGGATGGTGAACAGGCCATAGTTAGTCTGACAAGTCGAGTGCAAGCGATCAGGAAGTTCACATATCGTCAGTCAGGAATCTGTACAATTCCTAAATGTGACCTATGATTGTTAAATGGCTACAGCAATGGCTGATTCATGGTTTTGATTTGGGTCAAAAGATGGGCTCAACATCTGAGTGACAGGAGGTCCCTAAGGTTCTTCTGCATCAATCATGAACTTGCAGATTTCAGGTTGAAATCATTTGCAAAGATATTATTGCGTGCTGCTGAGCTCACCAATAGAAAGTGTTCCATTTCATCAATGTGTCAGTTATACGTGATCATTGCTATGGCACCTTAAAATTCTGCGATAGGTAACCTGAAGGCTACAATGATACCTGTACTTTTGAGAGC
Source organism: Ginglymostoma cirratum (assembly GCA_024137785.1). Classification (NCBI taxonomy): domain Eukaryota; kingdom Metazoa; phylum Chordata; class Chondrichthyes; order Orectolobiformes; family Ginglymostomatidae; genus Ginglymostoma; species Ginglymostoma cirratum. The sequence goes on from JAHRHZ010000144.1 coordinate 68,033,027, forward strand.
TCGCATGTTCCTGCATGGTTTGACAGGCTCGATGCCTCACCAGCAGCGTTACTGAGGGACAAGAATTTCCCTCTGCAACTTTTTCTTCTTTATTCATTCAAGGGATGAGGGTGTTGCTGGCCAGGCAGCATTTATTGTCCATCCCTAATTGCTCAGAGGGCAAAAAGACACTAGTGAACCAGATGGGTTTTTCCTGACAACTGAAATTGGTTTCATGGTTGTCATTAGACCCCTAATCCCAGATATTTATTGGATTCAGATTCCACCATCTGCCATTATCTGGCTCTCTGTGTTAACAGTTCAGTAACAATATTACTAGGCTATCACCTCCCCTGTTGAAGATGATTCTGTTACACAGCACCCAACTTAGGCAAAAAGCAGATATAATGAAGCCTATTCTTTGACCAGGGCCACGGAGGAACAGATGGTAGGCTTCTGAAAGGTGAGCTTTCATTGTTTGAATCAGTCTTGGCTGGGAGACCTTGCAGTAGACTCCAGACAGAGTGCGCCGCGTAATCCTCGTACACTGCTGTCTGCACAATCAGAGCACACAGTGAGGGGATGTGATGAATGATGAAGAGCTGGGAGAGCAGGAGCAGTATTTCAAGGAGGCATATGAGGACTTTGAATAGGAGTGACATCATCTTCAGCATGATAGAGTGCAGCAACACCACGCACTGCAAGTCAGACAGGATTTAATTATACCCAGTTCTAGTAGATGAGAACTAGGTGCAGTGATCACTCATCGACAGTCAATCTGTTATTGTTCAGCAGGCGAGCAGTTTATTTCTGTTCTGAAAGTCAAATGTAGCTTCAGTTTGTTTGATTTTTGCTTGCTTTTGGTGTTAGTGAATAAAGATGAATGTGATGATCTAGCATTGGACAATAATAAGATACTGGGCTATGGTGGGCACTGGGGAAAGTGTAGCAGTGATGTAAACTGTCATGTTGCTAAGGACAAACCTAATGCTTAAAGTGATTGGAACAGAAACGTGCGGTTGGACATGTATGGTAATTTCAGCCACGTCACCTACATGCTGTAGGAAACACTGGTTTGAGACTGCTGCCCCACTAAGTTGAGGATGCTGAACAACTCCAGGTTGCCAATGTATGACCAGGTGCATGGCTAGGGTCAAAGATGGTACAAGCGCCAGATATCTGGGATATCCTGGCAATGGTGAATAATTCCACTTATGGCGAGTGGGAAAATAGGACTAGCATGGTTGAGAAAGATGCCCTTATGATATGGCACAAAGTTAATAAGGAGAGTTTGTGGCAATAACATCCAAAAACTTGTAGGCTTCAATAGGAGAAACCCTCCATGAAACTCAATTAAACTGATACTTAGCTTATACACAACACAGAACTCCAGATGATTTAGATCTGAAACGAAGACAGAAATCACTGCTGAAATTCAACAGGTCTGGCAGCATCTAGAGGAAGAAAGCAGAGTTCATTCTGATGAAGAGTCAGCAGAATCAAACGTCAACTCTGCTTTCTTCCCACTGCTGCTGCCAGACACGCTGAATTTCTTCAGCAATTTCTGCTTTTGTGACACTTATTCAGTTTCTGGTTCGATTCACCCCAATGGTCTGTAATTATGGTCTGATAAAGTTGGATGTAGAATTAATAAACCTATCCCTGCACTTCCTTATAATTTAAAGTAAATCTTCAATTGCTGTGAAGCTACAGGGAAGTGGTTGTGCAGTAGTATCATTGGTCAAGTAATCCAGAAGTTGCAGGCCAATGTTCGAGGTGTGTGGGTTCAAATCAAACCATGGCAAAATTTTAAGCACTTAATTCCAAGATTGCTGCTACTTTCGAGGTATTGATCAGGTTTTACTTCATCGAGCTATTTTGCCACATTGTTAAATTTGTGAAAGGACACTGAAAACTACAACACTGTAGTTAATCATTGAAAATATCTATTTAACTAACACAATAAAATTACCTAAAGAAAAACTTCACTACATTCTCCCTAACATAGAACATAGAACATGGAACATAGAACAGCACAGCATAGTATAGGCCCTTTGGCCCACGATGTTGTGCCAATATATGAACCTACTCTAAGATCAAACTACTCTGCATATCCTACATTTTACTATCATCCATGTGCCTATCCAAGAGTCACTTAAATGTCCCTAATGTACCTGGCTCCACTACCACTGCTGGTAGCACATTCCATGCACCCACCACTCTTTGTGTAAAGGACCTAACTCTGACATCTCCCCTACACTTTCCTCCAATCACCTTAAAACTTTGGCTGCTTGTAATAATTACTTCCGCCCTGGTAAAAAGTCTTTGGCTATCCACTCTATCTCTGCCTTTCATCATCTTGTACACCTCTATCAAGTCACCCCTCATACTTCCTTGCTCCAATGAGAAAAACCCTATCTCCCTCAACCTTTCCTCATAAGACTTGCCCTCCAGTCCAGGCAGCATCCTGGTAAATCCCCTCTGTACCGTCTCTAAAGCTTCCGCATCCTACCAACTGAATACAATATTCTAAGTATGGTCTAACCAGGGTTTTCTTAGAGCTGCAGCATAACCTCACGGCGCTTAAACTCAATCCCCCTGCCAATGAAAACCATACACCTTCTTAACACCCCTATCTATTTGGGAGCAACTTTGAGGGATCTATGGACATGGACCCCAAGATTCCTCTGTTCCTCCACACTGCCGAGAATCCTGCCATTATCCCTGTATTCTGCATTCAAATTCAAGCTTCCAAAATGAATCACTTCTCACTTTTCCAGGTTGAATTCCATCTGACACTTCTTTGCCCAGATCGGCATCCTGTCAGTGTCCTGTTGCAACCTACAACAGTCTTCCACATTATCCACAACTCCACCAACCTTTGTGTCATTGGCAAACTTACTAATCCACTTCCACATCCAAGTCATTTATAAAGATCACAGAGGTCCTAGAACAGATCCCTGTGGAACATTGCTGGTCACCGAGCTCCAGGCTGAATATTTTCCATCTACTACCACCCTCAGTCTTCTATTGAACATTCTCAAAACTTCACTGTGCTTCCATATATGAGATGAAGCACAGAATTCCAACTGATGACAAAACCCTTTTATTGACCCTTATCTCATATCCTGACGTTGTTTGTATAAAGGTGGTTCTCTGAACTTGAGACCAGGAGAATATGAAAGGTGATTTCAAAGATGCATGTGCTAAAGCTGGAAGTGGGGACAAAGGGAATAGGGTGAGGTGAATGGATGGGGTTGCTGAATTCTATTGCCGGAGCTGTCCTTTAAAGATTGTTGAACTCAATACACACCAGGATCAAATCTTGTCATCTTCCTTTGCACAGAATGTGGAGACTACCAGTTTAGGATACCTGCTAAAATTCCCTCACATCTATCAGAAAGAAGCTGACAGTTCTCAAGTATCCTGCTAACATCTTCAACCTTCTCCAACATTACGGGAGGGTATTTGATTATTTTCTATTTAACAGAATGTACCATTTTCTGCCCAAATGAAAAGAAAAAAAGGTAGGGAGAAATTCAGATGCCTGAGAAGGAAAAAAAATTAAGCGGGAGAGAAGAGGAGAAAGTAAGAAGAGTTTAGAGGGATATGGGCCAAATGCTGACAAATGGGACTAGATTAATTTAGGATGTCTGGATGGCATGGACGAGTTGGACAGAAGGGTCTGTTTCCATGCTATATATTTCTATGATTCTATGACTCTAACCAGTCTAGGTACATGTGACTCCAAATACATATTGACGTAAGTGACTCTTAAATGTCTTCTGGGCAATTATAGATGACTAATGAATGCTGGCCCAGCCAGTGACGCCCACGTCCTGCGAATGAATAAAATCAGCACGGTTTGAAACATCTGCTATATTGCCATGAATTCAGAAGTTTCTGATGAAGAAATGCAACTTTTTAGTTTCTTCATATTAGATTTCCTTATATCAGGGATCATCCAAATAAATCTGCTTATATAATCTCTGAATCTTTAATATCCTCATAATAATTTGGAGCATAATATGGCACGCCATACTTTAACTGAAATTATATTATGGTTTTTCATAGGTTCATCATTGTCCCTGGACTTCTGTATGAAAGGTTAGCAAAGTTATTTGAAAAGTACAACTCTCTTATTTTTACACTTTCAGTTTGTACTGTCTGAGATAATTCCTTTATTGTCCGACAGTTCTTTCAGATCACTGAACCTATTTCTGTTCCAAATAAATGTACTGCTGCCTTTTTAATCAAAGTTCATCTCGTCCCACATTGAAAATATCGATTTCACCTCCCATCTTTAAATAAAGAATAGTGTCAGTGGTTATTAAGTTGTGAGCCTGTACAGGTCCAATTGAATACTTCCACCAAGATACCCACAATCTATATGTAGTGAGATCTTTTCAAATGGAAATGCTTTAAAAAGTTGAAGGACGTCAAATAAATGCATTATACTCGTTACTGCAACCAAGTAAAGTACTGACAGGAAAACCACTTCTCACAACAATTCTTACCAGATTTTAAGATTTAAAGGTCCAGAAGCCATTTCCACAGCTTCTAACAGATGGTAGGTGTGTAAGATAAGTGATGGCATAAGATACTACTTGGATGGACATTTAGGAAGATAGTTGGGTGGAACTAAAGTAGGATAATGTGTGGTTGGGGTGGCGGGTGGTTTTGGGTTGGGTTGCGAGCTTGCAGAAGGAATAGGTGATATGTGGTTGAGTGGGTAGGGTGGCAGATTGGCGAGGGTTTAGGGTGACAGGTGGGTGAGGGATTAGAATGGCAGGTGGCTGACCTGTAGAGGAACAGGTAAGAGTGGCATGGTAGCTCAGTGGTTAGCACTACTGCCTCACAGCACCAGGGACCCGGGTTCAATTCCACCCTCAGGCAACTGTCTTTTTGGAGTTTGCACATTCTCCCTGTGTCTGTGTGGGTTTCCTCCAGGTACTCTGGTTTCGTCCCACAGTCCAAAGATGTGTACGTTAGGTGGATTGGCCATGCTAAATTGTCTGTAGTGTTCATGGGTGTGTAGGTTAGGTGGGTTATATGGGGATGGGTCTGGGTGGGATGCTTTAAGGGTCAGTGTGGACTTGTTGGGCCAAAGGGCCTGTTTCCACACTGTAGGGATTCTATGATGGGTAGGTAAGGGGTAGGGAGAGAGGTGAGCAAGTGGTGATGGTGGCAGGTATGTGAGGGGTAGGGAGGGCATGTGAGTGAGTAGTTAGAAGACCAGGTGAATGAGGAGTTAGGCTGGCATTTGGGTAAGAGGATGAGTAACACATAAATAGATGAGTCCTTAGGGGAATTGGGTTAGTCAATGGAATTTCGATGTTGTTCGGGCAGCTCCTGGCGGGGTGTGATCCAGTCAAGAGAGGAATGGGAGTCAGGTCATGAGTATTGTATTTATGGGTCATCAGAGGTGATTGAGTCGAAGTGTGGCATCGGGTGGTAGTCAGGTCTGGGCAGGAGCTGTGGGTTAAGTCAGAGCCAGTGTGTTGGGGATGGTGGTGGGCTTGCCTACTCTGAGTATGGGAAACAGTCAGGGTCAAATCAATGGGGCAGGGGGGGTTTCAGGTCTAGGGCCATAGAGGTGTCGAAGTGGGGATCAGTTGTGAGCTATTGGATGTCAACTTAACAGTTACTCTGGCATCTGATCAGATTTGTTTACAACATTCACAATGTTAGAATTTGCTAGAAACACAGTTCAAGGATAAAGATTTAACCATATGTTAAAGATTTAAACATTTACTTGGCCAATAGTTAATATTTCAGATGATGTATAACTTCACAATATTTATTTCTAAGTTCTATAGATTTGTCCCACAGGTTTAACAGATGCTTGTGACTTTCTGAAATATCTGCACAGTGATTTTGCTTTAGTTCATTATCTTCGATCAGAAAGGTACGATTTTGTAGGCAGTTCAGGAACAAATTCCATGATTTACTATGACCAAATTTTCCGAATAAAATTTGAAAAGCTTGCTGTTTCGATAAGATGCAAGGTGTTTTATTGGTTTATTTTCTTGATAGTGGCTACATGATATTTGGTACGTAGTGCGTATTAATGTGGTGGATTAAGTTTATTTTAGCAAGAGAAGACAATTATTTGAGGATAATATTTACACTGGATAATACCCCCTTCCTTCTGAAGCATTAAGTTTAGGGTTAAGTTGTAACTGCTTTGATGGATGTTACAATATTACATCGAATGTTTTATATCAGTGTAAGGTGATAAAACAAGTCTTTTGACAAATAATCCATTTGAATAAATGTGTTCAGTTTCTCACTGCACCAGATAGTTCTGATTCATGATGAGTTATTTACTTCTTATACCTGTGTCCACATCTGGCTCTCAATTTTACTGTCACTCTTATTTAACTGTCATAAATAAAGTCTATAAATAAGGTACTATCATTTTTTTCCCCAGAATTCATCTATTTTTCTGATGTTCTGTGCCTTAGGCCATTCCCATAAGAATGCTCCCTGTAAATAGGAGAGTGCATTCATCTGCATAATACTGAGCAGCCAAATATTGTCCAAAGGTCAAGCAGGTACATTTATAACTGGAAAATGTAATCTCCCAGGCATCAAATATGGAATGATAAATATTTTACCAGGATAGTTTTAGCTGTGAACAACAGAAGATGTTAATTAAAATCAATCGTTCAGCAATAGTAAGGTATATTAGGGTAGTACAGTCTATTAGACTTTCAATTTCCATTTGTCTTAAATGTAGATATAAGAAAGGAAAAACATTTCATTAACTGTTGATAATGGTAAATCTGGATTACCATCTTCTACTTAGATACTTGTAATGATGTGCTGGGTTCTGTGACCAAAACCATCACTTCAGTCATTGTAGATTGACACTAAACAGAATTTCCGAATTCAAAGAGAAAGTGCCAGATATCCTTAGATATGTGCACTGAAGTTTCATCAATTCCCCTGCCTTTGAGATCATCCTGAGAAAAAGCTTATTCCATTTTTACCCAAGAGGTCCTACTTAGCCTCCAATAAGATCAAACAAGGTAAATGATGTCAGAGAGGCAAAGAGCAGGGACTCAGGACTACCTTAGAAGAGGGAAGCTGTTCTGATAATCTCCGTTCATTCATCCAGATTGGCTCTAAATTACCATCATTGTAAGATCTACATTTTCTCAAATGCTTCCAGTATATATGTTTTCAGCCTCGCTAGTCTGCATGCCCATTCATTAGCAAAATAACTTAAAGACTAAATTTGCTAGCTTAAATCTGTAACACATTCAGTTTAATTTAACGTAGTTCCCTTAATTTTCTGTTCCAGACATAATCTACCGCTACAAAAATCAATGCTCAGATATCATTTACAAGTGACAATCTTAAGTTTCTTCCAGTATTTTCTCATAACTGAGACTGCTAAGACTGGAGGATTTGCTTATATTCTTCTTTTCTCTGACTTCTGCTTATTCCTTGTGCCTTAGTGACAGAACTAGATATAGGTTTGACTCAAGCACTGAAGAATTTGAACATAATTTCCTCTGACTTGTAATGCACTGTGTCATCTATATGGTCTGACTTTTTATTGGTTTTATTCACTGTTGCTCTGCATCGCTTGGACACTTTGAATGAGTTGCATTTTAAGTTCCTGCAGTCTTTTATTAATAACATCTTTATCCATGGTTTATAGATTACCAATAAACCATCTTTTCATTCCAATGTGTATATTTTGCTATTGTCTGTATTTAGCTTAATTTCCTATTGTCTACCTATTTTCTCCAGCTTATTGTAAAATTTCTGTGTTTTGCTGGTTGCATGTGTCCATTGCCTTTAAGAAAGTTCACCTTTAAGAGGGTTCACTTTTAAGGACTCCATGGTCTATGTGTATACAATACTGCAACTTTGTCTGCCAGTAAGTATGCTGTGGTTTGTAAACTGCACAATAAATCAATTTGTTTGCAGCAACTTCTGCTTCAAACTCTATAATATGTTTTATTGTTTTAAATAAACCAACCCACAGAGTTAATCAATCCCTGATGAGCAAATCACTACCAGATTATTATCATTAACATGACACTACTGGCCCCAGCCCATCAAGATCAATGGATTTTTAGCCATTAAATGGAAGAATCAAAACCAACTGCTTAACCAGATGAATGATTATTGATTTGCACCCACACCTCCAGAGAATTAAGGCAGCAGTTTTTGAAGTTATTTTTAAAAGAGTTTGCTCATGAAGCGGACTAAGCAGGACCACTGCACATCGATAGCCTCAATGAGTCAGGCAAAGTGTACTACAACATGCATTGCTTTGGAAGGGGTTATTGAACCCACACTTTCCCGCAGTTGTCCCATCTCCAACCCATCCAAGTGATGAAGATGATCATGGTTCATAACTCTTCTTTTTAATTGTTTATTGTAACATTGATAAATACAAGAATATCAGAACAGTGACTCAGTGGGTAGCGCAGCTGCACCTGGGTTCGATTCCAGCTTCGAACGACTGTGTGTGTGGAGTTTGCACATTCTCCCTGTGTCTGTGTGTATTTCCTCCGGGTGCTTCCCACACGCGAAAATGTGCAGATTAGGTGGATTGGCCATGCTAAATTTCCCACTGTGTGCAGCGATGTGCAGGCTAGGTAGGTCAGCCATGGGAAATGCAGGGCTATGGAGATAGGGTAGGGAGTTGGATCTGGCTGGGATGCTCTTCGGAGGGTTGGTGTTGACTTGATGGGCCAAATGGTTTGCTTCCACACTGTAGAGATTCTATGATTGTTAGAAAAACCCATTTGGTTCACTAATGTCCCGTTAGGGTAGAAAACTGTTGTTCTTGGCTGGTTTGGCCTATATGTGACTCCAAATAAAAAGCATTGTGGTGGATTCTTAATTGCCCTGTGGGCAAAAAATACTGTCCTGGCCAGTGATGCCCAGATCCCATGAACAAATAAAACAAAGGTTTCAGACAGGGGCACCATGCTGGGATTTATATGATTTGCTGGGTCATGAACATCTGGACTTAGAACTGGAGTTGGCCATCCAGTGCTTTGAGCATCTTCTCCTATTCGATAAGACCATGGCTGATCTAAGTGTGGCCCATCTTTCATATTCTCACCAATTCCCTATAAGCTGTGACTACCTTGATACTCAAGAATCAATATACTTTTGCCTTAAAAATATTCAAAGCCTTTGCTTAACAGTTTTCTGGGGAAGAGAGTTCCAAGGATTCATAATTCTCTGAGGCAATATTACTTTTCCTTATGTCCATCTTAAATGTGAGACACCCACCCTACCACGCCCTGTTTTTAAATTCTGCCCCCAAGTTTTAGTCTTTCTCCCATAACAATGAAACAGTTTTTCATCATCCACCCTGTCAAGTGCTGCAGGATCTTACATGTTTCAGTAAGATCATCACTTGATGGACTCAATGACGGTAGAGCCTAACACATCAGTGCCAAAGATAAGGCTGAAGCATTCACTGCAATTTTCAGCCAGAAATGCTGAATGGATTATTCATCTCGGCCTCCTCCAGTGATCCCCAGTATCACAGATACCAGTCTTCAGCCAATTCGATTCATTCCACGTGATATCAAGAAACGATTGGAGGCATTGGATATGCAAAGGCAATGACAGCATTCTAGCAATAGTATTGAAGACTTGTGTTCCAGAACATGTTGCTCCATTAACCAAGCTGTTCTGGTACAGTTAAAACACTGGCATCTACCCAACAATGGGGAAATTTTCCTAGGTATGTCCTCTGCACAAAATCCGACCAATTACTATCCCATCAGTCTACTCTCAACAATCAGTAAAGTGATAGAAAGTGTCATCAACAGTATTATTAAGTAGCATCTGCTCAGCAATAACCTGCTCATTGACACCCTATTTGGGTTCCACCAGGGCCACTGTGCTCCTGACCTCATTATAGCCTTGGTTCAAACATGGGCAGAAGAACTCAATTCCAGAGGTGAGGTGAGAGTGTCAGCCCTTCGTATGGAGCCACATTCAACCAAGTGTGGCATCAAGGACCCCAAACAAAACTAGAACCAATGGGTATCAGGAGGAAATCTATATTGGTTGGAGCCATACCTGGAATAGGAAAATGATTATTATTGTTCAAGGTCAGTCATCTCAGCAGGAGTTCCTCAAGGTAGTGTCCTAGGTCCAATCATCCTCAGCTACTTCATCAATGACCTTCCCTCCATCATAAGGTCAGAAGTGGGAATGTTCACTGATGATTGCACAATGTCCAATGTTATTTGTGACTCCTTAAATACTGAAGCAGTACGTGTTCAAATGCAACAAGATCTGGACAATATCCAATACTTGGGCTGACAAGTATCAATTAACATTCATACCGCACAAATGCCAGGCTATGACTATTATCAGTAAGAGCCATTCTGACTACCATGCCTTGACATTCAATGGTGTTACCATCACTGAATCACCCCACTATCAACATCCTTGGTGTTACCATTGATTAGAAGCTCAACCGGACTCACCACATAAATTAATGTACAAGAGCAGGTCAGAGGTTAGAAGCAGCAAAGCAAGTGACTCGCCTCCTGACTCTCCAAAGCCTGTCCATCATCTACAAGGCACAAGTCAGGAGTGTGATGAAATAATCCCCTGTTGTCTGGATTGGTGCAGCTCCAACAATACTCAAGAAGCTTGACACCATCCAGGACAAAGCAAGCTGCTTGATTTGTGCCACATCCACAAGCATCCACTCTTTCCACAGTAGCAGAAGTGTATACTATCTAAAAGATGCACTGTCAGAATTCACCAAATACCTTTAGACAGCACCTTCCAAAATCACAACCACCTACTTCTCGATGGACAATAACAGCAGATACATAGGAATACCACCACCTGAAAATTCACCTCCAAGTCACTCACTCTTCCCACTTGGAAATATATCAACATTCCTTCACTGTTACTGTGTGAGAGTGCTGGAAATCCATCCTTAAGGGTATTGTGGGTCACTCTACAGCACGTGGACTGCAGCAGTTCAATAAGGTAGCTGACCACCACCTTCTCAAGGACAACTTGGACAGGTAATAAATGCTGGCCAGCCAGTAATGTCCACATCTCATGAGTGACTAAAAACTAAAAAAATTCTTATTAAATTCCAATGGATACATGCTCAAACTATCCAAAACTTCCTCATAAAATAACAGCCCCATTTTAGGTATCAGTCAAGTAAAACCTCTCAGACCTGCTTCCATGTCCTTACTTAAATAAGACAACAAAAACTGTATGAGCTAAAATGTGGCCTTACCAGAGAAGTGGACTGAAACACCCCTTTTTTCACAAAATTTTATTCCCCTTGTATTCAATGATAACATTCCATTCACTTTCCTAATCAACTGCCAATACAAAGGTGTGCAATTCATGTGCCACAGCATCTAAACCACCTAGTACCTCAGAGTTTTGTTGAGCACCTCAGTAATCTGTTTCCATTATTAAAAATATGATACTTTTCAACTGTTCCTCCCAAAATAGACAACATGACACTTTTCAAAATTGTACTTCACCTTCCAAATTTTTCACACTCACTTAAGCTGTGTATATCCATTTGTTGAGATAGTAAGAACTGCTGATGTTGGAGTCAGAGATAACACAGTGTGGAGCTGGAGGAACACAGCAGGCCAGG
>JAHRHZ010000144.1:68045040-68066698 GCA_024137785.1 Ginglymostoma cirratum
CCTGGCCTGCTGTGTTCCTCCAGCTCCACACTGTGTTATATCCATTTATTATATCTTGTGTCCTAGTCACAACTTATTCTTTTATCTGTCATAGTGTCAGCAGCAAATTTAGTAATTATACATTCAGTCCAAATTGCACTCCATTCAATACACCTTGCCAACTCAAAAATTATCCATGTATGCTTACTTTCTATTACTCATTCTCTAATGGATGCTAATATGTTATTCCTCTACCACAGAAAATCATTTTGAAGTTTGATATGGCATCTGCCTTCATATGCTCTCTGGAAATTTAAGAACAGCACATCCCTTTATCCATGTTGCTTTTTATTTCCTCATAAAATTCCAGTACCTTCAAGAGATATGGTTTGCAATTTGCTGAATCATGTTGACCCAGCACACTTGTGTGGAGTTTTCTTTGATAAATCCTAGCATTTTCCCAATGATATATGTTAAACTAACTGGCTTGTAATTTAGTGCACCCCTGTCTCTCTCCTTTTTTGAAAAGAGGAATTGCATATGCGGTCTTGCAATCAGATGGTACTTTACTTGAGCTCTGTTTATCTGTGTCTGATCAGTAGGTGTGCAATGATAAATTAAACTTCTTAGAAATGTTTCCCCACAAGCTATAATTCTACAACTTTGTCCAAGTTCCAGCAATTCTTAGGTGAGCAAAAAGCTTAGCATCATCCAAGATAAAGCAGCCAGCCTGATTGACAACCCATTCACCACCTTATTATTCACTCCATCCACCATGGGTGCATAGGAGCAGCAGTGTACTTCAGAGACAAGATGTGTTGCAGCAATTTGCGAAGCTTTCATCAATAGACGCAACAAAATCTGCAACCTCTTCCATCTAGAAGAACATGGACAATGGACACATTGGAACTTCACCTCATAAAAGCTTCTCTCTAGGTCACACACCTCCTGACTTGAAAATATATTGGTGTCCCTTCATTGCTGCTGGAATTGAAATAAACTGGAACTTTCTTTGTAGCAGCTCTGAAGGGATACTCATATGGTATGGACTGAAGTAATTCAAAAAGGAGACTCAATATCATCTCCCAATGGACAATTAGGGGTGAATATTAAATGATTTGTCAGTCACACTCGCATCCATGAATAAACTTTCAACAGAAGTAAGGGGTCTTGCTACAAAAACAGAAAAGTGCAATAGGATTTAAATTTACCCATAGAATTTAAAATTAAAATGAATGGTTTGTATCATCTGTACTGAGCAAAACATCACATTGACTGAAGATCCTTTGATTAGGGAACATGGGATGGACAGTTAATAAGACACATGTAAAACAAGTGAAATAAGACTGAAAGGAAAGTCACAGGTTGTGGTGAGAAGGACGTCTGAAACTAGCGGAAAGGTGAAACACATTGGGCATACCTGTTGACAAGTGCCAGAGCCAAAGATTCCAAGCTGGGGATGAAAAGACAGTTGAGACAGTCACCTTTGTATTTGAGCAGAATATTCATACTCCTGATTTTTTTTTATTTTGATTTTTTAATTTTTTTACTTTTACATTTTTGTTTTCGAGTGATGATGTCCCAATATCATGAGGTCTGTTTGTATTTATTCACTCTTTTCTTTTCTTGTGTTTGGTACAATGAGTGACATGCGAGGCCTTTTCATTGGGCATTTAAGGGTCAGCCACATAGTTGTGAATCTGGAGTCACATGTAGGCCAGACCAGGTCAGATTCCCTTTCCTAAGGTCATTAGTAAATCTGATGGGTTAATACAGCAATAGTCTCACAGTCATTAATCATGGTGTGATTCAAATCCGGGTGTCCGGAACATGACCTGGATCTCTGGGTTATTAGACCATTAGATCATTGCCTCCTCTTGTGTCTTCCTTAGTGAAGTACCATTTTTCTCTGACCCATTTTAAATTTTCCTGACTCTGCCTTTAATTAATCTATTTTTCCAAATGTTTCCTTGGAAGAGTTATACTGGACGAGTTATGTTTGGAGGTCACAATGCCAAGGATGAAAATTCGATAGATGGACTGACGCATTGTGAGAGGTGGACAATGTGATGGAAGTGTGGCCTTTACAATGGAGACAAAATCATCCCTTCTAATTTCAGAGATGCATCTTTGTGATTGTCTCTGTCATAGCAAACTCTAAAACAATAGCCTTGGATGTTAAAGATGCTGCTAGGCAATACCCTAGATTTGGAATGTTTAAAATTATCTATTTAGAGAATTCAGAGAGTCCTGATGAAATTAAGTAAATAATTACACAGGAAATGCCTAGACTAATTTTGAGTAAGCATTCAAATTATCTCACATAGTTACTTCACATTCTCCCAGCTACATCTCCCTCAGACCCTAACCTGACACTTATTTGCTTCCTCCTACCCTGTAGCCCCACCTCCAGGATCCAAGAACCTTATTTCTTTCTCAGAACCTTATGTGGCCCTCTCTTCCCATGGACCTTCTATTCACCAGGTCTGAACCCACTCCTCGTTGCCACTTTGTCTCCTTCTTTTTTTCTGGACCCACCAAGCCTGCTCCAAACCCAATCTGCCTTTTCCCTTTCCAATACTCAGACCTCCATCTTCCTCTACACCAGATCTGTTTGGCTTTACCCACCCCATCCACTTGCCATCCTATCCACTTTGCACTCTGCTCTGTACAAATTAGCACCCGAGCTCATCTGGTGTCCTGCCTTCTTGGCACCCTAACTTCACCGTTATATACTTACCTTTTGACAACAGCTGTCAATATGGCTGTCTGTGATTCTGGACATTTACATTTCAGAATACAGCAGCTGACTGCTTCGAAAAGGGGGCATGGTCTGCCTTTCCCTGACAGTTCTGCGCTGCAAGAGAAGTGTCAGAATGGAAGTACGGCTCCACATTTCTGATGAAGCCCTAACTTGTCTCTTGTTAGAAATGTGAAGCTTTATCTTTTTGTTAAAAAGGAGCAGAGTGCAAATTTGCATGAGATTGCCACTCCTCGGAATATCTGGTTCAATTTACACTTTATCTCAAGATTTTACCAACATCCGTCGAATAAGATAAAGAATATATTGTGTGAATATATGTATTGAGATTACCTGAGTGACTAATACTCAAGTTTCACTTACAATACAGAAATGTAATTAGTTACATCTGGATTCCTATCAGCCAGATGTTACAAATGCCATAGACAAGACATAGACTCACACCAAGCTATGAAATATTGAAACATATTTCCATCTCAATGTTACAGTTATGCGCAAATTCAGCTGCAGAATCCTCCAGTATCTCTTAGTTAAATTTTAAAGAATTTTATTGCAGAAATGACTCATGTTGTTACTCAAGCTACAGTACTCATAAAGAGCACTTCTGTGTATGACATGCTGCCACTGCATTTTGTTACTGACCTTGTTTTAAAGAGTTTAATGAAAAGAAACTTAAATAATGGCTTATTCTTGCAATAAAAAGACACCTTATAGCTGGAAACTTAGCTGCAATGAATTATAACAGGATTCTAGTAAAGACTTATTTATGTAGATTGCATCAGTTGCAGATTAATTGAGCAAACAGCTAGCACTGGAGTAATTTGTCTTTGCTGTAGAAGAGTGCAAATATTTCCAATGAATATGCAAATATTTTCAGCAACCTCAGGGTGCCATGTCTCGTAAAATATGTACCATGTTTTCATTTCCAGAAAAATACATAATTGTAGAAGAAATTGTAATTCTTTAAAGATCAAACCAATTCTGTCACAGGAAGACACTTACTCCTTTTAAAAAGATTAAATTCAAGTTTATGGCACACTGAAAATGACTTTTCCCTGCAGTTCACCTTGAAGAATTTTCCGTTTAACACAGTCGGTTAGGTCAGTTGGCTGGTAGCTGGGTGGTGATGCCAACAGTAAGGGTCCATTCCCTACACTGGCTGAATTTACCATGAAAGGCTTTCTTTTTCAACCTCTCTCCTTTCCTGGGTTTTGGTGACCCTCAGGCTAAACCATCACCAGCTGCCTCTCTCTAATGAGCGAGCAGCCCTGTAGCCTGGTAAGATTATTGTGATTTTGTTGCTCTCAAACACTTTAATTTACAACTGCATCTAAATTCTTAAAATGAAACTAAAGTTGTATTTTTAATGTTAACTGAAATGGAATCAATGTTAGGCTTATGGAGATTTGATAATGAACCAATATGAAAGGAATGCCAATCAGGCAGGTAGAATCCAGATATCCTCATGGAAATGTTGATGCTTCCAAATTTAACAATTGAGCTCTAGAACCCTATTCATTACCCTTTGAAAATGAAAACCATTGTTGTAAATGGAGTAGATTTAAATCAATGGTTTGAGCTTTGGATAAGTGTGACATCTGTGCCCTATCTATTTAATTCCTAAAATATGGCAAAAGTTTTCAACAACTTTATATTTCACAAACATGAAAGAACTAATTTTCGATATTACACACTACAATTTTCAATGATTATATCATGGCTGTCCCAGCAGCTGCTAACTTGCCTTATTTCTTTTTGGGAAATTGGAGCTAACCAAACAAATCACACAAGTATTAGATTGTCTTTTTATTTCTTCTTGAGATGCAGCATCTCAGACAAGGATAGCATTTCATGCCCATCCTTAATTGCTGTTGAAAAGGCCATGATGAGCAATCGTTGTCTACCGCTTTACTTGGTGAGTGCAGTGCACTTCCACATATTGTTATGAACAGGATTCTAGCAGCAATGAGGAAAATATATTATATTTCCAAGTCTAAATGGTGTGTGACTAGGAGGGCAGCTTCCAGGAGCAGGTGTTCCAACATGTCTGTTAACTTGCCCTTCTGCGTGGCAGATGTCACAGTTTAGAAGGTGTTGTTGAACAAGACTTGGTAAGGTGTAGCAATGTGGTTTACGGATGCATATACATTGCAGCCACATATAATAGCAAGGGATGAAATATATTTTAAGGTGGATTTTTAAAAAACTATCAATATTATAGTTCAGATTTACAATTGGTGTGGGATCAGTTGCCATTTGTGGAAGGGAGTTGTAACTATTATGCTCAAGAAAGTTGAGGAAGTGATTCTTAATTTCACTCCTGAAAGTCCAGCTCTATTTATTAGATAAATGTCTCTGGTCAAAAGTTCCCCAAGATACATAATTTTCCTTAATCTACCTGATCAGTTTCCTTTAATGTCTTCAAGACCTCAATCAATCACTCATTAATGATCAAATTTCCAGGGTCGGCAATTTTAATTTATGTAATTATGTAATATTCCCCTTCATTTAACCTTTACAGTCCAAGAACCATTCTAATAAACCTAGGATGTGCTCCCTTCAGGACAAAAATAAATTTTGTTGTGAATCCCATAGAAACTGACAGTTTTTAGAAAGATATTCAAATGTCCAATGACTGACTGGAGAGATCACAAATCAAAATTTTAATTTAAAACTTATACCATAATAAACATATTAAGAGGAATGTTGCCTAAATAATATTCTGTTTGCAACTTAGTTTCTAAATTACAGAAAAATATCCCCCAGTAACCCAACAAACTGACAAAAAAACCAGCTTCATGGTTATACCCGTGTCTTAAGGAGACACTTCTTTCTGCAGGAACCAACCCAGAGCTATTCTTGTAAGTATGCTCCTTATTTTCTTTCTGAGCCAGATAATGGTTAAACAGTGAATCAACCTTCATGGTTAGAGCCACTCAGGAAATCCCACCTTCTAACCAAAGGCAGCTAAATCTCCTAATCTTGTTTAAATCTTCACAATTTTTGTCCCTTCCATCCAGATGGAACATTGCCACTGGCATTCTGCATGAACAAAAATAGATAGCTGTTGTCTCTATCTTCCTGCTTTATCTCTCTCACAGATTCTGGCAGACCACTTTAAGGATGGACTAAAAAAAAAGCCCTGTTAGAAGATATAACAATGACTTTCTATGACTTTCTCCTCTCAAAGCTCACCTCCACGTCAATGTGAATCACAAGTGCCTTGTATCCAGGCAGAAATGTTGGCTTTTTTAAACTCCAAAGTCAAGTCTATTTTTGAATTAAATAAATAGTATGAAGTATGACTGTTGCCAAAACTTGAAATTCCTAGCATTTAATTGAGGCTAACAATTTATCTGCCATCAGCACTGTTACCCTGGTCATTTTCTCTAGGTGTGAGGATCTTGCATATTCTTCCAAGTAAAACAAGCTGCTCCTCCTTTAACTTTTAACAACCAACCATATGTTGGGCAAAATTTAAACAGGTCATATAACCTCCTTCATTTGTCCAATTTCCCTTGGACTTCCCAAAACCTTATATTTTTACAAGTCTCACATGTGGAACACTTACCTAAGGTACAGTGTTCAGAACATCTCATAGTATTTCAGCTGTGATCTATCCAGGGCTTTGCACATGTGAAATATGGCCTCTAACAAGTTTTCTATTAGCCTAGTTAATGATTTTCCATACAATTTCTCATTATTTTTGGTGATATATGTATCTGGACACCCAAGGTCTCTGTTGACCTCCATTCTTTGTAACTTAACAGAGTTGCAATACTGAGGTTAAATATTAACATTTTAGTCACTACCTTCGTATTACTTTTAACAATCTTTTTGTAGTTCAGGGTATTAAAACTATTCGAAAAACAACTAATACCAAGTGAACAAGGCCATTAGTTAAAACCTGGTAAGCATCTACATTCCTTTTACATGGAAAGCATGTGCAGCCACCTATTCACAAGAATTAATTTAACATCGACTGCTGTTTCCCTGCATAAATTATCATGCCAAGTTTGACTTGTGGCTGAGATATTTCATGATTTATGTAACTATTGAAAAATGAGACCGAGAAACTGTATAATTCCTCAGATCATTCTGAGGTGAAGAAATCTTTCAAATTATTTATTTTTGCTTCATGATTAAAACAGGAAAATATTGACGTTTTCCAAAACATCCTGCTGGCCAGTTTTGCCAATCATGATTATGAGCCAGAGCACAAGCTGAGCACCAACAGTGCAAAATCGTTTGATAGCTATGTAACCAATTATGCAAGAATTATTATAACAGGAAGCTACTATGGATGCTAGAAAACTCAAAGTAAAAGTATAATATTTTCTTAGACTTGCAACTGGCCCAACTGTCATTATTCCAACGTAGAAGAGGCTTACACATCTGGATCCTATGGACTCATAATCATAGCACGCTCCAAAGGAATTGCTCAGGGAATTGCATCTTCCTCTGGACAATTTCTGTAAAGTAACCCTCTGAAAGTTTCCATTTAAACTGGAAATGTCAGAGTTACAAACTAAATTAAGTAAGAGAAGGTTAAGAGAATTAACTAAGGGACGGTTAAACCACTAAAGACATAGTCTAAAGCTTGAGTAAATATTTAGCTGAAGCCATAATTACCTCATATACCCCAAATACACTTGTCCCTCACTCCTTATGCCCTCCCAGGCTCTGACGGGACAACCTTCAGACCTGACCTCTATTTACCTTGCAGTAACCAATGTCCTCCCTGATGAACTGGAATCGACTGGAACCCTATCCCACTCACACTAGACCCAACATACCATGCCCCCACTCTTCGTCTCCCCAGCCACTTCCCATCACTCCCTCTCCTGACACAGTTTCTTCCATCCATCTCAATCTACCCTATATTCCACATCACTTGCCCAGGCCCCTTACACCCTGGCATCCTATCCATCACTGAACTGGCACTATACTTACCTATCTCCCTACCCACCTAGCCCTCTATTTATCTGGCACACTAGGCCCTACCCATCTGGTATCCTACGTCTGACACCCTATCCCCTCCCCAGGTCTCACCCTTTTTACCTCACATTCTTGCACCCTTACTCATCTGGTACTCTTTTTACTTGGCTACCCTTCTCCAATGTCACACTTAACATATGTACGTACAGTTTGATGACAGCTGTCAAAAGTGACTTCTAGGACCTTTAAAATTCAGAAAATGGTGGCTGATTGTTGTGAAAACAGGGCACAGTTTGTCTTCCTTTGATGATTCTGGCGCAATTGCTAAAGTAACTATTCAGTGATTGTTGCACTGACAGTGTCTCAGTTTGTGCTTTAACTTATAACCATGTCTGATAAATCTGGACAGAATGAATTGTCAGAAAAAATGTACATTCCTAAGGGAACCAATCGATGCAAGATGGCTGCTCCTTGGGAAACCTGGTCCAGAGTGCTGGAAGTACTCCACAGGTATGGCAGTATTAATGAATTTACTGTTTGAATTGAACATAATGTTTTCAGAACTGAAGGAAGGCAGAATTGTAATGAGAGATAAAAGGTACAGCAGATGCTGGAGAATCCGAGATAACAAGGTGCAGAGCTGGAAGAACGCAGCAGGCCAAGCAGCATCATAGGAGCAGGAAAACTTGACGTTTCGGGTCTAGACCCTTCATCAGAAATGGGGGAGGGGAAGGGGGTTCTGAAATAAATAGGGAGAGAGGGGGAGGCAGATAGAAGATGGGTAGAGGAGAGGATAGGTGGAGAGGAGGCAGACAAGTCAAAGAGGCGGGGATGGAGCCAGTAAAGGTGAGTGTAGGTGGGGGGGTAGGGAGGAGATAGGTCAGTCCAGGGAGGACGGACAGGTCGAGGGGGGGGGCGGGGGTTAGTAGATAGGAGATGGGGGTGGGGCTTGAGGTGGGAGGAGGGGATAGGTGAGAGGAAAGACAGGTTAGGGAGGCGGGGTCGAGCTGGGCTGGTTTTGGGATGCGGTTGGGGGAGGGGAGATTTTGAAGCTTGTGAAATCCACATTGATACCATTGGGCTGCAGGGTTCCCAGGCTGAATACGATTTGCTGTTCTTGCAGCCTTCGGGTGGCATCATTGTGGCATTGCAGGAGGCCCAGGATGGACATGTTGCCTGAGGAATGGGAGGGGGAGTTGAAATGGTTCGCGACTGGAGGTGCAGTTGTTTGTTGCGAACTGAGTGCAGGTGTTCTGCAAAGAGGTCCCCAAGCCTCCGCTTGGTTTCCCAGATGTACAGAAAGCCACAACGGGTACAGCGGATGCAGTATACCACATTGGCAGATGTGCAGGTGAACATCTGCTTGATGTGGAAAGTCTTCTTGGGGCAGTGGATTTCACAAGCTACAAAATCTCCCCTCCCCCAACAGCATCCCAAAACCAGCCCAGCTCATCCCCGCCACCCTAACCTGTTCTTCCTCTCACCTATCCCCTCCTCCCACCTCAAGCCCCACCCCCACCTCCTACCTACTAACCTCATCCCGCCCCCTTGACCTGTCCGTCCTCCCTGGACTGACCTATCTCCTCCTTACCCCCCCACCTACACTCATCTTTACTGGCTCCATCCTGCCTCTTTGACTTGTCTGTCTCCTCTCCACCTATCCTCTCCTCTATCCATCTTCTATCTGCGTCCCCCTCTCTCCCTATTTATTTCAGAACTCTCTTCCCCTCCCCATTTCTGGTGAAGGGTCTAGGCCCGAAACATCAAGCTTTCCTGCTCCTGTGATGCTGCTCGGCCTGCTGTGTTCTCCAGCTCCACACCTTGTTATCTCAGAATTGTAATAGGTTTTATACTGTTGAAGAGAGGGAAGCAGAGGGAGTTAGAACAAAGCGTAAGGCACGAGACTGGATAGGATAAAGCTGGAGAAATAAATAACAAAGTTGTCATGGAACGAAAGGCAAAGGTGTTGGTAATGATTATAGTAAAGAAACAAAATATTTGACAGAGACCTCGGAGCGCAGGTATGTAGTTCCTTGAAAGTGGCATCACAGGTAGACAGGGTAGTAAAGAAGGCGTTTGGCATGCTTGTCTTCATTGGTCAGACCATTGAGTAGAAGATTCGGAATATTATGTTCCAGCAAGACAATGGTAAGGCTTTGTTTGGAGCACTGGTCGCCCTGCTATAAGAATGATGTTATTAACCTGGAAAGTGTGCAAACATTATTTACAAGAATGTTACTGAGACTGGGAGGTTTGAGTTATAAGGAGACGTCTATTTTCCCTGGAGCAGAGGATGCTGAGGGGTAAACTTAAAGACGTTTATATAATCATGAGGAGTGTAGATAAGATGAATACTCAAGGTCTTTGCCTCAGGATAGGGGAGTCCAGCTGGGTTTCATATGTGTTGCCAGAGCCCTCAACCCCAGAGGGTCCAGACAGTGGTGAGAATGTCCAGCTTGCTTGCCATATAAGAATTTACCAAATAACACATAAAACATTTCCCTTGCACAGAAAATCAGTTGAGAAGCATGTCATCATGTGAGATAACTCATTCCAGGCCATAAGAGACTATATTTCAACTTCAAAACAGAAAATTTCAAGCTCTGTCTCTGTGTTTTATATTCCCAAATTTCATGGGACAATATCTAAATATTTGCCCTATCAGCTCCCTGCCTTACATGCTTAAGTGAGACAACCTACATTCTCAACTCATGAGAGAATTTCGACTTAATTAACCAGGTTTTTACCATAGGACTACCCTGTCATATAAGTAACCAACCTAGTTAGTTTGTGTTACATCACCTCCAATGTGAATCCTTCCTCACATATGGAGACAGTATTCCAGGTGTGGCTCACACTTGCCACAATTGCAGTAAGATTTCCTTTTCCTTGTGTTCAAATTCCCTTGTAATAAAGGTCAATGTTCAATTCACCTTTTAACTTTTTGTATCTGCATGTTAAATTTCTGTGTTCCTTATATAATACATCCAAGTAGCTTAGAATATCAACATTTACAGATTTCATATGATTTAAAATATGTTGTGCTCTTCAATCCTTACAACTATGTAAATAACTTCACACTCATCTGTCACCTTGCTACCCACTCAATTAACCTGATTGTGTCGCTTCTCAGCAATTTTGTGTCTTCCATACAATTTATCTTTCCACCCAGTTTTGTATTGTTAAAACTTAGATGTTTATTCAGTTATTTTTGTTTAAACCATTCATGGATTGTTGCTACCTCTTGCTGACTTGAAAATGTTTAATATTATTCATTTATCATTATTATTTGCTCTCTATCTGTCAGCCACTTCTCTATCCCTGCTAAATATTACTCAAACTCGATGAGCCCTTATCTTGTGTTTTAACTTTTTATGTGGTGGTACTTTATTGAATGTCTTTTAGAAATCAAAGTGTGTTTCATTCTTTAAGTCTCCTTTATGTACCCTATTAGTTACATCCTCAAAACGAAATACATTTGTCAAACATGACATCAATACTATGATTTTGAAGGGCATTAGTTTCCAGTGTTTTCTTGCTGACTGATATCAGGCATTCAGTCTTGCATTATTTGGTTTCGCTGTCCCACTTGAATAGTAGTGGCGCATTTGCTGACTTCCAATCTGCAGGGACCTTTCTAAAATCTCAGAAGGTTTTAAAAACATAATCAATGCATCCTACTATTCTGCAACCACCTTATTTTATGACTCTAGGATGGTGTCGCAGGTTCTTGGAAATTTGTTGAATTTTTGTCTCTTAAATTTTACCTGCAGATATAAACGTGATCTCAAATTCCACACTCTTACTAACCCATTGGTTACTTTGTATGTATGTAATATATATCATTTGATATCAAGGCAGAGACAAATGTGTTTAAAGAATCTGCCATATTCTCACACCCCTACGATAATTTCTTCTCCAATAAAAACAGAAAATACTGTAAACACACGGAGAAAAATGATCTGAAAATTTCAGGTAATCAAAATATCCTCTGTGATCTCCAAATCCCTAAGACTATGACCTTCAACCACACTCACTCTATATAATCACAGGCATCTCCTGGCTCAGTGTTTAGTTCTGCTGCCTCACAGCACCAGGAACCCCGGCTTGATACCACCCTCAGGCGACTGTCTTTGTGGAGTTTGCACATTTCCCTGTGTCTACATGGGTTTTCTCTGGGTGCTCCGGTTTCCTCCCACAGTCCAAAGACATGCAGGACAGATCAATTGGCCATGCTAAATTACCCTGTAGTGTTCAGTGATGTGTAGATTAGGTGGGTTATAGGGGTATGGGTCTGGGTGGGATGCTCTGAGGGTCAGTGTGGACTTGCTGAGCTGAAGGGCCTTGTCCAGACTGTAGAGAGTCTGTGATTCTATGACATCTCCACCCAATCTCTTTCTCTGATTCTTCTTATCCCTATCTCTCAGTTCCTCTCCCCATGTTCTTTCATTCCCACAAACTCGCAATCATTTACTCCTCTCATCTTCTGTAATCTCTACAATATAAAGTATTAACTGAGCAAATGTTCTAATTGCAGCTACTAACCATGTGCATAAGGAGGTATGTCATGATGGTATCAATTCACATGGACAGACCTAATGGAAGATAGCTCCATGTTTGTGTATATACTTATAGACAATAAATCTGAACAGTTTACAATGGCAGTGTGATCTGTTGTTGTGTCTCAAGTTTATAGATTTTTCCAATAATATTCTTACAATCCCTAACTCTTCCTGTTATCTACCTAGAATCTCCAACTCCCAATAAATGTTGATCCATGATTGCATCAAACAGAAACAGTCACTGACTACTCCCAATCTCTGTGATATCTGACTGCTCCCACTCACCCACAATCACTGTTTTCTCCACTTGTTTCCACTATCTCCAACCCCCTCCCAACTCAATGAAACCTCCTCCCACCCCCAAGAAGCTACATAATCTCCTACACCCCCAAACCCATCACAGTTATCTCAAATACCTGCCTGTTGCATAAGGCAGTTAATACTTGAAAGAGTTAATTGTCATTACACAATAAGCTCCACCAATCAGGATATGAAGAATTGTTCCTGGTTGGAGCTGACTTGAATGTGAACCAGTTTGTTCTTGTTCCAAGTTCCCATATTCCAATCTGTAATGTAATTATTTATGGCTCATCTTAGATTTTACAATATACTATTATGTAACTCTGATGCAATGTAAATAGCTATTAAATGTTACATAATAAACCTTTTCTGAAAATTAAGACCAAGATTCTCTTCCGCCAAAGACATTGTGTGGGCACTCTATGCCACTTGGTAAAAGGAGCTTAGACCAATGGCAGTAAGAAGGGTCAAAAACAAAAGTTGCTGGAAAAGCTCAGCAGATCGGGAAGCATCTGTGAAGAGAAATCAGAGTTAACATTTTGGGTCCTGTAACCCTTCCTCACCCAATAAGAAGAGTACTGTCCACCCACAGGATCTTAGATGATTCTGGTGGACATGACCACAACATATACTAGCCCAATCTCCAGGATCTCCAACTCCTCATCTATTCGCTGTCACTCAATCCCATATTTCTACCCCACCCTACCCCTTCTGAAATCTCAGCTTCCACCTCTTTAAGCTCTAGCTCTTTAATTTTCTGCACTCAACACAAAATCGAACTGCTCTGAATCCACTCCACAATGTCTTATTTCTTTAGAACCTTCTCCCCTGATGTTTTCCCGTCCAACAAGCAACTACACTGTCAATCAGGTGGGAACTTTGCTGGAAAAACATAAAAGATAACTTGATGGTAATTTCATCTGGAAAGTCAAGAAATCTGCTCAAATTAATCCTGGCTTTATTCAAAATGGATAATGTCACCTTACTTGCATTAAAATACACCTTTGAAATTGCCTTGTAATTAATTTTTTTCACATTCTAGAGAGTCATAGAGTCCTTCAGCATGGAGGACCCTTTGGTCCAACTGGTCCACGTCAACCATGTTCCCAAACCAAACCAGTCCCACTTGTCTGTGTTTGGTCCATATCCCTCCAAACCTTTCCTATTCCTGTATGTATCCAAATGTCTTTTATTTGTCGTAACTGTACCTGCACGCACCACTTCCTCTGGCAGTTCATTCCACTTAAGGACCACTCTGTGTGTAAAAAAACTATCCCTCTTGTGCTTTTTAAATCTTTCTCCTCTCCCCTTAAAAAATATGCCTGCTAGTTTTGAACCCTACCCCACCGCCCCCACCCCCCACCCGTAGGGAAAACACCCTTGGTATTCACCTTATCTATGCCCTCACAATTTTATAAACCTTTATAAGTTCACCCACCCCAATCTCCTATACTCCAGTGAAAAATGTCACAGCCTAACCAGCTATCTTAAAAACTCAAACCTTCTATTCCTAGCAACATCCTGGGAAATCTTTTCTGAACCCCCTCCAATATAATAATTTCCTTCCTATAACAGGGAGACCTGAACAATACACAGTGCTCCAGAAAAGGCCTCACCAAAGTCCTGTACAACCTCAACACAACATCCCAACTCCTATTCTCAATGGCCTGAGCATTGGAGGCAAGTGTGCTAAATGTCTTCTTCCCACGCTACCTATCTGTGATGCGAGTTTTAAAAAATGATGCATCTGAACCTCTAGGTCTCTTTGTTCTACAAGATTACCCATGGCCCTAAACAAGATTTTCTATGGAAAAAGACACAATCTTTAATCCCATCTGAATAATGTTTGCCAATGCAAAATTCACCATTCAGGCTAAATCAACTCACAGCCAATTAAAAATTCTATCCAATCACTTGGCAGCGTCTTATCCGAGTCAAAATTAACCTAGGCCAGCCAGTAAGGCATTCTCACAAATAATTTCTGAGTTTGTTTTTTTTCTCTCTGTACTGTTTATATGTCATGCCATCTGCTTTACAAAATGTTTAATTGGGTTTTAATTGGAAGATGATATTCCCTTTGTTTGGAAACTCTCAAGTTGTAAATAACATATTGTAACGCCCTTGCTGAATATTTTAAAAGCTGAATTCATTGCAAATTGCAACATAGGGCCATGAGAGGAATCATGAGCTTATTTTGTTCAATACCAAAATGTTAAACATACCACAAAAGTAGCTTTTTCATCTATTTAAAATACAAGTTTTACTTACGATTTCTAAAACGTATGCTTTTTCAATATTCCGGAGTTAATTGACTTCAACGTAATTGACTTCTTTGTTTCAATGGCAGGGCTCAAATGTTAAATGTCTGTCAGTAAACCTTGACGTATAACTTGTACTAAAATGTTTACCTTCATTTTCTTTGAATGTAGATAAGGGAAATGCAAATTTCACAGGATTTGACAACCAGGGATAGTCCTTTTTGTTTTACTAGCACACTAAAGTGCGTCAAGAGGATGGCAAGCCAGACATCAAAGTAATGTCTATGTTCATGAGGAGCAGAATTTTAAGTCACCTGTGATCAGTATAGACCAAATTGAAAATGACATGATTGAAATTTAGACTCCGTTGAGAAACAAGGAAAAAACAGTGAAGATAAAGGAGAAACAGGCAACACTTGTCAAGGGACAACAACAAAGTTGCTGGAAAAGCTCAGCAGGTCTGGCAACATCCGTGAAGGAAAAAACAAAGTTGAACCCTCTTCCCCTCCCCCATTTCTGATGAAGGGTTTAGGCCCGAAACGTCAAGTTTTCCTGCTCCTATGATGCTGCTTGACCTGCTGTGTTCATCCAGCCCCATGCTTGTTATCTCGGATTCTCCAGCATCTGCAGTACCTTTTATCTCTGATACAACAAAGTTGGCGTTTCAGGTCCGGTGGCCCTTCCTCAGAACAGTTCTGAGGAAGGGTCACCAAACCCGAAACGCCAACTCTGTTTTTCCCTTCACAGATGCTGCCAGACCTGCTGAGCTTTTCCAGTAACCTTGTTTTTGTTCCTGGCTCACAGCATCGCAGTACTTCTGGTTTTTATTTAACACTTGACAGGGGGATGCATTGATATTGCAGTCCGAGGCCAACCATGGATAATGCCTTAAATTACTTATATATTCAAATCCTCATCAGTTAATTCTAGATTAAAGCCCATCGTTTCATTTTCAATTTGAAATAATCCGCTATGTAACTGGAAATCAGTGAGGCAGAAGCACAGCTGTTCATGGCCTTGTATTTTCAAAGGTTTCAAAGAAAACAAGCTCACTGATAACATTGGTGATGAACAATTTGTGTTTGAACGATAACCCAATAATAATTTGATTTGTCAAAATGTCCGGGTTAGAAAATGGTTGCTTCGATAAGTAGTTTACATTCTCGTCATTTTAATCTAATTGTTTGAGATTTAATCATAGCTTAGTAAAGATTGTTGTTTTTACATCAACTTTAACTCGTTTCAAAAGTATGGTTAGATAAGGATTAAATAGATTCCTAATTCTTAAATGTTGAAAACATTAATGCATGGATGTACTTATCACCCACAAGATTATTAAAAGTGAATTTTTCGAAACAAAACTCAATGGGCTTTGATGCTGCATCTTAACTCCCTAGGAAGCAGTTTTGCACTAATTCATGTTTATATCTCATAACCATTCTGCTGACCTCCTCAAAACACATTCCCTGCATGGGCCAGTGGTAAATTGTGCATATTAAATGAGTTTCAACTTAATGTTCTATTAAAACAGTATGGTCCCAGGAGCAGCCTTTGTTCTTAATAACATCAAATCATGTTCTCCTCATTTAGCTTTCAGTTAGCCTGCATGGCAGCAAAACTGTTGTAATGAAGTGTTCCTTAAATTTGGAAATGACCTCAGTTCAGAGCCATAAAACTAATTTAACATTGCTTCAGGAACCCACCTTCCCCCCACTTCAAATTTCAAATCTAATCAACTGAATGTTTAAGATGTACTACATAATCTACTCGGGGTTTGACACTTTTCATTTAATTTCCTGAATGTAACCATTTGCTAGTGGGCACTAACTGGCAACTAATGAGAATTGCAGCATTTCTCACAACAGTATTGCAAAATAACACCATCCATGTAATTATACACTGCCAGCTTAATGAGAGAATCTAAGTGATACAATTTTATATATTCGTAGAAACTGCTGTTGTGATGTAATCTTCAGGGTTTGAGTGATGTAATCTGCTAAAACCTCACTGTCTTCTTCAGAGCTGCAAGACTGTTACTGCCCGCTGTCTTTTTGGACGTTTGAAGATAAATTTAGAACTGTAATGTAAAATAATTTCATTCCACTCAGAGTAACCTGTGAAAATTCTGAGTTTGTGAGGATTATACCTATTCAAGTTTCATGGTGCCATCAATGCAAGAGAAGAACTACCTGCAAGTTTCCCTCCAAGTCACAGACCATTTGACTGGGGACCGATACTGCAGATCACTCACTGTCACGGCATCAAAATTCTGGAGTACCTACCTCAATATCACTCTGGTATACCTACGCCCCATGGACCACAGTAAAGAAAGCAGCCCATCACCACCTCCTGAAGTGTTGTTAAGGATAGGTAATAAATGCTGGTTGAACCAGGGGCACACACATTCCCTGAATGAATAAAAAAATGTTAGTTTCACAGTTTTCCATATAATACTCCATGCTACTACTTTCTTTGTCAGTTAAATAAACTAGTTATCTATAAAAATATAGGTAGTTAAATGAGGTATCTATGAATATCTATGTCCCTTCCAGTCTCCTCACTGTTTATGTTTCCACCAAACATGTTTCCACAAATTTGGATTACTCAGTTTTCTCATCCAAGTCATTACCGTGGATTATAAATAGCTGAAGCCCAAGTACTGGTGCTTATAGTAAACTACAAATGTACCAGGAAATTCTAACACCGAATTTGTTTTCAGTGGTCTCAAAACTCTTTCTCAAAACAGAGTCAGAGTGCTCAAAAGTCAACGCAGCTTGTTAGATGTCTGGAAAAAAAAATCAATAGCACACAAAAGCAATCACTAGTATTCAATGTGAATTGGATAGAATTGGGTTGGGTCTGTAAACAAGAATACTTCTGATTGCAGAACTAACGGGGTAGGAGTTGTATAGCCCAGAATACTGCAGACTCAGAGACATATGAGGAGCTCCTAGGACTCACAGTCATCATTTTGCACTGAGCCTCACAGTTAGGGTAGTTATCCTGCTGGTCCCAGTCTCTTAAGGGCTCCTTGCCACCTCAAAGAATCAGTGTAGAGAGAGGACATTTGACCCGTTGAGTCTGTACTGACCCACAAAGAACATCTCACCCAGACCCTGACCCTACCCTATTCCGTAATCCCACTTTTTATCTTGTCTAATTCACCTAGCCTGCACATCTCTGAACACTACAGGTAACTTAGCATGATCATTCCACCTAACTTGCACATCTTTGGAATGTGGAAGGAAACCGGAGCACCCGGAGGAAACCCATACAGACAGGGGGACATTTGAAAACTCCGGACAGTCACCTAAAGCTGGAATCAAACTCAGTCCCTGACACTGTGAGGCAGCAGTGCTAACCACAGAGCCACCAATGCCACCTCGTTTAGAACCTCTGATGTTGTTGCCAAGCCCACTACTAATGCCAATGCCTCTGTCTGCAAAGCTGCATCTGGCATCATCTCCACCAATTGCAGACATCTCGGCCGCCTCCTCCTCCATTTCAACTGCTTCTGCCACTCCTTCCATCTCTGTTACCACTGCCATTTCTGATGCCATCTCTGCTACCTCTGTTGCTGTTCCAAATCTGCCTTTTCTTCTGCTACCCCTGCTGTTTTTGCCACTTCTGTGAGAGTAATGAGCTCTGCTGAAAGAAGGGACATTTTGGCAGAGAAGAGGTATGGCACCGGCAAGGCTGGTGGAAAGGTCTGCAGTTCACCGTCCCACTTCTAAATCACCCCTGACACCCCTTCCTTCTTCAAAAGGTGCTGCAATATGGGTGGAGGGAGTAGGTGCTGGAATCTAGCAGAGAAGGTGAAGTCAATGCTAGCTTCTATCTGAATCAGTGAGCTTTGCATGATTGGGAAAGAGGGATCACATCCGGAAAGAGACATAGGCCAAGTGAGTATATATTTCTCAGATTTTGGAGCAGCATGGGAATTCAGTGAAGAGGAGAAGAGGTGCTTTCTTGGCTCATACTTTGTTCACCACCACCTTCTCAAGGGCAATTAGGAAGGGCAAGAAATGCTGGCCAGCCAGTGACATCCACATCCCACAAATGAATAGAGAAAGAATTTTTTTAATGGAATAAATTGAAGCCCAGGATCAGGTACGCAGCACAAAACAAAAAGTGAATACATAGGGAAACCATAAATTTATTGATTGGATAATATCTGCTAATTTGACAGCATCTTATAAGTTGCTTTCAGATCAAAGATAAAGAGAAGAAATATTTTACTTATTAAAAACCAAAAGCCTGTTTGGAAATTTTTGAAAAAAACACATGAGCTAAATAAAATAGAGATGTGGGGTCAGTCAGAAAGAAAAGCACGTTTCTGAAGAAACTCACTCGTAACAGTCATTTTTGAGTTGAGGTATGCATTTCTGGCATCATGCTGTTATTTGAGAATATTGGCTTGTTCAACCGTGCCATGGAAGACTGGACTCAGTATGAGGAAAGAATGCATTATTTTTTCCAGGTAAATGACTCCGCACCAGGTTAAATCTGATATTCCCGGACCTGGGACTGGACGGTGAAACAAATGGCTTCAGGATGCCAGATTCCTCCAAGTGAGAGAGACGGTTTACTACAGGGGATGAAGTTTGGTATAGGAACCACAGGAATGGTCCTGCATGTGTAAGAGGCGACATCGACTCAAGGTCAGGACCTCTGACGTATAAAGTTCGGGCAGGAGTGATGATCCTGAACAAGCATGTGGACAAAGTGAAAGCTGCAAACTCATAAACGGTGAGGAGCAAAATGTGCCCTCCTCCTCAGCACTGTTGGAAAGGCTGTTGGAACCCGTCGGGTCTTCCTGTCCATTAAGTGTCGAAGAGGCCTCTGAATCAGAGATGCACACAGCAGATCTTACTGTATCAATACCTTTGCCACTGGAAGAAGAGAGTGCATTTCTTCCAAGACACTCTGAGTGCAAGAGGCAAGCACCTGTGCAAAACATATCACCTGTATCTGACGCAGAGTCAGAAGAATCTGACCCAGTGGTAAATGGCTCCAGGAGGCTTTACAAGTGAAAGGATCTGCCGATGTCCTCAGACTCAGAGATGATGTGATTGTAGCTAGGTCAACCAGGTGGACTATAAAATATTTGTTCCCTGGTTTTGGTTGTTAATCTGGTCCAATCAGGGAGCCTCGGCTAACGGATAAAAAAAAAGTCAGTCATTTTATCACTCTGAGAGCTGGCTCTGAGGAAGCTGGACCACTGTCAAATACTTCCTATGTGAAAATAAATGCTGACTTCATGACAGGAAACCGGGCTCAGTGGGATAAAGTTAGAATCCACCAAAGGAGGACTAAAAAGATAATAAAGGCAGAAAAAATAAACTATGAGGGCACATCAATGAGGATTATGAAAACTGACAATTAGATCATCACTAAATATTTAAAAAGGAAAAGAGAAATCAAAATGAATGTAGGTTTCTTAAAAATAAACCTGGGGAGATGGTTATGGATAACAAGGAAATGGCAGAGCAGTTAAACAGTTATTTTCCGTCACTTTTTATGGTGGAAGATACTTCAAACATCTCACTAATACAAAAAAACACAGGGGAGGAATTAGGTACCATTACCACCACGCAAAGAGTAACATTAGACAAACTAATGGGACGAAAGGCAACTAAATCCCTTGGCCCTAATGGCTTGTAAGCTAGGATCCTAAAAGAAGAAACTACAGAGATAATGGCTGCATTGGTTGTAATTTTCCAAAAAGCACTGAATTCTGGAGAATTACCAGAGGATTGGAAAATTGCCAATGTGACACCTCTATTCAAAAGGGGAAGGAGGCAAAAAGTGAATAACAATCGACTGATCAGCCTAACATCTATTGTTGGAAAACTATTAGAATCCATTAGTAAGGAAGTAATAGCCGAACATTTGGAAAATCATAATCTAATCAAGCAGAGTCAACATGGCTTCATGAAAGGAAAATCGTATCTTATTTTGCAGCATTTTTTGAGGAAGGCTCAAGCAGATTGGATAAAGGGAACGAGTAGATGTGTTGTGTTTGGACTTCCAGGAGGCATTTAGCAATTTAAGATGAAATGAGGAGAGATTTCTTCTCAAAGTGTTGAGAATCTTTGGAATTCCTTGCCACAGAAATTTGCAAAACAACTGGCAAGTGCAGGGTTAATCAAATCTTAAAGAACGATAACAGAATTTTACAAAATTCCCAGTCCGAATTTAAGACCAGTTAATTAGCTTTTTATTGTTCTTGTGAAATGAGTTTTGTAGATGTATTAATTCACATAGGTAGTAAGTTTATT
This sequence comes from Ginglymostoma cirratum, assembly GCA_024137785.1. Lineage (NCBI taxonomy): Eukaryota > Metazoa > Chordata > Chondrichthyes > Orectolobiformes > Ginglymostomatidae > Ginglymostoma > Ginglymostoma cirratum. The sequence goes on from JAHRHZ010000144.1 coordinate 68,066,120, forward strand.
ATTAAGAGTCATTTAAGATCAGGTATTCATTTCAATAACAATGAATTACCATTGAAATTGTTATGTATTTCATGCAATATTTTTGCAGGAAAGAAATTTAGAAAAGTGAGACAATGAACATGCCTCTGAAATTGATTTCCATTGAGAGAGCTCATTGACATCACATGAAGGGATGTTATCAAATAAAAGATGCAGGTGTGAAGAGGTGGGGACTAAGGATGTGTCATACATTATGAATGCCTCTGTGTAGGACAAGTGACCCATACCTGAAACTGTGCTTGGGAAATTTGCACAAATTTGTTTAATACTCTGTTCATGCTGATCCCATGTGCTAATATAATTGCCACCATTGTGAATTGTACACTGACCTTATGTTAAACAATCTAACATTGCATGTGTGTACTTCATAAACAGTTTATTCAAAAACTTATATCAGAGATAAAAGGTACTGCAGATGCTGGAGAATCCGAGATAACAAGGCGTGGGGCTGAATGAACACAGCAGGCCAAGCAGCATCATAGGAGCAGGAAAACTTGACGTTTCGGGCCTAGACCCTTCATCACATATCTGATGAAGGGT
>JAHRHZ010000144.1:68067098-68139909 GCA_024137785.1 Ginglymostoma cirratum
ACCCTTCATCAGATATGTGATGAAGGGTCTAGGCCCGAAACGTCAAGTTTTCCTGCTCCTGTGATGCTGCTTGGCCTGCTGTGTTCATCCAGCCCCACGCCTTGTTATTCAAAAACTTATGTCTGAAACTTGGTCTGACACATTAGCCTGATTAGTAGAATCTTCCTTTTTTCCTTATAAAATGTCTGCTTGCTCAGGTTTGATGTCAGTTAAATGGTTTCTGAACATTTAAATTATTCTAGATGATAGCAAATGATATTGTTTAATGAGTTTACAATTTCATTTTATATAAATAGATTGCTAAAGATCAATTTTTAATTTCAAATGATGACAATGATCACTTTTGACTGTGGATTGTCATGAATGAGCATATATTAATGATATTGAAAGCAGAATGATGTCAAGTTTTTCTGGCAGTTATAGCCTGTCCAGCCAAAAATAACTGATTTTATTCATACTTGTTTTCTGCATATTGATCAATCTGTTCTAGTTTTTGTTATTTATTCATGTAATGCGGTTGTCACTGGATCAGCCAGCATTTATTGCCCATTCCTAGTTACCCTTAAGCAGGTAATGATGAGCTCTTTTCCTGGACTGCTGCAATTTTCTTTTAGTGTAAGTGCACTTGTAATGATGTTCGAGGGCCAGGATTTAAATGCAGTGCCATTGAAGGAATGGCAACACATTTCCAAGTTAGGATGGTGAGTGGCTTGGAGGAGAGCTTGCAGGTTGTGGTCTGTTCCCATGTATCTGTTGACCGTTGACCGTCTATGTGGTAATGTGTTTGGAAGGCGTTGTCTCCGGAAGCTTGGTGAATTTCCACACTTTATTTTCTATATGCCTGAGAGTAGAGGAACTGTAAGTGAACCTGTGAACCTCTCCCACCAGTGTTTTTGGTCCATTTATAACAAGGTGTGGAGCTGGATGAACACAGCAGGCCAAGCAGCATCATAAGAGCAGGAAAGCTTGACGTTTCGGGCCGAGACCCTTCATCAGAAATGGGGGAGGGGAAGAGGGTTCTGAAATAAATAGGGAGAGAGGGGGAGGCAGATAGAAGATGGATAGAGGAGAGGATAGGTGGAGTGGAGGCAGACAAGACAAAGAGGCGGGGATGGAGCCAGTAAAGGTGAGTGTAGGTGGGGAGGTAGGGAAGAGATAGGTCAGTTCAGGGAGGACGGACAGGTCAAGGGGGTCGGGATGAGGTTAGTAGATAGGAGATGGGGGTGTGGCTTGAGGTGGTAGGAGGGGACAGGTGAGAGGAAGAACAGGTTAGGGAGGCGGCCGAGTCTTCATCATTACCCCAGACCTCCCCCTTACTGAGGACGGATGGTCAGTCCTCAGTAAAGGGCTCACCTTTGTCCCCCTCCACCCACATATCAACGAATACCGCTCACTCTTGGATATTGAGCAGTTTTTCCGCCGCCTCCGCCTCCACGCTTACTTCTTCAACCGTGAATCTAACCCTCCCTCTACGGACCCCTTCTCCCACCTCCAACACAAGCCCTCCTTCTGGACACCACCCCAAGGCCTCCTACCCTCCCTCGACCTCTTCATCTCCAACTGCCGTCGAGACATCAATCGCCTCAACCTCTCTACCCCTGTCAAACACTCCAACCTCTCCCCTACAGAACGTGCAGCCCTCCGCTCCCTCCGCTCCAATCCCAACCTCACCATAAAACCCGCGGACAAGGGAGGCACAGTTCTAGTATGACGCACTGACCTCTACATCGCTGAGGCCAGGCGCCAACTCTCCGACACCTCATCCTACTGCCCCCGGATCATGACTCAACCCCGGAGCACCAAACCATCATCTCCCAAACCATCCACAACCTCATCACCTCAGGTGACCTCCCACCCACCGCCTCCAACCTCATCGTTCCCCAACCCCGCACCGCCGCTTCTATCTCATTCCCAAAATCCACAAACCTGAATGCCCTGGTTGACCCATTGTCTCCGCCTGCTCCTGCCCCACCGAACTCAGCTCCGCCTACCGAGACTCCATTTTCATCCCCTTGGTCCAGGAACTCCCTACCTACCTCTGTGACACCACGCACACCCTCCACCTCCTCCAGAACTTCCAATTCCCCGGTCCCCAACACCTCATTTTCACTATGGACGTCCAGTCCCTATACACCTGTATTCTCCATGCAGATGGGCTAAAGGCCCTCCGCTTCTTCCTGTCCCGCAGAACTGACCAATCCCCCTCCACCGACACCCTCATCCGCTTAGCCGAACTTGTCCTCACCCTCAACAATTTCTCTTTCAATTCCTCCCACTTCTTACAGAAAAAGGGGGTGGCCATGGGTACCCGCATGGGCCCAAGCTATGCCTGCCTCTTTGTAGGTTACGTGGAACAATCCCTCTTCCATACCTACACTGGCCCTAAACCCCACCTCTTCCTCCATTACATTGATGACTGTATCAGCGCCGCCTCGTGCTCCCACGAGGAGCTTGAACAGTTCATCCACTTCACCAACACCTTCCACCCCAACCTGAAGTTCACCTGGACCATCTCTAACACCTCTCTCTCCTTCCTGGACCTCTCTGTCTCCATCTCGGGTAACCACCTAGAAACCGATGTCCATTTCAAGCCCACCGGCTCCCACAGCTACCTGGAATACACCTCCTCCCACCCACCTTCCTGCAAAAATGCCATCCCCTATTCCCAACTCCTTTGCTTCCGCCGCATTTGCTGCCAGGATGAGGCATTCCACTCCCGGACATCTCAGATGTCCTCATTCTTCAAGGACCGCAACATCCCCCCCACAGTGGTCGAGAACGCCCTCGACCGTGTCTCCTGCATTTCCCACAACTCATCCCTCACACCCCGTCCCCGCAATAACAACCAAAAAAGAATCCCCCTCGTCCTCACGTACCACCCCACCAACCTCCGGATCCAACGCATCATCCTCCGACACTTCCGCCATCTGCAATCCGACCCCACCACCAAAGACATTTTTCCCTCCCCACCCTTGTCTGCTTTCCGGAGGGACCACTCTCTCCATGACTCCCTTGTCCCTTCCACTGTCCCCTCCAGCCCCACCACACCCAGCACTTTTCCCTGCAACTGCAGGAAGTGCTACACCTGCCCCCACACCTCCTCCCTCACCCCAAACCCCAAGAAGACTTTCCACATCAGGCAGATGTTCACCTGCACATCTGCCAATGTGGTATACTGCACCCGCTGTACCTGTTGTGGCCTCCTCTACATCAGGGAAACCAAGTGGAGGCTTGGGGACCGCTTTGCAGAACACCTGCGCTCAGTTCGCAACAAACAACTTCACCTCCCGTTCCTCAGACGACATGTCCATCCTGGGCCTCCTGCCATGCCACAATGATGCCACCCGAAGGCTGCAGGAACAGCAAATCATATTCAGCCTGGGAACCCTGCAGCCCAATGGTATCAATGTGGATTTCACAAGCTTCAAAATCTCCTCTCCCCCAACCGCATCCCAAAACCAGCCCAGCTCGTTCCCGCCTCCCTAACCTGTTCTTCCTCTCACCTATCCCCTCCTCCCACCTCAAGCTGCAACCCCATCTCCTATCTACTAACCTCATCCCGACCCCCTTGACCTGTCCGTCCTCCCTGGACTGACCTATCTCCTCCCTACCTCCCCACCTACACTCACCTTTACTGGCTCCATCCCCGCCTCTTTGTCTTGTCTGCCTCCTCTCCACCTATCCTCTCCTCTATCCATCTTCTATCTGCCTCCCCCTCTCTCCCTATTTATTTCAGAACCCTCTTCCCCTCCCCCATTTCTGATGAAGGGTCTAGGCCTGAAACGTCAAGCTTTCCTGCTCCTATGATGCTGCTTGGCCTGCTGTGTTCATCCAGCTCCACATCTTGTTATCTCGGATTCTCCAGCATCTGCAGTACCTATTATCTCTGATACAATTTTTGGTCCATTTATTGTTTTTTAACACCACCCAACTGATTCTGTGGCCAGTATTTTCTGGACCCATTAGTGACAATTTTAAAGGTGAAAAAGTTGGAGATACTCTGGCAGGAAACCATCGGGGATGGGGAGGTGTGTTTCCTGCTCTTTGTCATTATCCAATAACTTCCCATCAATATCCCATTTTGCTGGCATGGGAAAGGATAGCAGGTATGTCTCATGTTGAGAGGCCAATACAACCACTTATGTGGCCAATTAAGCCACCACGCCACCTCCAAGGGCATGAATAGCGCAACCTCACAAGGGGCTCAGAGAGGGAAGTGTTGCTAATGGGAAATCCATGACCAAAGGAATGGATCCAGGCAAACGCTATTCACCGTCTATACTGTCTACTCTCACTAACACATGGCCTTTTCTCATCCCATTTGCTTGGTTGTATCCATTCTGCAGACTTTCCCCTACTACACAGACAACGAAAAGATTTTACCTGTTAATTAAGGGCAAAGGCCAAGACTCCTCAAGCACAGTACTCTTATTATCTCCCTGACTCTTAGTATAATCATCCTGCTCCTGACCTTAACTCAGACCCATATTCCTGCCTAACCTAAGAGATGTGCTTGCCTGCTGGATCAAAATGTCTCTTTTCTGAGTGCTGTATGGTAACTGAACCTCATACCCTGGATTAATTGACTTCATCAATTTACAAAACATTTACTCTTAGTATGACTGTCCCCAGGATTGGAGTGTTCTCTGTAAACGTCTACAAGATATAGTTCTGACATGCTACCTGCACTGCTGTCCCTAATATAATCAATTAAATGTAATATACTTAATCTACTTAACATTTTTTTTTAAGATTTCAGCTGATTATTTGATTTAGTTTAAGTAATATGATGGTGTGCTACCGTTCACCCATTCTGTGGCATGCCCTTTTCACATTCACATTTTAATCTGGTGTGACAGTAAATAATTATCAATGTTCCAAACTTCTTTCCAACACAGGAACCAGGAATCTCTCCCATTTTTGCTCCCTACCATTAATGCGTGTTGGAAGGATTTACAAATTAGTACATAGGGAGTCATAGAGCCATTATGATTTACCGCACAGAAGCAGACCCTTCGGTCCAACTCATCCATACTGACCAGATATCCTATATAAATCTAGCCCCGTTTGCCAGCATTTGGCTCATATCCCTCCAATCCCTTCCTATTCATATACCCATGCAGATGCCTTTTAAATGTTGTAATTGTACCAGCCTCCACCACTTCCTCTGGCAGCTCATTCCCTACACACACCACCCTGTGAGTGAAAAGGTTACCCCTAAGGTTCCTTTTATATCTTTCCCCTCTTACTTTAAACCTATGCTGTCTTGTTTTGGACTCACCCACCCCAGGGAAAAGACCTGCTTATTTACCCTATCCATGAGCCTCGTGATTTTATAAGACTCTATTGGGTCACCCCTCAGCGTCCAATGCTCCAGAGAAAATAGCCCCAGCATATTCAGCCTCTCCCTATAGCTCAAGCCCTCCAACCCTAGCAACATCCTTGTAAATCTTTTCTGAACTCTTTCTAGTTTCTTAACATCCTTCCTATAGGAGGAAGACCAGAATTGCACACAATACTCCAAAAGTGGCCTAATCATAGTCTTGTACACATAGTCTTGTACAGCCACAACAGGGCCTCCCAACTCCTATACTCAATGTACTGACCAATAAAGGCAAGTATACCAAACGCCTTCTTCGTTATCCTCTCACCTGCAACTGCACTTTCAAGGAAGTATGAACCTGCACTCCAAGGTCTCCTTGCTCAGCAACACTCCCCAGGACCTTAACATAATGTGTATTAGTCCCGCCCTGATTTGCATTTCCAAAATGCTTTATGTACACATTGTCCTTGGCCATCTAGATCTGAAGTACAATTTGAATCCAGAGCTTCTGGCTGAAATCAAGGATTCTATCGACTGCAACACAAGCCCTACTTAAGTTAGAGATAGATTAAACTAATTGCTTTTCTCCCATTTTGCTCTGTGAAACTTCCCCTCACAATGCATGCTTATAACATCACCTTCTTCTATGTTTAGCTGTCTAGACCTCAGCCTCTTGTTTTGCTGTATTTTCAACCTCACCCATCCCAGTGTACTTCTGTTGAAAATATCATTGTGCCTAAAACATTGGAAATGTTATTTTGAAAACCTATTCCAAGATGTCGCCTCCTTCGAATCAACCATCAAACCCCTTCAGTGTGGAAGCAGGCCATTTGGCCCATCGAGTCCACATGGACCCTCTGAAGAGTATCCCACCCAAACCCACCACATCACCTGCATTTCCCTTGCTAATCCACTCAGCCTGCACATCCCTGGACACTACAGGCAATTTAACATGGCCAATCCACCTAACGTGCACACCTTTGGATTGTGGGATGAAACCCTTGCAGACACAGGAAGAATGTGCAAACTCCACACAGACAGTCACCCAATGCTGGAATTGAACCCAGGTCGCTGGTGCTGTGAGGCAGCAATGCTAACCACTGAGCCACTAGTATCAAACAGTAGCAGACAAAATACAGCAGCATTTACTTTCATAAGTAAAGCAAGCATTTTGAAACAATTTGGCTCAGTGCCTTTGTCTTTTTGCCAATGACTCACTTCAATAGTGAAGATGATATAGGTTCTATGGAGAATGAGGTTGAATCGATTTGGGTGGAAATTAGAAATTCTAAGAGGAAGAAGTCACTGATAAGCATAGCCTATAGGCCACCAAATAATAATATCACATTGGGGCGGGCAATAAACGAAGAAATAACTAATGCCTGTAAAAATGGTACGGCAATTATCATGGGGGATTTTAATCTACATGTAGATTGGTCGAACCAGCTCAGCCAGGGTAGCCTTGAGGAGGAGTTCATTGAGTGTATACATGATAGTTTTCTCGAACAGTATGTAATGGAACCAACGAGGGAGCAAGCTATCCTAGATCTGGTCCTGTATAATGAGACAGGAATAATTAATGGCCTCATAGTTAGGGATCCTCTTGGAAGGAGTGATCACAGTATGGTTGAATTTAGAATACAGATGAAGAGTGTGAAGATAAAATCCAATACCAGGGTCCTGTGCTTGAACAAAGGGGACTACAATAGATTGAGGGAGGGCTTGGCTAAAGTAGACTGGAAACAAAGATTTTATGGTGGGACAGTTGACGAGCAGTGTAGGAAATTCAAAGCAACTTTTCAAAGTGCTCAGCAAAAGTATGTTCCAGTGAAAAGGAAGGACTGTAAGAAAAGGGGTAATCTGCTATGAATGTCTAAGGAAATAAGGGAGGCTATCAAATTGAAAGAGAAGGCGTACAAAGTGGCCAAAAACAGCAAAAACTCGAAGATTGGGGAAAATTTAAAGGTCAACAGAAAGCCACAAAAATAGCTATAAAGAAAAGTAAGATAGAACATGAGAAAAAACTAGCACGGAATATAAAGATAGATAGCAAAAATTTCTACAAATATATAAAACGAAAAAGAGTGGCTAAAGTAAACATTGGCCCTTTAGAGGATGAGAAGGGGAATTTACTTATGGGATATGACGAAATGGCCGAGGCATTGAACAGGTATTTTGTATCGGTCTTCACAGTGGCGGACACTAATATCATGCCAATAATTGACAAAGAGATGAAATAGGTGACGACCTGGAAACAATCATTATTATGGAAGAGTAGTGTTGGGTGAGCTAATGGAGCTAAGGATTGATAAGTCTCTGGGCCCTGATGGAATGCATCCCAGGGTACTAAAAGAGATGGCAGGAGAAATTGTAGGTGCACTGGCGGTAATTTTCCAAAATTCACTGGACTCTGGGGCAGTCCCAGCAGATTGGAAAACAGTAAATGTGACGCCACTGTTTAAAAAAGGAGGTAGACAGAAGATGGGGAAGTATAGACAGATGAGCTTAACCTCTGTAGTGGGGAAGATGCTTGAGTCTATTATCAAGGAAGGAATAGCAAGGCATCTCGATAGAAATTGTCCCGTTGGGCAGACGCAACATGGGTTCATGAAGGGCAGTTCATGCTTGACAAATCTTTTGGAATTCTATGAAGACATTACGAGCAAGGTGGGCAATGGGGACCCAGTGGATGTGGTGTGCCTGGATTTCCAAAAGGCCTTCGACAAGGTGCCGCACAAGAGGCTGCTGCATAAGATAAGGATGCATGGCGTTAGGGGTAAAGTATTAGCATGGATAGAGGATTGGTTGACTAACAGGAAGCAAAGAATGGGAATAAATGAGTGCTATTCTGGCTGGCAATCAGTGACTAGTGGTGGGCCTCAGGGATCAGTGTTGGGACCGCAATTATTTACAACTTATATAGATGATTTGGAGTTGGGGACCACGTGTAGGGTGTCAAAGTTTTCAGATGACATTAAGTTGAGTGGCAGAGCAAAGTGTGCAGAGGACTGTGAAACTTTACAGAGGAACATAAATACATTGAGTGAGTGGGCAAAGGTCTGGCAGATGGAATACAATGTAAATAAATGTGAAGTCATATATTTTGGTAGGAGTAATAGTAAAAAGGATTATTACTTGAATGGTAAATAGTTGCAGCATGCTGCTATGCAGAGGGACCTGGGTGTCCTTGCGCATGAATCACCGAAGGTTGGTCTGCGGGTACAACAGGTAATTAGGAAGGCAAATGGAATTTTGTCCTTCATTGCTAAAGGGATTGAGTTTAAAAGCAGAGAGGTTATGTTGCAGCTGTCCAACGTGCTGGTGAGGCCACACCTGGAGTACTGTGTGCAGTTTTGGTCTCCTTACTTGAAAAAGCATATACTGGCATGGAGGGGGTGCAGAGGAGGTTCACTAGGTTGATTCCGGAGTTGAGGGGGTTGGCTTATGAGTAGAGACTGAGTAGATTGGGATTATATTCATTGGAATTCAGAAGATTGAGGGTGGATCTTATAGAAACATATAAAATTCTGAAGGGAATAGATAAGATAGAAGTTGAGAGGATGTTTCCACTGGCAGGTGAAGCTAGGACAAGAGGGCATTGTCTCAAGATTAGAGGGAGCAGATTTAGGACTGAATTGAGAAGGAACTTCTTCACCCAGAGGGTTGTTAATCTATGGAATTCCTTGCCCAGTGAAGTCGTTGACGCTACTTCAATAAAAGTTTTTAAAGCTAGGGTAGATTTTTTTTGAACAATAAAGGAATTAAGGGATACAGTGAGAGCGCGGGTAAGTAGATCTGAGTCCACAAAAAGATCAGCCATGATCTTATTGAATGGCGGAGCAGGCTCAAAGGCCAGACAGCCTACTCCTGCTCCTAGTTCTTATGTATGCTCTTATGTATGTGCACTGGTAAGTAGCTGGACATTACAAGAGAGTTAACTGAAAAGTGAATTGAACCATCTTGAGCAATAGACATAATGTTATCCCTTTCACATCCGGAAAATTAAATGTGGGTCAATCTGCTGGTGACAGTCTTGTTAATCTTGATATCAGAGGCACTCCTAAGAATTGCCTGCAATAACAGAAAACACAATTATTAGTTATGACGTCTAAAAATATCCCAAGAGAAAATAGTGCTGCATGAGTTAATGGGGAAAAGAATAGTAAAAGGCAAAACTTTTACATTGAAAATCAAGCAACACAGAGCTCAGGAGGTTCCAGAAGTTAAACAATTAGGATGCTATTCACACCATTTTTTTGGAATGGGTGTTTAGTACTGCATTCATCAATTTTCATTTGTTATATACATCTGTGGCCACTGTGTGTTTCTCAATCTTAAGATCACATACCTCAGCACATTTTTGTTTACTTAACAAGATGATTGTTGCCAGCTTAAAACAATTTTATTTTAACTAACCATGCAATCCAGTTCATTGAAGGAATAGTACCCCATGATTGTTGAGTGGTAGGAAAGGACTGATGGGCATTAGTGTAGGGCAACACCGTCAACAAAGATGAGCTTTTACATGTTGCGATGAGCTTAGAAGGGCATCTATCATTGTTTAGTAATCAATCAAGCAAGAACAGATAAAATTTCCTGACAAAGAAATAACTCCTCCTGTGCTGTAATTTCCATTATTCTACAAAGATAAGGGAATACATTTAGAGAAGTTTGATTTAAGTGAAGAATTAGGCCTGGAAGAGATGTGATCAGCTGAACAGCTGCTTCCTGTGTTGCAATTTCTGTGATTCGATTGCAATGCCTAATATTTTTCCCGATTTCAAGAAAGAGTCAGCTATTTTCAAGGCTACCATCTGCCCAGTAAAATTTAATTCAATTTGACCATGTTTTGAAGAAGTGAAAAGAAAGGAAACAACTTGTGGAAACTCTCAGCTACTGTTGAACTGACAATTTTGTTAGTTGATTTGATTTTTTGAAAAGAAAAGTGGGGAGGAATGAGTGAAAACTGGTTGACATTAATAGGCACTGCAAAATATAGGGTTGGATTTTCAATTTGTGGAGCAAGCATAAAACTGGTCTTACGGCTAAAAATGACAAATCAGGTGGTTTCCAAAATGGATTTCCCACTTCCAAAGGTAGTGTTGTGCCGAGGCAATAAACTGAAAACCTGCTTTAGTATATCTGTTTAAAGTTTGACCAAATCAATTAGTCTTTTTTTTCCTCTTTGTTGTATGCGGATACAAATCTTAAAAGAATGTGAAAGGATTTAGGCTAAAAGGGATTAGAGTGGTTGTCATCAAGGAACTACTTCTAAAATGTTAACTCATCTGTTCCCTCCACACTCATGTTGAGTGACCTATTTTTTGCAGCATGTTCTATTTTTTCTTTCAGATTTCTGGCATATGTAGTTCATTGCTTTTTGCTGTAACACAGTAGTCAACCCCAGATGAGGAAGCCAAATGACCTCCCTCTGTGCTATAATTTCAATGATTCAGTGTAATTTTATGCAGCTGTGCTACCTGTCGAGTATATAATGAGCCATGTTCCATCTATTGATGAAACCCAATATATACATTCCATACTCCATGTGAGTCATGTTTGAATTAGTATACTGCTAATAAGGCCTGGGAAGATCAAGACATCATAAAATTAATTATTTCCATGACTCCAACATTAGCACGGCTGAGGAACCTCATTCTACAGCAAGAATTTCACATATCTTAGTAATTAATTCTCTAGTGACCCCAAGCCACGAATGCATTTGCCTTCAGATAAGGAATGTGGTTTATTTTAGCTATGTATTGCCATTTATAAAAAGATCTGCTCTTTAGTGTTCTTTTTGAGTTTTCCAATCTTTCATTCATCTTGTACCTCTTTATTCCAATACAATATGATGCTCATTACAGTTCATGTAAAAAATAAATAATTTAAAACAATGATTTTAATTTGCCATTATGGAAATTTGTCATGATTCGATGTGATAATGCTGTATGGCTAATAAATATTAGCAGTAAATAATGAACTTAATTACTGAATTTAAAAGTCAGATGATTCCAATAATTGCCCTAACTGATATTTTAGAGCACGGGTGGTTTACCACTATTTTCTAGTTGTCAGAACATACAAAAATGTTCAAAATGACTTCAACCCTCATCTGCACTATCTTACCTGGTAGAAATTCAGCAATGACATTAGTAAAACATTTAATATTGATATTTTCAATATTTTAAGTTTCTTCATTGCAGAATGCTTTCCTGTCCTCCATGAAGTAAATGTTCCCACTTGAACTTGTCTCGAGATTAAATTTTTCACACTCTGTCAGAATAATGTCATTTTCAGATCTATAATATATCACAAAACATTTTGCTTAAAAATCAAGTTGAGAAAAGCTGCTATGCATGTATTGATGAAAAAAACTGCATGAAGCTTCTGAAACATAATTATTTGGCTGTTCCCTAACATCGGTATGGTCCAGTACATTTGTTCATTACCACATTGATTGATTGATTGATTTATAATCACATGTACCTAAGTACAACAAAAAAGCTTTGTTTACAAGCATTACAAGCAGATCATAGTAAGCAAGGACATACAGATCATAGGGTGAAAAAAAAGCTTAGACAGAGGCATACGGGTTACATCACACAGCGTGAGCGCCATTAGCAAGGTCAGGATTACTTGAAGTTAGAGATTCCATTCATTAGTCTAATAACGGTCAGGAAGAAGCTGCTCCTGATTCTGCTGGTGTGTGTGTGTTCAAGCTTCTGTATTTTCTGCCTGATGGAAGAGGTTGTAAGAGAGCTTTACCTGGATGCGATGGGTCTTTGATGATGTTGGCAGCCTTTCTACCGCAACAAGCCATGCAAGTCCATGGATGGAAGGTTGGCTCCCATGATGGTCTGTGTAGTCCCTAACGGTCCTATGTAAAGCAGTTGCCATACCAGGCTGTTATGCACCCAGACTGTATGTTTCCAATAGTGCATCTGTAGAAGTTAGTGAGGAACCTTATGGACATGCCAAATTTCCTGAGCCAGCTGAGGAAGAAGAAGTGTTACTGTGCCCTCTTGACCGTTACATCTATGTGGTCCAGGACAGGTTGTCAGTTATCGTCTCTCCTAGGAACTTGACACTTTCCACCATCTCAACCTCAGTTCCGTTAACATAGATAGGGGTGTGTTCTCCTCCGTTTTTTTCTGAAGTCAATGATCAGCTCTTTAGTTTTGCTGATGAGAGAGAGATTGTTCTTGTTGCACCACGTCACCAAGCCCTCTATCTCTTTTCTGTATTCTGACTCGTCATTGTTAGATATCCTTCCTACCACGGTGGTGTTGTAGGAAAATTTGTAGATGGCATTTGTTCGGAATTTGGCAACACAGTTGGGGTGCACAAGGAGTACAATAGGGGGCTCAGGACGCTTCCTTAGGGGGCTCCAGTGATGAGTGTTATCGTGGAGGAGGTGCAGTTGCCTATCTTTACTGACTGCAGTCTATAGGTCAGAAAGCTGAGGATCCAGTTGCAGAGGGCAGAGCTGTGGCCAAGGTCTAGGAGTTTTGAGACCACTTTGGGGGGAATAATGGTGTTGAAGGCTGAACTGTAGCCAATGACTCAATAGGAAACCAGTTGTAATTAATTGTTAATTGTTCTGATGAAGAGTCACTTGATGTGAAATGTTAACTCGACTTTCTCTACTGCCAGACCTGCTGAGTTTGCCCAGCAATTTCTGTTTTTGTCTCTGATTTCCAGCATCTGCAGTTCTTTGTTTCCTTTTAGTTGATTGTGTTTTGCTTAGTGCTTATTTTTTATTATTAATGAATGTTATTAAGCATGTGTCTTAATCTAAAATCGAATTTGCAGATTACTCTCAAGTGAGATGAATTATCAGTTAGTCAGATATCAGTTATAATTATAATTATATATTATGTAATTATATTATATATTATATATTATATAATTATAATTATAATTATCAGTTATACACAGATTGACAGAGTATTTGAGTGTATATTTTGGCTTTTTGCACCTGTTATGAGAAAACACACTCATCTACTTCTTGTTTTATCATTTCTGATGAAGGGTTTAGGCCCGAAACGTCAAGTTTTCCTGCTCCTATGATGCTGCTTGACCTGCTGTGTTCATCCAGCCCTATGCTTGTTATCTCGGATTCTCCAGCATCTGCAGTACCTTTTATCTCTGAATTATCAGTTATACAGTTTTGAATGTTTCACACCCCACTGGTTGATTGAAACTCATAGCAATTTAAATGCATAATCCTGTGTGGACTTTTGTGAGCACTGCAGTTGTTAAGTTGCAACCTTTTTGAATTTTGCTTAGTACCTATTTCTTATTACTAATGAATGTTATTAAGCGTGTGACTTCTATGCACAGATTGACAGAGTATTTGAGTGTATACTTTGGCTTTTTGCACCTGTTATCAGAAAACACACTCATCTACTTCTTGTTTTATCATCATGTGCACTTTATTTCCTTTGTTATTGCTAAAGAATAATCTGCTAAACTCATATTTAATATAGGTAAAAATGCTAGATACAGTACCATGCAATCAAAGTTCAGAGATGGGAGCCATCACCAAAATGAGCGGAAGAAAATATACTGATTCAATAACGTACAGCTCCAACAGGTATATTCTGGCGAAGGGCAGGCAACATCCAATTATTTTCAACCATTAGGACTACTCACTGGGGAGAATGTTGATTCCTGCAATGACTCTGTTAAAGCACCACTCAGAACTGCTGAACAAGAACTGTACTAAGATGCCAGAATCCAAACCTTGGTGGAAGAGAAAGACCTAAAAGTTACTGATGACAGATATGTTTTCCTACAAGTCATTTACTGCTAAATTTAGTGCATGTGCTGTAACAATATCTGCGGCAAATCAGTGATTTCAGCTGGACAGTGACAGATTTTTCACTCATATTGCTGGTCCATTATAACTCCTTATCACTCAATATTGCAAATCAGAAGAAAAGTGGTCTTAATCGAAAATCGAATTTGCAGATTACTGTCAAATGAGATGAATTATCAGTTGCATAATTTTGAATGTTTCACACCCCACTGGTTAACTGAAGCTCATAGCAATTTAAGTACATAATCCTAGGTGCACTTTTGTGAACATTGTAGTTGTTAAGTTGCAACCTTTTTGAATTAAGTGTTAATAAGGTCCTTCACTGACCTATTTGATAATAAATAATGTCGTGCTAATTGGTAATAGCCAAATCTGCAGAGGCACAGTATTTTACCTCAGCAATCAGTCAAGCTAATGTATCACACGATGTACATGAGGGGAACATTAGAAACCTAATGCAGCTACTTAACCTTCTGACTTAATTCATTCTTAAAGAAATCAGACTTTTAAAGATTGCATATTATTGACAGATGTGAATATGGACAATTAGTTTCCAAGGCAGAACATTCCCGTGATCTGCCAGCAGCATTTGAAAATAATTTTAAACCATTGGTATCCATTCCCTAACTGAGAGAGCTATTGTAAAAATATGCAGAGTATTGACCAAAACAAATAGTATGTTTTATGCTTGGAAGGTGTCTGAAATCAGGTACACTTAGAGTTTCTTCTGATTCTTTATGTTACATACCAGGGCCATCAGTCAGCTAGTGAAATCAACAGTTCACTGAAAAATCTTTATTGGTGATTACACTGCAATATGTTGTGTATTTCTAAGACAGGAGTTTATACCAATGATTCTCCACTCCAAACCCTTTTTGGAGCTTTTTTCTGAGGTAAACCTATGTTGAGGGTGGGGAGGTTCCCTCGATCTGCACTAATTTGTGCTCAATTTTGAGATTGAACATAAAGCAGAAAAACGGTTGCTGAAACCAACTTCTTCTTCTTACTTCTATCTGCCCTTCCTCCCTACAACCACTTCCCTATAAAACACTTACTGACATGATAGTTTTAATAGTCTTGTTTGGCCTCTGGCAGCAGCCATAGACTTCTCAGAATTACCAGTCTTACAGTTAGCAGCACTGGCTGGGTCGGTCCTGCACTTGCAGGATCTTCATTCCAGAGTAAGGCTGCTTGGTGTTCACCAGACTAGGCGATTGGAGGAAAATACAGCAGGCCTTGATCTAGAGACTCAGCTTCATTGCCTCACCACCTTTTGAGCAAGTGACCAATATATCCAATGAAATCAAAAGATTCCAGACAAGGTCTCTGGCCTTCAGTGAGGTTTCCATGTTTTTGCACTCAAATGGTAGAATGGGATTCCAGGAATCGCCATGTCTACGGTTTCAATCTTCACTGCTCGAAAACAAGCCTCTTGGTAAATCCAGGTTTGATATATCTGTTTGAATTGAGATTCAGAATGTGTTGCAGCTAGGCCAAAGTAATGCAATTAATCACTGAAAAACATTTATAATAATTGCTGAAATGACAAGTACCATAAAATACACTGCAGGGAAGGGTGAGTTTTCTGTGTTAGCACATAATAAATGGCCACTTACGTCACCTACTCTGGCTGCACACTTACAACATGACCTCTGTGCTTTCCAACTTCAGAACAAAATAAAGCAATAAAAGCAGCACTTGTCAATGTACATTGACAAATAGATCCCCAGGAAAATGCATTGTCTGTCATAAGTGAAGCTGGTAAATTTTAATTAAAGGAACTGCACTGTAACTATATTCATGGTTGACCCAAGAATTTTTTTTTTATCCATAGATTTTGTTTGTATCCACATGAATAGTGCTACTGACACAGTAAATTTAACAAAGGTCACTTCTTTTATGATTTTGCAGACTAAGATACCTTGATTGTGGTTTCATTTTTCAGTAGAGCTGCTGAACTTGTTCAAGTACATTCTGAAATGGGATATTCTGTTCTCATTTTTGATTTTACTGCAGGAGAGCTGAATAGAAATCTTTGCAGAAAACATGCTAAAGATTGGAAAAAATGTAAACATTTTGGCGGAACTTTGCAAGAGGATCATCCAAAGATTTGTAAGGAAACCTTCTGTTATCTCAAGATTTTCTTTGCTTCCTATTCTGTATTCAGATTCTGTGCTGTGCATTTCCAATATTTTCAGTTTTAATTTAAATTCATTTGATGTGTTAGGATTCGCCAAGGGCAGAAAAGCAGCAAACGACCTGTCCAACTATTTAGTTACTCTGCTAATTGAAACTATGTTACACATCCATGATGATTCTTGATTTCTTCTTTACTCAATAGTGCAGCTTTTACAGCTGCAACCAACGACTACTCACACTGAATTTCACAACAAGATACAGCACATTATTGTCACAGCCACTTTGTAAATAATTATTCCATATAATAATAATTCCATGTAATAATAATTCCAATAACTCCATAAATAATTTTTCAACTTGTTTTTAAATGAAAGAACCCTGTCCTCAATTGATTTTGGCATCAAAATTCTTCAAAAATGTCAAAATTTTATTTAGAGCCTTCCGCTTCAAACTTCCAGTTATCTCTGATATGCTATGTGGAAAGGCTGTGAATCGTATAAACACCACATCTCAGCATTACAAAGACCACTCATATACCAATATAAAGCCATCATCATTCGTAAGCAGCTGCTCCCTTCAAGGTTAACTTTGGAGCAGTTGTAGTGAGGTCACCATGACTTGCTTGTGAAGCTTCTTCACCCATACCGCTATCTCGATTACATTCCGACAGTTGATCTTCTTCCATGGATTGAGAGTGCGAAATAACTGCTTCCTTGGAAATGCTACATCATATTGAGGATGCGCCAGTCATGCGAATGGCACATTGTGCAGCCTATTTCCTGAAATCTGGCAAGGTTGAGTGATGTCACCTGTCCCATGTACATTTTGGCTGTCATTTTGGAGTGCGGAGTAATCTCTCCCTTGTTGAACTATACGCAAAGCATTCTCCACATCAAATCACACTTACATACCTTTGTGGATCACATATGTTGCATCCTAAACATTCATTTTCAATGTAACTTTTTCCTAAGCTTCAGGCTTGCAGTCACCAATAGCAATACCTGAGTCACAAAGGTCGTATGTTCAAATTCAGCTACAGAGAGTGAGCACAAATTTAGTTTGACGCTCCAGTGTTGCCTTGGGTGCTGCATCTTGTTTGAATGAGCCATTACACCAAGAAGCTCTTTGCTCTGTCAGTTGAACATAAAAGATTCGCTGGCATCTTTTGAAAAAGAACTTCAGAGTTTTCCTGAGTCCCAAATGGCAGATACTGTAACGAACACCATCAAATACATACCTACTCACAGTGAGCCAGAGGTTTCAAAGAAGACCAATGAAAAGCTACATAGCTTTTCTCCAAGGAGAACAGTCCAGCTTCTCCAATCTATTTCTATAACTGAAGTTTCTCATCCCTGGAACCATTCCAATAAACCTTTTCTGCATTCTGTCCGATGGCTTTATATTCTTTCCAAATTGTGTGCCCATAAGTTTACGCAATACTCCAGGTCAGGTTGAACCACTGTCTTATACAAGTTGTATAACCCACTTGTTCTTGTCTTATTAGCTTATTAATAGCTTATTAATAAAGTCTAGGATATAATTTATTTGATTAACAGCTTTTTTCAAACTGGCCTGCCACATTTAATTATTGCATATTTACACCTGGATCCCTCTACTTCTGTACCCCTTTAAAGTTGTACCCTTTGTTTTACGCCGTCTCTCCCTTTTCTACCTAGAAAAATATAACATCTCACACTTCACCACATTGAACTTAATCAACTATCTTTCTATTCCACTAACTTGTCCATTTTGTTTGAAGTTCCAATCTATACCATTCACCATTTACAATGCATCCAAATTCCATATCACTCACAAATTTTGAACGAAAAGCAGGGGTCGCCATATCCAGCTGTGGGGAGCTCCACTACAAAACTTTCCACAACCTATGAATTATCAATGGACCATTACCTTTTATTCCCTGTCACTTAACTAACATTGTATCCATGTTGCCACTGGCCATTTTATTCCATGAGCTCTATCTTTGCTGACATGTCTGTTGCACTGTACTGTATCAAGTGCCTTCTGGAGATTCTTGTACACCACATCGAAAGCACTAGCCTGATCAACTGTTTGCATCATGAAAAAAGTCTGTAAATTCATTAAACATATTTTTTGCTTAAGAAATCCACACTGGCTTTCTTTAAATAGAACAAACAACAAAGAAAATTACAGCACAGGAACAGGCCCTTCAGCCTCCAAGCCTGCACTGACATGCTGCCTGTCACAACAAAAGCCCCCTACCCTTCCGGAGACGGTATCCCTTTACTCCCATCCTATTCATATATTTGCCAAGGTGCCCTTTGAAAGTCACTATTGTATCTGCTTCCACTACCTCCCCTGGCAGCGAGTTCCAGGCACTCACCATCCTCTGTGTAAAAAACTTGCCTCGTACATCACCTTTAAACCTTGCCCCTTGCACCTTAAACTCATGGCTCCTGGTAACTGACTCTTCCACCCTGGGAAAAAGTTTCTGACTGTCCAGTCTGTCCATGCCCTTCATAATCTTGTACACGTCTATCAGATTCCCCCTCAACCTCCATTGCTCCCGTGAGAACAACCCAAGTTTCTCCAACCTCTCCTTAGAACTAATACCCTCCATACCAGGCAACATCCTGGTAAATCTTTATTGTACCCTCTCCAAAGCCACCGCATCCTACTGGTAGTGTGGTGACCAGAATTGAACACCATATTCCAAATTGGCCTTACTAAGGTTCTATAAAGCTGCAACATTACCTGCCAATTTTTAAACTCAATGTCCTGGCCAATGAAGGCAAGCATGCCATATGCCTCGTTGACTACCTTTTCCACCTGTGTTGCCACTTTCAATGACTTGTTTACCTGTATACCCAGATCCCTCTGCCTATCAGTACTCTTCAGGGTTCTGCCATCTGTATTAGACCTTCCAATGTGCATTACCTCACATTTTTCCAGAATAAACTTCATCTGCCATCTCACTGCCCAAGTCACCAACTGATCTATATCCAGCTGTATCCTTTGACGGTCCCCATTGCTATCCACAATTCCACCAACCTTTGTATCATTGGCAAATTTACTAAACAGACCAGTTACATTCTCCTCCAAATCATTTATATATATTACAAACAGCAAAGTTGCCGACTCTGATCCCTGAGGAACGCCACTAGTCACAGCCCTCCATTCAGAAATGCACCCTTCCACTGTCACCCTCTGTCTTCTGTGACCGAGCTATTTATTTATCCATCTTGTAAGCTCACCTCTCACCCCGTGCGGCTTTATCTTCTGTATCAGCCTGCCATGAGGAACCTTGTCAAAGGCCTTACTGAAGTCCATGTCGACAACATCCACTGCCCTACCCTCGTCGATCATCTTCGTCACTTCCCCAAAAAACTCAACCAAGTTAGTGAGACATGACCTCCCCTTCACAAAACCATGTTGCCTTTCACTAATATGCCCATTGCTTTCCAAGTGGGAGTAAATCCTGTCTCGAAGATTCATCTCCAATAATTTCCCTACCACTGACTAAGGCTCACCAGCCTGTATTTAGCTGGATTATCCTTGCCACCCTTCTTAAACAAAGGAACAAGTTGGCTGTTCTCCAATCCTCTGGGACCTCCCCTGTAGCCAATTCCCTCCCTTGCCTCTCTCTGTATTCTGGGGTATATCCCTTCAGGCCCTGGGGACTTATTTACCTTAATGTTTTTCAAGACACCCCAATACCTCCCCCTTTTGATCTCAACATGACCCAAACTTCCCCAGACCCATCATCCACCAAGTCCTTCTCTCTAGTGAATACTGACGCAAAGTCTATGCTGAATACTGACACAAATAACCCACATCTGCCCATGAGACTATTGATTTTGTCTCAAATTATTGTTTCCATAAGTTTTCCAACTACTAAAATTAAACTAACTGCTATTTAGTTACTATGCTTATCCTTAAACTTTTGTTCAATAAAAAAGGTGTAACATTTGCAATTCTCCAGTCTACTGTCAATACATCTGAATTTAAACAAGACTGAAAAATTATTATTAGTGCCTCTGAAAATTCTATTCTCACTTCATTTAATTGTCCTTGGACACATCTCATCCAGACCGAGTACTTCAGCAACTTTAAATAAAACAGCAGACCCAATACCTCTTTCATGGTAAATTTTAAACTGTCTGCACAGTTAAATTTCCTCATTTTTCACCATGGTCTGGGTAAATTCATCTTCCATCATAAAGAATATTCAAAGTATTAATTTAACACTTCAAATATTCCCTTTGCCCCCATCTGTAAATTCCGTTTGTGGTCCCCATATGCCCCACTCCTCCCCCTATCCACGATTTATGATGTGCTAGAAGATTTTAGGATTCTCCTCTTTTTTTAATTATTTGCACTTTCACTACACCTCTGAAAATTCTACATAGGTCTGGCTCTCAATTGTATTTCTATATCACATCTATTATAAGTACACTTTTTGTCCTTTGTCATAATTATTACCTCTTTTGTAATCCCGTGTGTTCTAGATTTGTTCCCACCTTTACCTCTTGTGGGAACAAAACCTTGACTGTCCTGAATTATCTCTTCTATGATTTTTCCTACAAGCCTTTTGAGTTTGTTATAAAACAAGGATAGAAAGCCAAACTAAAACAGTATCTCTGTCACTGAATTCACAGCATTGTGAAATTAAAACATTCAATGACCCTATAAATTGCCATTTTTTTTCTAAACCACATTTTACAAAAACAGATCTTGGATTTTAAGTTTATAACTTTGAAAAATTATTTAAAAACATTATTAATAATGTAATTTTAGCAGAACAAATATAAACCATAATGTAATCTAATTAATCTAAAACCTAAACCCAACTTTCTTTGATCATTAAGCCCACTCATACACAGACAGACTGACAGACAGACACAGTAAAGGGATAAATCGAAAAGAAAATAATTGTAATTTGCCTGTTCAATTAAACAGTCTCAAATGAGAATACCAGGCCTTCGTGAAATCCTTGCACAATGAGTTGTTCACAGGCGCATAGTACTGAATATTTTGCTCATATTCCAAAATTATTAGTGAACACAAGCAGCTTGAGCAGACTTCCAGAAATATTTACTTACTTCTGACAGACTAGGATTCTTTACTCGGTTCAATAATTCACTAACTGAAGAGAAAACTGGACAAAGGAAAGCAGAGCAACCAATCTAGCAGCATCTGAAAATCAATCTGCTCATGCAAAAAACCTAGTCAGAATCAGTTTTCTCCCTTTCATCGTAATCACCATTCTCTAGGGTTGGCTGGTCAGCACCAGTGCTCCCTTGCTTGAGCAATTCAACATTCATCCAGCTGCCAGCCCTGAGCATAGCAACTGCTCAATGCTGTTCACCTATTGTGTCATTAGAACAATAATTAAGTTGCAGTACTTGATCCATTCCCAGCAGCAAACATTTGCCTGTGTTCTCTTCTCCTTTGAAACAAGCAGTATTTAACTTAGGAGTTCCAAACCCAAAGTAGAGAGAAATAGAAGAAAATTAGTAAAAACAAAAATTCCTGGAAATGATCAGCAGGTCTGGTAATAGCTGTGGAGAGAAATCAGAGTTAATGTTTTGGGTCCAGTGACCTTCCTCAGAACTGGATCTGAAACATTCACTTTGATTTCTCTCCTGCCAGGTGCTGCCAGGCCTGCTGAGCTTTAACAGCAATTTCTATTTTTGTTTCTGATTTCCAGCATCTGCAGTTCTTTCAGCTTTTATTTAGAATAAAAATAATGTTAGTCTTAATAATTTCAATTTTTTGCATCCAGATCCATAAATCCATTTTTATCTCACTGAAGATGTATTTCTTCCAATTAATTATTCTTACTTCGGGTTGATCATTGTCTTTTTCCACAGTCATCCTAAAACTTATGGTATAGTGATACCATCCACGAACGTTCACGCACTGATTCTTGACCTACTAGGCAGACAACATTCCCAAAACCCAGATTTAACTGTGGTTCCTTTCTTGTTGGATTGAAAACAAGCTACTGTAGAATATTCTCCCAAACACATTCTAGCAACACTTGTCCCACACTACCCTTTACATTACTACTACCCCAGTCTATATTCAGATTATTAAATTTTTTTATCATCTCTATAATTTTCTTCAAAATTTGTTCCTCTGCATCTTTTCCAATTACTAGTAGCCTGTAGACTACACAAAGCTATAAAAATGTTTTTCCTCTTTAGCTAAATCTATTCTGTTCTTAGCTATCTGCGACATTGTCTTTCTCCAGCACTGCGATGCTCTACACATCTCTATATCATCAGCAACATCAACCCCTCCAACCCCACCCAACCCCATTTGTCCTTTCTTATAATTTCTGAGCACCTGTATCCAGGAATATTTAACATCCAATCTTGCCCTCCTTGATCCAGATCACTGTCATAGCCACAACATCATCCTTCCATATTGCAATGTGAACCTACATCTCACCAATCTTGTATACCACATTTTGTGCATGCACTGTAATCTTAGTATAGAATATAGGTGCTAAAATTGCACAATGTAAGACTTGAATATTAAGGGAGACAATTTAAGAGGCAAGTGGATTATCTTTTATTTGAGATGGGCATTGGTTAGCATTTGTGTGACGTGGATATCATTTGCCACTTCTCAGTCCAAGCTTAAATGCTGTCCAAGTCTAGTTGCATGGGCATATAGATTGTTCAGTATCTGAGGATTTGTGGATTGTATGATAATTGATTCAAACATAACAAATAATCTCAAGTCAGAGTTTACTGTGGAGTAAAGACAAGAATGAAGCAGCTGAAGATAAATTGAGTGCAAGACTTCCATGTAGAAACCCTGCAACAATGTCCCAGGACTGAGATTTTCAGCTTCCACTAAGAATAAAATTCTCCTTTGTATTGGGTATAACTTGAACCAGTGGAGAGATTCTCCTTCGCTTTCCATTGACTTCACTTTTGTTCTAGCTTCCCAATGCCATACTTAGTTGAATGCTCTTTTGATGTTACTCTCACCTCATTTTAATTTCTTCTCCCTTTTGTTTTCCAAATTTGTTGCTTATTCTCTGTGATAGTTTTAAGTTTCCAGTTTACTTTCCCACTCACTCTTCCTTTCACTGACAATTCGTTTTAAAACTTATTGAAAGACTCATTCTCAAAGCTTTCCCATTCAGTTGCCGCAGCTTCAGTGGAAGGACAGGTATGTTATGTAAAAGAGATTTCTGCCAGTCATAGCAGTTGATTTTTTAAAAAAGAGGCCAAAGAACTATCCAACAATCATCTTTCATCCTGGATGATTGTATCAGAAAAGGTATACATCATGTGTACTCAGTGATCTGCTGTGAATTTACAGCATTTACCATTTTATTACATGTAATGCAGTAATAAGGAGACATACAAAGAAGAATAGCATGATTAATTGTAATACGTATGAAACTTGTGCAAATGTGGTGTAAATCCACAATACAGTCTCACTGTTCAGCTCATTTCATAGAATCACTGTAGAACTGAAGAAGGCCATTCAGCTGATCAAATTTGCGCTGGGAAAATATGTGTGCTGCCTGAGAACCGAACTCCAATAACAAGACTGGGAATCTCGCATGATACCGCTATAACAATTGTGCAGATGCTTCCTTGCTAATAGCAATAGTCATCTTTTGTAAATGAAAATTGACAAGTGAATAAGAGATAAACAGAGTGCGAATCAACGTTGCTTAACTTGATTGGACTATAAATCTCCAAATCACATTAAGTCCGCCACTTTTGCCTAAGTGAAAATATCCTGCAGCCGTGTCCTGGGCTGATAGCTTCTAACAACTGTCAGCATCTTACTTTATGCTAGGTATGACTCCAACCAGTGGAACAATTTTTCACAGTTTTGTTTTGAAAAGTTAATTAGATTTCAATAAGGGAGTGATGTTATAATATGACATTTTGAAACAGGTGCATAAAATAATCACAGCAACAAATTACACTGAAAATCAGAGCATTGTGTTACAACATGATAATTGGCTGTAATAAGTCATGAAAAGGAAGAATGATTTTTACTGATACAGCGATGAAGAGATCAGAAAAATTTTCTTAGACAGTTTCTTATCAACTTTCTAGTTCCATTTCTTAGATTGCACAAAGTGCAACCTGTTAAAGATAAAAGCACATCTAATTTTTATAATCATATCCAAGTAACATCTGTCTCTTGTGGTTTTCTCAGAAATACAGCTGACCCATGTTAATTGCAGCATTATTATGGAAACATATCAACATTACGCTGTCCCAGGCAATAAAACTCGATCGAAGTATTTCGAATATGACTTGCGTGTGAGAGAAGCTGTATGAAAGATTCTCTTAATGTTATTCTAATTTTTGGTGATTTTATTATGCAGTAAATTAAAATAGCATAACTAAATAATCTACATCTGAACAACCATGATGCAAGTAATCTCTCCATATTTCTGGCACTTATAGTTGTTACAAGGTGAAACTATTCGAGAGCACTAGTGCCCTTGAGAAAGTGATGGCTGTCTGCCTTCTTGAGCCATTTGGTGTTGAAAGTTCCACAATGCTGTTTCGAAAGAAATTCCAGGACTTTGAAGGAAAATTGATACTGAACGAACAGTGATGTTATTTCCAAGTCAGAAAAGTGAGAGTTTGGAGGGGCACTTGCAGGTGGTGGTTTCCCATATATTTGCTGCCCTCATTCGTGGGGAGGGAGTGATTTTTTTATGGATATGATTCCAATCAAGTGAGCTGCTTTATCTGGGTTGTGTCCAGGTTTGTGATTGCTGGTGCAGCTGCATTCATCCAAGCAAGTGAGGAATAATTTACTGCAGATTCCTAGCCTCTGTCCTACTCTTGTAGATATAGGATTTACATGGCTATTCCCATTCAGTTTCTGGTCAATGATAAACCACAGGATGTTGACAGTGGGTGGTTCAGAGATAGTAATGCCATTGAATATCAAGGGTTGATGGTTAGATTATTTTTCTGGAGATAATTATTGTGTGGCATGAATGTTATTTGCCATTTGTCAGCCAAAACTTAGAAATGGTCCAGTCTTGCTGCATTTGGTCATGGATATTTTTGGTATCTGAGGAGACATGAATAATGTAGAACATTGTGCAATCAACAGTAAACATCTCGACTTCTCACCCTATGATGGGGGATAAGGTTCGCTGATGAAATAGTTGAAGATGGCTGAGCCTGGGACCTGAAGAAAATCTGCAGAAATGTCCCTGCTGATAACGTGGTGACTGACCTACAATAACCACAACCATCTTCCTTTGAACTAAGGAAGAATAACCAGCAGCTAGTTTTTCTCCTGATTCACATTGACTCCAGTTTTACTGTGCTCTTTAATGTCACACTCAGTCAAATGTAGCTTCAATTTCAAGGGCAGTCACTCATACCACACCTCTGGGATTCAGCTACTTTGTCTGTGTTTGAACCAAGGCTGTAATGAGGTCAAGAACTGAGCATCGGTGAGCAGGTTAGTGCTAAACAAGTTCATTTGATAACATGCTGAAGGCATCTTCTATCACTTTACTGATGGTCAAAAGTTGACTGATAGGTAATAATTGGTTAGGTTTAATCTGTTCTGCTTTTTGTGTATAGGGAGCACCTGGGTAATTTTCTATATACTCAGGTAGATGCCAGTACTGCAGTTGTACTAGAATAGTTTGGTTAGAAGTATTGCAAATTCTGGAGAATAAGTCTTTAATACTATTGCAGAAATGTTACAGAGCTCATAGCCCTTTCAGTAAAGACTCAAACGATGTCCTGCGTCCTCGCCTTCAGTAATTTCTTGAAATCATGCTGAGTGAACTGAATTGGTTAAAGATTATCATCATTGATGTTGGGGACCTCCGTTGAATGCTAAGACGTATCATTCACTCAGCACTTCTGGCTGAAGGTTGTTGTAATTGTTTCACCTTATCTTTTGACTTAATGTGCTAAAGATGGAGATATTTGTAGGTGCTCCACTTTGAGTGAGTTGAAATTTACAGCTATATGTGAGAGGACTACAATGCTGAAATCAAATGTGTTTGTCACGTAATCACTTATTCCTATCTATTACTTGCTGTTTGGAATACATATAGTCCTATTTTGTACCTTCACCAGGTTGACACCTCATTTTTAGCATGCCTCTTAGTTCCCCTGGCATATGCTGCTGCACACTTCATTGAACCAGCGTTGGCTCCCTGCAGCTCGATGGTAATGATAGAGTGAGGGATATTCCTGACCATGAGGTAGCAGAATATGTCTGAGTACAGTTCTGATATCTAATGGATACCCAGCCTTGAGTTGTTAGATCTGTTTGTAAACTATCCCATTTAGCATGATGGTAGTGCCTCACAGCTCAGCGGAGGGTATTCTCAATGTGAAGACGGGACTTTGTCTGCACAAGGATTGTGTGGTGGTCACTACTAATGATACTGTCAAGGACAGATTGTTGGGGAAGATGTCAAGTATGTTTTCCCGTCTTGCTGATTCCTTCACCACCTGCTCCAGGCCCAGTCCAGCAGCCATTTCCTTTAGGACTCATAGAACATAGAACATAGAACATAGAACATAGAACATTACAGCGCAGTACAGGCCCATCGGCTCTCGATGTTGAGCTGACCTGTGAAACCCATCTGAAGCCCATCTAACCTACACTATTCCATTATCATCCACATGTTTATCCAACGACCATTTAAATGCCCTTAAAGTTGGCGAGTCTACAACTGCTGCAGGCAAGGCATTCCATGCCCTTACTACTCTCTGAGTAAAGAATCTACCTCTGACATCTGTCCTATATCTATCACCCCTCAATTTAAAGCTGTGTCCCCTCGTGCTAGCTGTCACCATCAGAGGAAAAAGGCTCTCACAGTTCACCTATCCAATCCTCTGATCATCTTGTATGTCTCTATTAAGTCACCTCATAACCTTCTTCTCTCCAATGAAAACAGCCTCAAGTCCCCTAGCCTTTCCTCATAAGACCTTCCCGCCATACCAGGCAACATCCTGCTAAATCTCCTCTGCACCCTTTCCAATGCTCCACATCCTTCCTATAATGTGGCGACCAGAACTATACGCAATACGCCAAGTGCGGCCGCACCAGAGTTTTGTACAGCTGCAACATGACTTCATGGCTCCGAAACTCAATCCCTCTACCAATAAAACCTAACACACCGTATGCCTTCTTAACAACCCTATCTACCTGGATGGCAACTTTCAGGGGTCTATGCACATGGACACCGAGATCTCTCTGCTCGTCCACACTACCAAGAATTTTACCATTCGCCCTGTACTCTGTATTCCTGTTACTCCTTCCAGAGTGAATCACCGCACACTTTTCCACATTAAACTCCATTTTCCACCTCTCAGCCCAGCTCTGCAGCTTATCTGTGTCCCACTGTAACTTGCAACATCCTTCCGCACTATTCACAACTCCACCGACTTTAGTGTCATCTGCAAATTTATTAATCCATCCTTCTATGCCCTCATCCAGGTCATTTATAAAAATGACAAACAGCAGTGGCCCCAAAACAGATCCTTGCGGTATACCACTAGTAACTGAACTCCAGGGTGAACAATTCCCATCAACCACCACCCTCTGTCTTCTTACAGCTAGCCAATTTCTGATCCAAACCACTAAATCACCCTCAATCCCGTGCCTCCAAATTTTCTGCAATAGCCTACTGTGGGGAACCTTATCAAATGCTTTACTGAAATCCATATACACCACATCAACCGCTTTACCCTCGTCCACCAGTTTAGTCACCTTCTCAAAGAACTCAATAAGGTTTGTGAGGCACGACCTACCCTTCACAAAACCGTGTTGACTATCCCTAATCAAATTATTCCTTTCTAGATGATTATAAATCCTATCTCTTATAATCCTTTCCAACACTTTACCCACAGCCGAAGTAAGGTTCACTGGTCTATAATTCCCAGGGTTGTCTCTACTCCCCTTTTTGAACAAGGGGACAACATTTGTTATCCTCCAGTCTTCTGACACCATTCCTGTAGACAATGATGACATAAAGATCAAAGCCAAAGGCTCAGCAATCTCCTCCCTAGCTTCCCAGAGAATCCTAGGATAGATCCCATCTGGCCCAGGGTACTTATCTATTCTTACACTTTCCAGAATTGCTAATACCTCCTCCTTATGAACCTTAATCCCGTCTGGTCTAATAGCCTGTATCTCAGTATTCTCCTCGACAACATTGTCTTTTTCATGTGTGAATACTGATGAAAAATAATCATTTAACACCTCTCCTATCTCTTTGGACTCCACGCACAGCTTCCCACTACTGTCCTTGACTGGCCCTAATCTTACTCTCGTCATCATTTTATTCCTGACATAGCTATAGAAAGCTTTAGGATTTTCCTTTATCCTACCTGCCAAAGACTTCTCATGCCCCCTCTTGGCTCTTCTTAGCTCTCTCTTTAGATCCTTCCTGGCTAACTTGTAACTCTCAAGCGCCCTAACTGAGCCTTCATGCCTCATCTTTACATAAGCCTCCTTCTTCCTCTTGACAAGAGATTCAACTTCTTTAGTAAACCACGGTTCCCTCACTCGACCACTTCCTCCCTGCCTGACAGGTACATACTTATCAAGGGCACGCAATAGCTGTTCTTGAACAAGCTCCACATTTCAATTGTGCCCAGCCCTTGCAGTTTCCTTCCCCATTCTATGCATCCTAAATCTTGCCTAATCGCCTCATAATTGCCTTTCCCCCAGCTACAACTCTTGCCCTGCGGTATATACCTATCCTTTTCCATCACTAAAGTAAAAGTAACTGAATTGTGGTCACTATCACCAAAGTGCTCACCTACCTCCAAATCTAACACCTGGCCTGGTTCATTACCCAGTACCAAATCCAATGTTGCCTCGCCTCTTGTTGGACTATCTACATACTGTGTCAGGAAACCTTCCTGCACATGTTGGACAAAAACTGCCCCATCTAAAGTACTTGAACTATAGCGTTTCCAGTCAATATTTGGAAAGTTAAAGTCCCCCGTAACAACTACCCTGTTACTTTCGCTCCTATCCAGAATCATGTTTGCTATCCTTTCCTCTACATCTCTGGAACTATTTGGAACTATTCAGAGACTTGACCAATAAATAGTTGTGCTTCCACCCTTAATGGTGGTCATTGAAGACCCATACCCAGACAATGTTCTCAGTTCTTTGCCAACCTCAGTAATTCGTCCAGTTGGTGTCCATTGCTTATGCTTAACCTGATGCTGTGGTATTTTATGGGTCAATGTTGAGGACTCCTGGGCAACACTTTCCCTACTCTACACCTCAGTGCACGAGTTAAACAGGACATATTAAGTGATAGTGACGGTACTTGGGGCTTAGGGACTGTAGTATATGATTCCATGATTATGACTACGTGAGGGTCTTACTTGATTAGTCTGTGAAGCAGCTCTCTGAATTTTGGCACTTGCCCATAGATATTAGTGAGGAGGACTTTGCAGGGTCATTGGACCTGTGTTTGCTCTTGTTGTATCTGATGATAAGGTTGGTGCCAGGCATTCAACTTGTTTTCATTCATTTTGAGAGCTTTTACAGCTTTGAAACACTTGAGTAGCTCAGTAGGCCATTTCAGAGAGCAGTCAAATGTCAGCCACAGTACTGTGGATTTGGAGTCACGTGTTGGCCAGACTGGACAAGGAGGTAGCTCCCTTTTCCTGGGACATTTGTGAACCACACTGAAAACAAAAAATGCTGGAGATCACAGCAGGTCAGGCAGCATCTGTGGAGAGGGAGCAAGCTAAGATTTCAAGATTGCTCTAATGAAGAATCATCTAGACTCAAAATGTTAGCTTGCCCTCTCCGTAGATGCTGTCTGACCCGTTGTGATCTCCAGCAGTTTTTGCTTTCAGTGCAGATTCTAACATCTGCACTAATTTGCTCCTACATTGTGAACCAGATGGGTTTTTACTAAAATCGCTAATGTTTTTAAGGTCAACATCAGGCTTTTAATCAAAAAGAATTTTCTTTTAATTTGCACAAACTGCTGTAGTGGGATTTGAACTTAATCAGCAATACTAACCCATCGATAATACAACACTGTACTTTCAGAAAGTGTTATGCATCTCTGGATTTAATTGGACTTGAAAGGGACAATGATGCATGAGAATTATGGATACTAACATAAGACCAAGATGTCTGAAAGCTTGCCTGTTAGATGTAAAAAATCACATGACTAAGTCGTAGCCAGCTCAGAGGGAAGAAATAAGTAATTTTTTGAACAATTTAATTGACATGTAACAGACCTAAGAGAAGTGTAAAGTTGGGAAATTACACAGTTAAAGAAAAAGAATGAAAAACTATGGGGCTGGAAATCAGAAACAAAATCAGAAATTACTGGAGAAACTCAGCAGCTCAGGCAGCATCTGTAGAGAGAAAACAGAGTTAAAGTTCAGATCCAGGGACTAAGCAGATTCTCCAGAACTAAACAGCTTCTCAAACAACCCTCTCTAACTCTATAAGTATATAATCTAGTAAATTGACCATTCAAACACTGTACCCTGACACACACTCATGGAAGTAGTTCTTCTTGAAAGCTCATATCTAATAAAGGTCATTCACTTTGAACAAGTTGCTCAACTCTTAAGATGTTTATTTTTAGTATCAGCAAGCCATCATCCATTTCAGACCATATAGATAGAAGAGCTAATGTGTGCCACAAGGATCAGTCCTAGGGCATCAATTATTTACTATCTATACTAATGTCTTGGACAAGGGGGAGGGGAGACTAATGTATCCAAATTCACTGATGATACAAACGAGGTGGAAAACAATGTTATGATGCAGACCCAAGAAATTTGTAAGGTGATATGATAAATTAGTGAGTGGGCAAAAATTTGGCAGATGAATCTTATTGTAGAAAAATGTGAGGTCGTGAACATGGGTAGGAAGAATCAAAAGGAGGACTACTATTTAACTGGAGAGAGATTGTAAGAATGTGCAACATGGAGGGATCAGGTGTTCTATATGAAACACAAAAGCAGACACAGCAATTAATTAAGAAGATGAATAGAATTTTGGTCTTTGTTGCAAGAGATTTGGAGTTTTAAAATAGGGAAGTTTTGTTACAGCAGTGCAGATCCTTGGTGAGGCCTCATCTGGAGCACTGTGTCCCTGTTTTTGAGAAAGTATATGTTAGCATTTGAGATTGTTCAAAAGACATTCACCAGGTGAATTTCTAGGATGAAGTAGTTGAATTATCAAGAATGCCAAATAGATTAGGCTTTTATTCATTAGAGTTTAGAAGAACCACAGAATCATAGAATTTTATAGTACAGAAGGGGGCCCTTCGACTTATTGTGTCTGTATCAGTTCCTGAAAGAGCTACCTAGCGAGTCCCATTCTCCAGACCTATGTCCGAAATCATCTAGTTTCATCCCTTTCAAATATATATCCAGCTCTCTTTTGAAACCTCCTATGGAATCCGCCTCCACCACTCTCCCAGGCAGTGCATTCCAAAGTCATAACAATTCTCTGAGTAAAGATGTTCCTCCTCATCTCACTCCCAGCTCTCTTGTTGGCAATCTTGAAGCTGTGACCCCTAGTTATTGACATGCTAACTAGTGGAAATACAATATCCTTCTTTAACCTGACAAAATTGTTCATAATTTTGAACACTTCAATAAGATCACCTCTTAATCTTCTCTACTTCAAGGAGAACAAGCCCAATTTCTCTCATCTTTTCTTGTATCTAAACTCCTTCATTCCTGGGTTCATTCTCATAGGTCTCCTTCGAACTGTCTCCAGGGTTTTAGCATCTTTCCATAAATAAGATGCCCAGAACTGAAAACAATACTCTAAATGTGATCTGACCAGTGATTTGCAGAGGTGTAGCATCAGTTGCTCGTTTTTATATTTAATGCCTCTACTTGTAAATCCAAGGATCCTATAAGCCTTCTGAACAACTGTTTCACTTTGTCTGACCACCTTCAGAGAATCATATAATGAGCCCATAAGTTCCTCTCCTCCTGTCCTCCCCTCAAAGTCGTACCATTGAAAATGAGAGGTGAACTTATCAAAACTTGCGCATTATTACAGGGTAGATGTTGAGAATATGTTTCCAGGAGTGAAGGAATCTTGAATTAGGGAACATTTTTACATCATAAGGGGACGCTCATTCAAAACTGAGATGCAAAGTATTTCTTTTCTCTCAGAGGGTAATGAATAGAATGTATGTAATTCTTTAGCCAGAGAGTTGTGGAGGCTAGATCGTTGAAAGAATTTAAAGAGGAGGTGGATAGGGATTAAATGGTTTTTATTACCATCATAACAGAATGGAACTTTTGCTTCCATGAATACAAATAAATACCTCTTAAATGCATTGTTGACCACTGTAAATTCTTGAATATCCAAATGGCAAATGTTGAGGTTTCTTTAATACTTATCATTAAGTCATTATGAGCCATGTTTTCTACTTTCACATGTCACTTTCCTTTTTTCTTCTGTCCCACAGTCTGAGGTTGTTTCCAAAGTCCTCACAGATGGCTTTTGGCATCCTTGGGTTTCTGACCTAATTTTCACACCCATCCACTGACACTAGCATTACTAGGTTTGGTCTGAGAACAATGCTGTTTCATTTACATGAGATCTTGGAGTTTATATGACCAAGGCATCACAATAAGCTCTCCATGAGACTTCCCTCCCACCCAGCAGCCTGTTCGCCTTAAATACGCATAAATCCAACATTGACCTCTACTTATATACTACAAGTATGGTCTTTCAACTGACTGATTAACTGACTTACATCACATAGAACATTATTACTCATTTCAATTTCTGTAAAGATTTTGGCGACTATCATGTCTTTTAGCATTTTGAAGATATGTTTTAATGGCAAATGTGAAGGTCACTGGAACAGAATAACAACCTCTCCTTTAATCCTGACATACTAAAGTACTAGGCACTCTATCACATAATACTGCATCTTGACAACATATCCTCAGTGGGATGTGGCTGCCCTTGGTTTTGTTTGAATGTACGTATTTCACAATACATGTCAACCAACGAAGCTTTTCACCAACATTCAGCAGTTCTGCAGCATTGTCCATCTGTCAGCTTTTTCCGATGAAAGTTTATATTTTTACTGCTCTGTTACAAGAGCTGCCCCAGAATACAAGAGAATCTTTTATGCACATTTGCTCCAAATGCAGAGGGACAGAGTTACAAATCTCTGTACTGACTTTTCAGGAGAGATGATAGTGTGGTTCACTGAAAATGTGAAGAGGTCAATTTATCGCTGCTCTTCTCCAATCTAGGAAAAGCTGCATGATTTCTTCTACTGCAGATACAGACTTCAAACCCACTTGCACAAAAGGAAGTGTGCTGTGGGAAACTGGTGTTATTGCCACACCAATTGGAAATATGCAAGTTTTGTTCTTGCCAACAATCCAGGCTTTGAATTGTCTGCCACAGCTTCTTGTTCTGTGCTTGTGTGTGCTTACAAAAGGCAACATGACCCAATATTGTCCTGAAATAGTCTGAGAAAGTTACAGTTACAATGTTACCTATGCATTGCAAATGATGACTATAAACCAGTGAGCCTGACGTCGGTGGTGGGCAAGTTGTTGGAGGGAATCCTGAGGGTTAGGATTTTACATGTAGTTGGAAAGGAAAAGACTGATTAGGGATAATCAAGATGGCTTTATGCATGGGAAATTATGTCTCACTAACTTGATTGAGTTTTTTGAAGAAGTAACAAAGAGGATGGGAGGTCAGAGCAGTGGACGTGATCTACATGGACTTCAGTAAGGCATTTGATAAGTTTCCTCATGGTGGACTGGTTAGCAAGGTTAGATCACACGGAATACGAGGAGAACTAACTGTTTGGATATAGAATTGACTCGAAGGTAGAAGGCTGAGGTTGGTGGTGGTTGCTTTTCAGACTGGAGGCCTGTGGCCAGCGGTGTGCCACAAGGATCGGTGCTGTGTCCACTGCTTTTCGTCATTTATATAAATGATTTGGGTTTGATCACCAAAACTGGAGGTCTAGTAGAGAGCAAAGGAAGTTACCTCAGTGTATAGAGATAACAAGCGTGGGGCTGGATGAACACAACAGGTCAAGCAGCATCATAGGAGCAGGAAAACTTGATGTTTCGGGCCTAGACCCTTCATCAGAAATGGGGGAGGGGAAGAGGGTTCTGAAATAAATAGGGAGCGAGGGGGAGGCAGATAGAGGATGGATAGAGGAGAGGATAGGTGGAGAGGAGGCAGACAAGTCGAAGAGGCAGGGATGGAGCCAGTAAAGGTGAGTGTAGGTAGGGGGGTAGGGAGGAGATAGGTCAGTCCAGGGAGGACGGACAGGTCAAGGGGGCGGGATGATGTTAGTAGATAGGAGATGGAGGTGGGGCTTGAGGTGGGAGAAGGGGATAGGTGAGAGGAAAAACAGGTTAGGAAGGTGGAGATGAGCTGGGCTGGTTTTGGGATGCGGTTGGGGGAGGGGAGATTTTGAAGCTTGTGAAATCCACATTGATGCCATTGGGCTGCAGGGTTCCCGGGCTGAATATGATTTGCTGTTCCTGCAGCCTTCGGGTGGCATCACTGTGGCATTGCAGGAGGCCCAGGATGGACATGTCGTCTGAGGAATGGGAGGGGGAGTTGAAATGGTTCGCGACTGGGAGGTGTATAACAGGATACTGACCAGATTTACAATGGGCCGAGGAGTGGCAGATGGAGTTTAATTTTGATAAATGCGAGGTGCTGCACTTTGGAAAAGCAAATCAGAGCAGGACATATGCACTTAATGGTAAGATCCTGGGCAGTGTTGCTGAACAGAGACCTAGGAGTGCAGGTTCATAGTTCCTTGAAAGTGAAGTCGTAGGTAATTAGGATTGTGAAGACCGTGTTTAGTATGCCTGCCTTTACTGGTCAGTGCATTGACTATATGAGTTGGTAGGTCATGTTGCGGCTGTACAGTTCATTGATTCGGCCGCTATTGGAATACTGCATGAAATTCTGGTCTCCCTGCTATCGGAAGGATGTTGTGAAACTTGAAAGAGTTCAGAAAAGATTTACAAGGATGTTGCCAGGGTTCAAAGTTTTGAGCCATGGGGAGAGGCTGAATAGGCTGGGGCTATTTTCCCTCAGTGTTGGAGGCTGAGGGGTGACCTTATAGAGGTTTTTATAATCATGAGGCGCGGGGATAGGATAAATAGACAAGGTCTTTTCCCAACAGTGGAGGAGTCCAAAACTAGAGGGCACAGGTTTAAGTTGAGAGAGGAAAGATTTAAAAGGACGTAAGGGGCAATATTTTCATGCAGAGGGTGCATGGAATGAGCTGCCCGAGGAAGTGGCAGAGGCTGGTACAATTACAATATTTAAAAGGCATCTGGATGGTATATGAATAGGAAGGGTTTAGAGGGACATTGGCCAAATGCTGGCAAATGGGACTAGATTTATTTAGGGTACCAGGTCAGCTTGGATGAGTTGGACCAAAGGGTTTGCTTCTGTGCTGTACAACTCTATGACCCTCTGACTCTTCTTCAAAACAGACACAGGAGATATTCTGTGCCCAACAGATAATATTCTCACATTCACCTCTGTGGAAAAATATGACTGAATCTTGTAAAGGACATAGAGGTTTGAACATAAATACCTAGACACCCATCATTGGAAATAAATGCCTATCCACAAAATTGGGTTCACTTTTCACACCTGTTATTTTGGAACCAACGAATGGAATCCATAGTGCTAAAATTATGTCTAAACACAGATGCATATTTGGTCACATCCTGCACTGAGAAAAACATTTTGATGAAGGTGTTACTGCTGTGTTTAAGATTTAATGGCAGAAGAATGTAAACCAGGAAGATTATGACATCCTCATGTATGCAAAATAGATTTGATGCCATTGCTGCCATTTTCAACCTTGACCATTCAACTAACACCCTCTCCTAATGTCACACAGTTGAGCACATTAATCTGCAAATGGAAAAAAAAAACTTTTACCAGGGATACTTCAAGTGATTTTTCTCTACTGACTGAGGTTGAGTTTGAACTTTGTAGAGTTCTGGCTTGCAATCAGTAATTTGCTGATTTTCACATGATTCAAATGACCCCAGATCTCTGGTTCTAGACACTGGGCTTATTTAAGGAACATGAAAGGAAGAAGGCAGTAGTCAGGTGTTTCAGGGCAAAAGAATCTCTACGTTTATTTAAATACAAAAGGTAAGTATAATACAAGAAATAAAGGCCAAAGCAATAAACAGTGAAATTAACAGTCTTTTTTAAAATTTATTCATATGTGGACTGTGGGCTTTGCTGACTGGCCAGCATTTCTTGCCCATCCCTTGTTGCCCTTGAGAAGGTGGTGGTGAGTTGCCTTCTTGAACAGCTGCAGTCCACTTTCTGTGGGTTGACCCACAATGCCATTAGGGAGAGAATTCCAGGAATTTGACTCAGTGACAATGAAGAAACAATGATATATTTCCAAGTCAGGATGGTGAGTGGTTTGAAGGGGAACTTGGAGGTGATTGTGTTCCCATATCTCTGCTGCCCTTGTCCTTCTGGATGGAAGTGGTTGTGGGTTTGGAAGGTGCAGTCTGAGGATCTTTGCTGAATTTCTTCAGGGCATCTTGTAGATAGTACAGAGTGCTGCTACTGAGCATCGGTGGTGGAGGGACTGGGTGCTTGTGGATGTAATGCCAATCAAGCAGGCTCTTTTGTCCCGGATGGTGTCAA
Source organism: Ginglymostoma cirratum (assembly GCA_024137785.1). Lineage (NCBI taxonomy): Eukaryota > Metazoa > Chordata > Chondrichthyes > Orectolobiformes > Ginglymostomatidae > Ginglymostoma > Ginglymostoma cirratum. Next base: position 68,104,052 of record JAHRHZ010000144.1, read on the forward strand.
GCTTCTTGAGTTGGGGCTGCACTCATCCAGGCAAGTGGGGAGATTTCCATCACACTCCTGACTTGTGCCTTGTAGTTGGTAGACAGGCTTTGGGGAGTCAGGAGGTAAGTTATTCACCACAGCATTCCTAACATCTGACCTGCTCTTGCAGCCACTGCATTTATGTGGTGAGTCCAGTTGAGTATCTGATCAATGATAACTCCCAGAATGTTGATCTTGGAGAATTTAGCGATGGTGAAAGAAGACAGTAATACTATTAAATACACTATTAGCTAGAATTGTGGAGTCCCTACACTGTGGAAAGAGGCCATTCAACCCAACAAGTCCACACCAACCCTCTGAAGGGCATGACACACAGACCCATCCCCAACCCAATATTTCCCATGGCTAACACATCTAACCTGCACATCCCTGTCCACTATGGGGCAACTTAGCATGGCCAATCCACTTGACCTGTACACCTTTGGAGTATGGGAGGAAACCAAAGCATCCAGAGGAAACCCACACAGATACGGGGAGAATGTGCAAACTCCACACAGACAATTGCCCAAGGATGGAATCAAACCCAGGTCCCTGGCATTGTAAGGCAGCGGTGCCTACCACTGAGACACCGTGCCGTCCCTAGATTAAGCATTATTAGAATTTAACACAAGGTTTTTAATCACAGAAACTTTAATTCGGTTTCCTAACCTTGGGGTCCCACGCACTTTCATAACCTGCCTTCCCTTCCCTGCTAGCTAGGTCAGAAATTTTCAAGAGTTTAAGTTCTCCACTGGGGAAAATGCGATTTTGAAGGACAAATGGCTGTTGAGGGTCTTGCTGTCAGTTCTCTTGGCTCGGAACAAGCCTGTGTCTGGAAGCTATTGTTCGGATAGTGCTTGGTTGGCTTCCCTCTACTCGGATGACCTTGTTACGATGATGCCCTTGGTTTGGCTTTCTAATTGAGCTTCTGTGTTCCGCCTCTGTGGGTCTTGGTTCTGATGCTGCTTGATGGAGCTGGAAGGCTGTGGGGAAGCTATTTCTGTACAAGCTTGTTGTTGAAGAGGTTCTATCCTCAGGTCAGATCAGGGCTAGCAGTTATGCAGTTGTGCCCTGTTATCTCCCCTCAAATTTGTGTTGTCCATTGTGTTTCTGATGTTTCCTTCTGAAGTCAGTTGGCTTCCCGGTAGTTAAGAATATGTGTAAATGGATTTTAATTGAAGTTCAATGTCCGGTATCTTTGTAAAGGTCCTATTCTGTCTGCTGCTAGGTAGCCTGAGGTGTAAAAGTTAGTTTCAGTCAAGAGTGTTAGGTTTAGTTGACTGTTCTCTTAAAGTGGAGGTATGAATCGGAATTCCAGGCTGAACAGCAGTCTCAGACTTAAATCATTCTAGCTCTGTGTGTGTTTGTTGCAGCCTGAGCTCTGAATTTCATCCAGTATTTTAGATGTTAGCAAAGTCCAGGGTCATGTCCAGTATTTCAGAAGAAGGGCATTTTTGCTCAATCCTACAACTTGGTGTTTTGAGGAGTTCTCTAAGGGGCTGAAATCCGAATAGGGGAAGGCAATGGCTTGGTGATATTATTACTGGCTATTAATCCAGAGACTCGGTTAACGTTCTGTGGACCTGGGTTAGAATCTCACCATGGCCTTCTGGAATTAAAAATCTACTGCTGACCATGAAACCATTGTTGATTGTCAGAAGAACACATTTGGCTCACCAGTGTCATTCAGGGAAGGAAATCAGCCATCCTCACCTGATCTGGCATACATATGATTCCAGACTCAGCATTTTTGTTGGAACTCAACTGTCCTCGGAATTGGCCTAGCAAGCCACTCAGTTCAAGGGAAGCTAGGGGCAGGCAATAAATGCTGGCCAACCATGATATCCATGTCCCATGAGTGAATTTTAAAAAAAAATTCCGCAGGTAATGGTGGATATGGCCTTAATCATGATTGCAAAGTTTTGCACACTCCATTTGTTCACATTCACGGGTGCTGTAGGCATGATTCATCTTGGGCTCCAGAAATGACAAGGAGGTGATGCAGAGGCAATACAGGAGATCAGTGGAAGCAGGAGGGGAAATGCGGTCTTCACAGGAGTCCTTATCCATGCATGGTCTTCCAAGAACATTTGTCTTACAGCTATCCAAGCTAGGAAAAGAGTGTGTGCTATCTATGTTTACAAGGACGGTAGTCACAGAACTCTGCAATTATACCTGCATCTTCAATAAAATGTGAAGACAATGCTTTCAATGGTTGCAAATATGAGATAGCTTTGAATTTATTCACATTTGATTCCTTCAAGGCTGAAACAAGTAATATAGCTAATAACACACAATAGGATCATGTCTGATCTGACATTTCTCATATCAACTTTCCTGCATTTCTCCATAAATCTTGATTCCCCTACTGATCAAGAATTTATCTATCTCAGCCTTAGATATACCTGATGCGGAGGTGCCAGTGTTAGACTGGGGCAGACAAAGTCATAAGCCACATAACACCAGGCTATAGTCCAATAGATTTATTTTAGACCACAAACTTTCAGAGTGTAGCCCCTCCGTCAGGTGAGAGAGGGGCACAGAGGCACAGAATTTATAGTCAGAGAGATCAAGGGCCGACAGGTCAAAAGATCATACAAGTGGTGTGAGTAGAGTGTCAAATAATAAGTCTCTGCCGGTGATCAAAAGTGTTAGATGGTATGAGTAATGTATCAGCAGCTGAATAACAAGTGAAGGGGTGACCAATAATCTGACTAAATGAGGCAAAGAGATAATTACAAATAATAAAAATAAGGTGGTGCTGGAGACAAACCAAATGACTGGAATAACACAACAGGTATAAGAGTTGCATGCCAAGGGTCTAATCAAAGTCAAAAGTATTCCAAAACTGTACAAACTAATTAAGGTGGAGAGATCATAACAATTTATCAAGGTGATGGTATCAAAACAGGACAGAAAGGAAGATTTTACAGATACAGAAGTGTGGTGAGGTCACATATAGTGTGATATGAACCCAAGATCATGGTTGAGGCCGCCTTCATGAGTGTGAGACTTAGCTATCAGTTTCTGCTCAGCTATTCTGCGTTATTGTGTATCTCAAAGGCAGCCTTGGAGGACACTTACCCAAAGATCAGAGGTTGAATGTCCCTGACCACTGAAGTGTTCCCTGACTGAAAGGGAATATTCCTGTCTGGCAATTGTTGCATGGTGTCCATTCATCTGTTGTCGTAGCATCTGCATTGTCTTGCCAATATATCAGGCCTCGGGGCATCTTTGCCTGCAGTGTATGAGATAGACAACATTGGCCGAGTCATATGAGTATCTGTGGTGTGTATGGTAGATGATGTTCCCACGTGCGATGGTAGTGTCCACGTCGATGGTCTGACATGTCTTGCAGAGATTGCCATGGCAGCGTTGTATGGTGTTGTGGTCAACATTGTCTTGAAGGCTGGGTAGTTTGCTGCAAACGATGGCTTGTTTAAGGTTTGGTGTTGTTTGAGAACAAGAAGTGGAGGTGTAGGGATGACCTTGGTGAGATGCTCATCGTCAGACCCTCGGCATGTGACTCATACCTACCATGTTATTCCGATCATTTGGTTAGTCTCCTGTACCACCTTATTGTTAATTTTTTGTCATTATCTCTCTGCCTCATTTAATTGGGTTATAGGGTTTCCCTTTGCTTGTTATTCAGCTGTTGACATTTTACTCACATCATCTCACACGTTTGATCACCTGCAGAGACTTACCATTTAACACTTCACTCACACCATTTATATGATCTTTTGATCTCTCTGCCCTTGATCACTCTGCCCATAAATTCTGTGTCTCTGTACCTCTCTCTCACTTCACTTGATGAAGGGGCTATGCTCAGAAAGCTTGTGACATCAAATAAACTTGTTGGACTATAACCTGGTGTCATGTGACTTCTGACTTAAATATACCTACATTGTCTGCCTCCACAACTTTCTGTGGCAAAGACTTCCAAAGACTTCCAACCCTTCTCATCTCAGTCTTAAGTTGCTGCCCTTTTATTCTGAGATATGCCCTCTGATCCTAGACTCCCCCATCAGGGAAAGTATCCTTTCAGCATAATTCTCAGGTCAGTTTGTTTAGTTGACTCGACTGCTGGCCTCTGATGAATGAAGCTAACAGGATGGATTTGGTTCCTGTATCAGCAGAGGCTACCATGAACTACTGCCTTCTCAACCTTCCCCTTAAAGTCATAGAGATTTACAATACCTTGCCTGATATACGGTGACCCTAAGGTTAAACTCACTTCCAGTAATCCCTCTCTCTGATGAGACAGTGGACCTACGGTGACTGTGCTTTCCCAAGTATCCAGCTTATCAACATTAGCCTTAGGTAAACTTTAAATTTTAGAGTCAATCGTAGAATACTAAAATTCTGGTTAGGCAACAACTAGAGTCCTGCATGCAATTCCAGTCACTGCAACATAGGAAGGATGTGATTGTACTGGAGAAGGTGCAGAAGTACCTCATTTCTCCTTGAAACAAAAAACCTTTTTGTTTGTCACCTTATTGCTGTCAGCAAAAGAAATTGCCTTCATTTTTAATAAGAGAGAAGTATAGCCTCATACAGAAAAAACTTAAACCTTTGCTGTGACCAACCATGGAGGTTGAAGAGTTCGCCCCATCTCAGTTAGTCATAACAATGTCCTGGAGACCTATAGCTTTGGAGTAAAGCACCAGTCTGGAGTGGCTGGCTGATAGAAAACAGCAAGACCAATGGTGAGTGGCAGTGGTGTAACCAATAATGTTGTCATGCTGAGAGAGGTCAGCAGGTTTGTGTTCCAAGAAGATACTGACAGGTGTTTAAACCATTGCCTCAGCAATCAAATAGACTAATCGCACAGATTGCTGAACTGCTGCAAGATTCCAAAAACCTCTCAGGACAGTTCAGGACAAAGAACAAAGAAAATTACAGTACAGGAACAGGTCCTTCGGCCCTCCAAGCCTGCACCGACCTGTTGCCCGTCACAACTAAAATTCCGTACCCTTCTGGGGACCGTATCCCTCTATTCCCTTCCAATTCATGTGTTTGTCAAACGTCCTTTAAAAGTCATGATAGTATGTGCTTCCACTACCTCCCCTGGCAGCAAGTTCCAGGCACCCACCACCCTCTGTGTAAAAAATTTGCCTCATACATCACTTTTAAACATTGCCCCTTGCACCTTAAACCCATGGCCCCTGGTAACTGACTCTTCCACCCTGGGAAAAAGCTTCTCACTGTCCAGTCTGTCCATGTCCTTCATAACCTTGTAAACTTCTATCAGGTCACCCCTCAACCTCAGTCATTCCAGTGAGAACAACCCAAATTTCTCCAACCTCTCCTCATAGCCAATGCCCACCATACCAGGCAACATCCTGGTAAATCTTTTCTGTACGCTAGATATTTACGATCATGTTGGCATGGGTCTCAGTCTACATGGAAATGAGCTAAGATTTCATGACATCAGTCTAAGCCTCCACTGATGTTGGGTGCCTTCCGTTTATGCTGCAATGGAATTGTGATGAGATCCAGAGTGTTAAATTTGGAGGTCTGGAGTTTTTGTGCTGGAAGTGAGTGCTACAAGCTCAGTCGAAAGCTTTGGTCCAAATTTAGCCTGGTTCCTCTGTGTTTCTTGACAGTGCTGTTCAGACTGGCCTGAGTGTGAAAGGTGAGATGAAGTTCTGAATGTGAGATGTGAGTCATGATTGATAAACAATGTTATTATGCCTGTAAAAAGGAATTGGTGCACTAAGCAGTGTGCGACCAATGGCTCAGTTGTAAAGTTATGGCTTTTGAAGCTAAACATACTGAGCTGACCATTTGCATAAAGTCATGAAATATTTTGAGGCACTGCAGCCAGACTTTCAGGTGGCATTGCTTGCATTGTCTGCAGAAGCTGTTTGCTCCTGCTTCTTTCTAAGTGTTTTTTCAGAAGGCCTCTTAACTAGCTGTAGATACATAACCCGTCTCCTCCTGTCTCACTCCTCATGTACCAAGGTCTCAAGTGCTACATCATGAAATGTTTCTGTCATATTTTCAACCTTGCTGTAGATAAGACATTTTTATATAACAATTCCTAATACCTGAAGCCATCTCTGTTTTAAGAGATGCAGGTTGATTTTTAAGTCATACTAATTAAACTTAAGTACACTACAGCAGTGCAAAGTTTGCATGTGGCCTGAATTATTTTGAATGTATGTGGATAAATAAAGCATTGTGATCTTTATGCCCATTCTCTGGCTGTTACAGATTTTTTGCCATGTGACATTATGATGCGGGGTGTGAGATTTATGTTACATATTAATGAAATTCATTTTCAGTTTATATTTTTAAATGTTGAACTAGTAACACAAGCTTTTTTTTCAGTGTCTGAATGTTTAACTCATGATGATTTGGTGATTTTGTTTAAAACAGTTTGAGGGAGTGAAGGGTTTTTATTTACATTAGGAGAATTTATAAATAAATAAAGTGCACAGTGTAGTCCACAGGTTTTCTGACAGAATATTCTGTACCCTATTTTAAGATTGGGGAAACACTCATTGCTAGGGTAGAAAGTTTTCAGTTTTTGTTTCAATTTGGGGCAATTCGGCAAGATTCTTAGATGAAGATGGATATATAAAGCTGCTACTACTGAGAAAGTGAGAGGATAGTTTGGATTTGTTTTTCAGAAAAATACCCCACAGTAAGGAATTAATTATGTTTCCAGACCAGAAGTGTTTGGGGTAGTCTTAAGAAATTATTTGAGGCTGAGAAAGTTTAAGTTCAGGTGTAGGAAGAGTCCAGGAAGAAGCTATCAGATTCCCAAGACTGTGAGTCGAAACTACAGGTTGATTATGGTGGTGACTGAGAAGGTACATCTGTAAAAGAGTGCTTTTGGAATCTGCAAAGGAATGCTTTTGAGATTAGTGGGTTATATTTTTACTGTGTGTTTCATAATCCTTAAACTTCTGTTATGTGTACAAAATTCCCTTTTTTTAACATGATAAATTATTTGATTGTTAAATGTAAATCTGCAACATTGTATATTTGTGTTTTGGCGTTAGACCATCTACCTAAAAACAAACAAAAACACGACTTATCAAACTACATCTCAATCTGGGATCTGACTTTTCCAATAATAACATCGACTGGGATCATAGCAACATTTATGGCTGAGTGGGAATTATATATTCTGATTATATAATAAAGATTTTATCAGGCTCCACACTGCTGAATGGTTTAGCATTTCCACAGACAGGAATGGAAATCTTAAGTGTATAGCTCTACTGCCATATTCCTACCCTTCTAAACTTCACTTTTAAGACACATTTCATTAGCCATAACACATGATCATGAAAAATACTCCATAAATGCAAGCCTTTTATTTTCCTGGCTTGGAAAAAATTATTGTTCTGTGACTAACATTTTACCTGTGTTTGGACTTGTTGATAAGTAAAATTCCACCAAGTTTGATCCGTTTGGCTGCGTGTGCTCTACAATGGTATCCTTAGAAACAAATATATATTTGAAGTTGCCATGTTTGTTGGAGTTAGGCTGTGAAACAAGTTACTGCAATGGAAAAAAAAATTACCTAGTTGAACGTGTTCAGATTTGTGTGTTCATTTCTCTCAAAAGGTTTTCATATACAAAAAATCAGTGCAAGGCAAAACTACCTTCTGTAGAATTGGATTTTTTGTGACTTAAAACTTGAAAAATAATGTAAATGGTAAAAGTCTGCAGAGGGCTACAGAATAAAAGGATTTGGTGTCCTTGTCTATGAATTAGAAAATGCTAATATCTAGGTTCAGTAGGTAATTGGGAAGGCAAATAGAATGTTGAGATTTATTGCAATGGGATTAGAGTATACAAGTAAGGAGATTTTGCTTAAGCTGTGCAAGCCACTAATTGGATCACAGCTGGAATACAATAAATAGTTGTGGGTCTCTTATCCAAGGAAAGATATACTGGCATTCAGAAGCAGTCTAGAAAATGTTTATGACACTGATACCAAGTATGGAGAGAATATCTTATGAGGAGACATTGGTTAGCTTAGGCTAATATTCGGAATAGAGAAGAATGTTAGGGGAGAGATAATAGGTACTGCAGATGCTGGAGAATCTGAGATAACAAGGTGTGGAGCTGGATGAACACAGCAGGCCAAGCAGCATCAGGAGCAGGAAAGCTTGACGTTTCGGGTCTAGACCCTTCACCAGAAAACATTGTTGAAGCATACACGAATGTTAGGGAGCTTAACAGGGTAGATGCGGATAGGTTGTTTCCTCTCCTGAGAGAACCTAGGACCAGGGGACATAATCTCTGAGAAAGAGGTCACACATTTAAGACAGAGATGAGGAAGAATTTCTTCTCTCAGAAGGAAGTGACTCTGTGGAGAACTGTTGAGGCTGGGTCATTAAGTCGAAGCTGAAATGGACAATTTCTCATCAGCAAAGTAACTGAAGGTCATGGGACAAGACAGGAAAGTGAAATTGACGATTATCAGATCAGTTATGATCTCATTGATTTGTATGTTACAACAGGGAATGGCTGAACCCCTCTGATAATTAACCTAAAACATAAGCCCCAATCTGTTTATACAGGAGTAGGGTTTCCCCTCTAATAATTACTGCTAAAACACAGAGAGAAGCTCATCTTTCCCTTCATAATCTATTAAAAGAGTTGTTAAAAGAAAGAAAATCCCTGATCTCCACTTTACACGTAACAAGAAACAATTTACTTAACCCAACAATGAACAAATTAACAAAATTACTGAAAAACCAACAATTCCCCCTTTGAGTACATCCTAACTGGTCTAAATTCTACTGGAATGCTGTTTAAACAAAAACAGGTCCCACTAATATAAACCCAATTAATAAGATACAATAAAGTATAACTTAATCTCTCCAAGTTCGCACAGATTGTCTTCTGGAATATTTTGTCATCTCCATGCTCTTCACAAATGCCTCTCTTCCATTAATTCCGCTGGCAGGAATGTTTTACCTCTATAATTTCTTCAATGAGGACTTCAAGCTAAAATACCGTGGTACCTTTGATTAATTAGATGGGCTTCCTCTGAGAGCTGAATGGTGCTAACGCTGGCGGGTGGTGGATGTCTCTCTCTTTCAGATGGCAGTTGGCTCTCCCTGATTTTCCAAATGCCTTCGTCTTACCCACTCATAATTATATCATCAAATTCTTATAATATGATTGGTTTCAGGTTGTCACACTGTCAGATTTAAATTCAGTTGTCTCTCTGCTTTATTTCAATTAATTGGCTGAATTCAAACCCACTGTCACAACATCAAGACAAGACTGCTGTTTTGCCTGCCACCTGTGTGGCTTTTTTGATACACTTATTTCATTTTTTGAGGCTCTGTGTACTGGCAATTTCAGCTGCTGCTCACAGACATACTTTTTAAAAAATTTCTAAGTACAAACAAAGCACAAATCTCTTAAAGGAACCATATGTTTTAGCTTCCTGCCTTCTACTTCACAATGACTTGATGGGCTGAATGGCCCACTTCTGCTGGTCTATCTTATGGTCTTAAAGTCTTGAATCTTGGCATATGTCTTAGCATGTGCAGCAGTAAACATTAAGAGTTAATATTACCATTAAACCAGAGAACTAACTCTCATTCAATGAGAAGTATGGAAAAATATGTTAGTCTCGGCATTACTGAAAATGAGGTGGCAAACTTGCAAAGATGCAATTCATAACTGCATGCCAGCGAGAAGGAAAAGCTGGAGAGAGCTCCTGTGGTAACTTTCAGTGATAGAATTACTAAAGTGTTCACCTTCACCTCATTGTTTCCTGTTCACCTTTAGTGACTGATAGGCTACTAGAAATGCTTGAAGTGTTTATTACCTTTGAATCATAATTCACAGGGAAGTTATCATGAATACTGACATCTAGAGGGGAATTTGAATCACATCCCCAATCCACAGTTACTCCATATCTACTCAGACCAGACTCCTCATGATTTTGAAAACCTCTATCAATCTCGTCTTATTCTTCTCTAAGGAGAACAGCCCAGGATCCTCCAATCATAGCTGAAGCTCTTTCTCCAGAAAGTAACTCTTGTGAATCCTTTTCTCACCCTTTCTAATCCCTTGACAGCCTTCGTAAAGTCTAGTGCCCAGAATTGGCACAGTATTCTAGATGTGATCGTACCAGCGTGTTATACAGTTTAATCATATACTCCATGCTTTTGTACTCTATGCCCTCATTTATAAAGCACAGAATCCTATATCCTACATGCCTTTTTAACTATTATTTCAACCTGCCTTGTCACCTTCAATGGTTTGTGTGTACATGTTCTGAGGTGTCTCAGCTGCTGAATCCATTTATTCCAACCTTTATATTGTCTCCCTTCATACTTCCTACCAAAATGAATCACTTCACACTTCTCTGAATTAAGTCTAACCTACCACTGGTGCATCCATTTCACTATCAGATCCAAGTCCTCTTGATGTTCATCATTATTCACCTCTAAGTTTCACCATTTGAAAATTTCAAAAGTCTAGATGATTAATATAGATTAAGAAAAACTATGGTCCCTACGTCGATCCTTGGGGAACTCAGAATAAAGCTTTCTCCAGTGCAAAAAGCAACCCTTTACAGCATGCTGTTTTCTGAAACACAGGCAACTTTTTATTCATGTTGCCACTGGACCTTTTATTCCATGGCTTCAAATTTGCTAACAAACATATTATAATGTGAAAGGAGCAGGAAAGCTTCCTGCTCCTATGATGCTGCTTGGCCTGCTGTGTTCATCCAGCCCCACACCTTGTTATCTCGGAATGTGAAAGGTTTGTTTTATGCCTTGAATGGAGGTGAGGAGGGAGGTGTAGGGACAGGTGTAGCACATCCTGCTGTTGCAGGAAAAGGTGCCAGGGCTAGTGGGGTTGGTGGAGAGTGTGGAGCGGTTGGGAGAGTCGCGGAGAGAGCTGCTTTATATGGACTTTTGGACATCTAATGCCCTCAACCACATAGCTGGTGTTTCCTACATCTATGTCCTAACATTGCCTCTCCCCAACAAAAATAAAGACAGAATCCCCCTTGTCCTCATATCGCCCCACTCACTTCTACATCCAACGTATCATTCTCCACCACTTCCACCACCTACAAACCGACCCCACAACCAAGGATATATTTCCCTCCCCACCCCTATCTGCCTTTCATAGGGACCGTTCTCTCCACAACTCCCTCATCCGCTCCACACTCCCCACTAACTCCACCACCCCTGGCACCTTTTCCTGCAACCGCAGGAAGTGCTACACCTGCCCTTACCCCTCACCCCTCACCTCCATTCAAGGCATAAAACAAACCTTTAACATCAGACAGGGGTTCAGTTGCACATCGATCAACTTGATCTACTGCATCCGCTGCTCCCATTATGGCCTCCTCTACACCGGTGAGACCAAACGGAGGCTAGTTTCATCGAGCATCTGCGGTCTGCACGTGACAAATGACAACACCATCTGGTTGCCAACCATTTTAGTTCCCCCTCCCACTGCCTGGGTGACTTGTCCATCCTGGGCCTCCTCCAGTGCCACAATGACTCCACCCGCAAACTGGAGAAGCAGCACCTCATATTCCACCTCGAAAGCCTATAGCATGATGGCCTAAACATGGATTTCATTAGTTTTAAAATCTCCCCAACCCCTGGCCTCATCCCATGTCCAACCCTCCCTCTCATCCTCACCTCCCTTACCTGACACAACCTGTCCATCTTCTCTCCCACCTATCCAGCACTCCCACCTCACTGAGCGATCACCACCACTCTCTACCTGCACTCACCTATCACCATCCCACCTACCTTCCCAACCCCACCCCACCACTCTTTATTTATTTCTGAGCTCCCTTCCCCCTCCCCTATTTCTGAAGAAGGGTCCCAACCCAAAATGTCAACTTTCCTGCTCCTCTAATGCTGCCTTCCATGCTGTGTTCATCTCTAACTCGAGCATTTGCAGTTGTTGCTATCTCTATATGCCCCATGTTGCCTTTCATGACCCTTATTAGCAGTCTATGTTGTCTTATCAAAAAACATGAGTTCATTAGTTAAACATGATTTGCTTTTAACATATACATGCCAGCTTCCCTTAATTAATCCACCTAGTTGAAGTGATTGTGATCCCTTTACTCAAAATAATCATTTCTACCCACCAGCACTGAGGTTAAATTGGCTGGCCTGTGGCATCTGGGCTTTTTTCTACCCCTTGTTTTGTATTTCTCAAGTTATGTGGTTGCAATCCTGTATCTAAGGAACATTGGAAAACCATAGCCAGTATTTGCACAAATCCTCCTTTTTAGAACATAGAACATAGAACGTAGAACATTACAGCGCAGGACAGGCCCTTCAGCCCTCGATGTTGTGCCGACCTCTGAAAACCAATCTGAAGCCCATCTAACCTACACTATTCCATTATCATCCATATGTTTGTCCAATGACCATTTAAATGCCCTTAAAGTTGGCTAGTCTACTACTGTTGCAGGGAGGGCATTCCACTCCCTTACTACTCTCTGAGTAAAGAACCTTCCTCTGACATCTGTCCTATATCTATCACCCCTTAATTTAAAGCTATGTCCCCTCCTGCTAGCCATCACCATCCGACGAAGAAGGCTCTCACTGTCCACCCTATCGAATCCTCTGATCATCTAGTATGTTTCTATTAAGTCACCTCTTAACCTTCTTCTCTCTAATGAAAACAGCCTCAAGTCACTCAGCCGTTCCTCATAAGACCTTCCCTCCATACCAGGTAACATCCTGGTAAATCTCCTCTGCACCCTTTCCAATGCTTCTACATCCTTCCTATAATGCGGCGACCAGAACTGTACACAATACTCCAAGTGCGGCCGCACCAGAGTTTTGTACAGATGCAACATGACTTCATGGCTCCAAAACTCAATCCCTCTACCAATAAAACCTAACACACTGTACACCTTCTTAACAACCCTATCAACCAGGGTGGCAACTTTCAGGGATCTATGCACATGGACACCGAGCTCTCTCTGCTCGTCCACACTACCAAGAATCTAACCATTAACCCAATACTCTGTATTCCTGTTACTCCTTCCAGAGTGAATCACCGCACACTTTTCCGCATTAAACTCCATTTGCCACCTCTCAGCCCAGCTCTGCAGCTTATCTGTGTCCCTCTGTAACCTGCAACATCCTTCCGCACTATCCACAACTCCACCAACTTTAGTGTTGTCCACAAATTTACTAACCCATCCTTCTACGCCCTCATCCAGGTCATTTATAAAAATGACAAACAGCAGTGGCCCCAAAACAGATCCTTGCGGTACACCACTAGTAACTGAACTCCAGGATGAACATTTCCCATTGATCACCACCCTCTGTCTTCTTACAGCTGGCCAATTTCTGATCGAAACCACTAAATCACCCTCAATCCCATGCCTCTGTATTTTCTGCAAAAACCTACCGTGGGGAACCTTATCAAACACTTTACTGAAGTCCATATACACCACATCAACCGCTTTACCCTCATCCACCTGTTTAGTCACCTTCTCAAAGAACTCAATAAGGTTTGTGAGGCATGACCTACCCTTCACAAAATCGTGTTGACTATCCCTAATCAAACTATTCCTTTCTAGATGGTTATAAATCCTATCTCTTGTAATCCTTTCCAACACTTTACCCACAACCGAAGTAAGGCTCACTGGTCTATAATTACCAGGGTTGTCTCTACTCCCCTTCTTGAACAAGGGGACAACATTTGCTATCCTCCAGTCTTCTAGCACTATTCCTGTAGACAATGATGACATAAAGATCAAAGCCAAAGGCTCTGCAATCTCCTCCCTATCTTAATCCCTGCAATCTTATCCCGAGGTTGTCCTCAACAACCTTTTCAATCACTTGCTTTCATATACAGTAACCAGCAATTTTGTTAATCAGTTTGACTACATGAGTGAGAATTGGATTAAAAATTGTTACAATGAGATCCTTCTGTTGAATTCAAGATCATCGGATCTCTGGATTTCCTTTCACAAACACACTGTCCTGCATACTGCCCACCTTCGGTGAATATCTGAGTCCAAATCTTGTTCTTATTTGCAATATATACAGAAGAGCCTGTTGATCCCACATTATGATGGAGTGACAGAAAAATGATCTAGTTACAATTTTGGCTGCAGAATTAAACATTAAGGGGCTCTTCAACGCACCAACACAATTAGACCATCTCCCCACAGGCAACAGTACTGGCAGCCTTCATAACTGGTACAATGGAGCAGCCTGCCTGCCAAGTTGGAGATTCGGGGCTTAATCTGCCCCAAGGAACATCTAAGTTTTGCTAACTGACTTTGGCTCAGTGCCGCAGCCTGATTAGTTGGATGCTTCAGGAAGGGCAAGACATCTCAGGAACTGTTACCATCTGGAAGTCTACCTCTTGATGGCATCCATTGGGTTGCCTTTTGCAATGAGGCAATGGATTCCATCTGTTTTTTTACACCCGCCAACATAATTAGAATAAAATTGGAAGATATCACCCTACGAATGCTTAAAAAAAATTCTGTTAGGACAGAAGTCTATAAAAGTAACCAAACAAAGTGTTATTGAACATCAAAATCTGTGATCAACACAAGGCAATTGCATTCACAGAAAGGTAGAAGGAATTAGTGTTAATATTATGCATATTTTCCCAGGATGAAACACATCTACGGAATGCCTTACTCAGCAATGATTTAAATTTCTCAAACATATCCAAGGAAAATCAGAGCCAGTGACAACTCCTAAATTAATGATGTTCCCAAATCCTGTGTGAACACATTGATATGTTATGAGCCCCATGAACTAGTAACCTATTTATGGCTAGGACCTGAAGCACAACTGCTCCTCGGAATTGATATCTACACCCAATTAAAGTCATCCTTTTACATTTCGATGATGGACGAATGACATGGCCCATCAGAACCCTACAGAGGGAAGAATTAAAATACCACTCCACCTAGGCTAAAGACAAGGATGACTGTGGGTTCCTGGAAATGGACCTTTACACGGACATCCCCGCCTTGCACCAAACAGTATCACATCAGCCCCATGCTGATTACAGGAATCCTCCTGATAATTCAAAGACTATAGGGAAGGGGGCTTCTGGTAAAAACGCACAGCACCTCTAATAGCCCAGTGTGGCCTGTGTGAAAGGCAAGTGGGGAACGTGGAGATTGACTGTAGACTATTGGAAGGTCAATCAGTGCATCAAAAGAAAAGCCCCACTGGTAGCTGACCCCTCTACTATATTCAGTGCTTTAACACAAGACTACAAGTGGTTCTCTGTCATAGACATGGCTAATGGATTCTGGTCAGTAACCCCAGCACCTGAAGTACAATCATGGTTTGCCTTTACTATATGGCAACAACGAGACTCCCACAGGGATTTCACAACAGCCCAACTGTGTACCCAATGGCCTTACAGAAACACCTCCATGAAATACCGCCAACTGAGTCATTTATCATCCAGTCTATCGATGATATGCTGGTAGCTTCCAAAACAGAGAGACAACATGAGATAGATCTCAAGGCTCTCCTAAATCACCTGCAATAAAATGGCCATAAAGCTAGTACTAAAAAGGCTCAGGTCTCCCAGAAAGAGGTGCTTTATCTGGGCAGAAAATCTCCCGCAGGAAGAGGGAAGTCACCCAGAGTCGGACTGCAGCCACACAAGCTCACAAAAAGCCTACAACTTTTTGTGAATTCAGGGTTTTCCTGGGTTTGTGTCACTTGAACGAGTGCTGGATTGATTCATATACCCAACTAGCCTAGCCCCTGGCAGACATCCTGAAGGGAAAATGGGACTCAAAGGAACAAATTGCACAGCACACAGGAACAGGAAGAAGCCTTCCCAGAATTAATCAAAGCACTTTGTTCAGCGCAAGAGTTAGGGAGCCTTAATAACAGAAAACCCTTCAGATGGTTTGTGCACAAGATGGAACGATATACAACAACAGTATTAGCCCAGGAATGTGAGGATAGACTGAGACCTGTCAGATACTACTCAGGAAATTTGGTCAGTTTAGCCCTCGGGTAGGGGGGCTGCTTGAGAGCAGTACAAGCTATGTGTATGGCAATGGAAGTTACTGTGAGTCCGATATTGGATCAGAAGTTAATCCTTAAATGTCCTCATGCTGTGCACACTTTGCTCTCTATGAACATCCCAGGTGAATGCTGCTCAGTGGACCTGGTGGACGGCTGTCCTAGAAGCCCCGAACCTACAAATAATTTGTGCGAGCCCGGTCAGTCCAGCAACACTGTTGCTGTTACCAACAGGAAAAGAAGAAAATGACCATGACTGCGCTGGCATCCTGCAGGAATTGGAGGACAATAACCGAATGATGGATGAGGCTTTGCAAAACCCAAACCTCATCCTTTATACTGATGGATCTTTATTTGTAGAAAATGGTGTAAGGAAAGCCAGATGGGCTGTCACAATGCTCCACACTGTCACAACATCAGGAAACCTACACCCACTTCCCCCCACCCCAACCCCCACTCCCAGCACATCAGCACAGCACATGGCGTTATGCGGGCTATGAATGAAGCGTGCAGAGCAGCTTTTACACAGACTCCCGCCATGTTTTTGGAGTTGCCCATGACTTTGGCTAGCTGTGGAAGCAGTGCGGATTCCTAACTGCTGCAGGTACCCTCATCAGGAATGGGACTGAAGTCAAGGAGGAGGCTCTCCAGCTACCCAAAGAAGTGGCCATATTAAAGTGCACAGTCCATATTAAAGACAGCACCGATGAAGCTCAGGGCAATGACCTGGCAGATCAGGCAGCCAAAAGAGGTGCCTCCAAACACTCCTGTCGCAAGCCCCCAACTCATGTCTGCTGCCTCGACACTGGGACAATGAATCAAGATCTGCACACAATGCAGAGTGAATGGTCTCGAAAGAAAACATGGAGCTGGATTGGCACAGGCTATGTGAAGGTGGAAATTGGAGGCACCGGGAATCTAATGGACTAATTGCATCCACTGCCCTGATGCCATATCTGGCGCTACAAATCCACTTCTGGGGACTTTTGGGTCTGGAACAGATGTTAGCCCAGTTCCAATGCATCTGATGGGGACGAGGCTCTCAAGATATGTTCGAGCAGTAGCAGACCACTGCCTCGCTTGCTAGAAAAACAAAGCAGGGACTAAGGTGCAAGGGTCCTCACTGTAGACACCGCCACCTTCAGGGCCATTCCAGAAGTTGCAGTTTGATTATTTCTCACTCTCACACTGTCAGGGATACTTGGTTGTCTTGGTAATTGTGGATAGGTTTCCAGGTGGGTGGAAGCTGCGCCTGAGAGAAAGGCCACAGCCAAGGTACTGTATACAGACTACAATACCCCAGTGGGGGTTACCCACCAGCATCAACTCAGATCAGGGGACCCATTTCACAGGAACAGCGTGTCAGGAAGTTTGCCGGTTGTTGAAAATCGACTGGAACTTTCGCTGTCCCTACCATAGATCATAGAAGAGTACAGCATAATACAGGCCTTTTGGCCCACAATGTTGTGCCGAACTTTTACCCTAATCCTAAGGTCTATCTAACCTCCACCCCTACCTTATACTATCATCCATATGCCTTTCTAACAGCCGTTTAATGTCCCTAATGAGGCTGACTCCACTGCCCTCTCCAGCAATGCATTCCACGCCCCTACCACTCTCTGAGTAAAGAACCTACCTCTGACATCTCCCCTATATCTACCTCCACTCACTTTAAAACTATGCCCTCTCATAATAGCTACCTCCATCCTCGGAAAAAAGTCTCTGGCTGTCCACTCTATCTATACCTCTGATCATTTTGTACACCTCTATCAAGTCACCTCTCATCCTTCGTCGTTCTAAAGAGAAAAGTCCTAGCTCTCTCAACCTTTTCTCGTAAGACCTTCCCTCCATTCCAGGCAACATCCTGGTAAATCTCCTCTGCACCTTTTCCAACGCTTCCACATCTTCCCTGTAATGAGGTGACCAGAACTGGACAGAACAGATCCAGGCTTTTGTATAGCTAGAGCATAACTTCACGGCTCTTGAACTCAATCCTTCTATTAATGAAAGCTAACACACCATACGCCTTCTTAACAACTCTATCTACCTGGATGGCAGCTTTCAGTGAACTGTGGACATGAACCCCAAGGTCCCTCTGCTCCGCCACACTGCAAAGAATCTTTCCCTTAACCCTGTATTCTTCTTTCAAGTTTGTCCTTCCAAAATGAATCACCTCATACTTTTCAGGGTTAAACTCCATCTGCTACTTCTCAGCCCAGTTCTGCATCCTATCAATATCCCTTTGTAACCTAGAACAGCCCTCCACACTATCCACAACTTGAGCCACCTTTGTACCATCTGCGAACTTATTAATCCACCCTTCCACTCCTACATCCAAATCATTTACAAAAATCACAAATAGAAGAGGACCCAGAACAGATCCTTGTGGTACACCACTCATAACTGAGCACCATGTTGAATATTTTCCATCCACTACCACCCTTTGTCTTCTAAGGGTCAGCCAATTCTGAATCCAATCTGCCACGTTTCCCCCTATCCCATGCCTCCTTACTTTCTGCATGAGCCTACCATGGGAAACCTTGTCAAACGCCTTGTATACCACATATATCCATGTATACCACATCCACTGCTCTACTTTCATCCACATGTTTGGTCACCTCTTCAAAGAATTCAATACAGTTTGTGAGGCATGATCTACCCCTCAACAAATCCATGCTGACTATCACAATTCAAACTGTGCCTATCCAAGTGATCATAAATGCTATCTTTCAGAGCCCTTTCCAATAAATTGCCTACCGCTGACGTAAGACTAACTGGCCTGTAATTTCTGGGGTTATCCCTATTCCCTTTTTTGAACAAGGGAATGACGTTTGCATCTCTCTAATCTTCCAGCACTATACCTGTGGTCAGTGAAGATGAAAAGATCATCGCCAAAGGCCCTGCGATCTCTTCCCTCACTTCCCAAGCCCGGGGGACATTTCTATCTTCAAGTTCCTCAAAATTCCTAGCACATCTTCCTTACTAACAGCTACCTCCTCGAGCCTACCTGCCTGTTTCACACTGTCCTGCTCTACAACTAGGTCCCTCTCAGTTGTGAATACCGAAGAAAAGTATTCATTAAGGACCTCTCCTACCTCTTTAGGCTCATTGCACAAATTCCCTTTATAATCCTTGATCAGCCATATTCTTTCTCTGGTCATTCTCTTATTCCTCACGTACATGTAAAAATGCTTGGAGTTTTCCTTGATCCTATCTGCCAAGGTTTTCTCATGCCCCCTTATAGCTCTCCCAAGCCCTTTCTTCAGCTCCTTCCTGGCTAAATGGTATCCCTCTAGAGCCTTTTCCGTTCCTTGTTTTCTAAACCTTACATAAGCATTCTACTTCCTCTTAACCAGTCCTTCGACCTCTCTTGAGAACCAAGGCTCCCTCATTTGACTGCATTTTCCCTGCCTGCTAGGGATAATCATATCGAGCACACACAGTATGCATTCCTTAAACAATCTCCACATTTCAATAGTGCTCTTCCCTGACAACATCTGTTACCATTTTATGTTACCCAGTTCTTGCCCAACAGAATTATGATTACCCTTCCCCCAATTATAAACCTTACCCTGCTGTATGCACCTATCCTTTTCCATAACTATTGTAAAAGTAACAGAATTATGATCGCCTCCGGCAAAATGCTCTCCTACCAACAGGTCTAACACTTGGCCTGGTTCATGCCAAGCACCAAATCCAAAGTGGCTTCTCCTCATGTTGGTCTATCTACATACTGTGTCAGGAATCCTTCCTGAACGCACTGAACAAAATCCGCTCCATTTAAACTATTACAATTAAAAAGTTCCCAACCAATATTTGGAAAGTTGAAGTCACCCATGACTACAACCCTGTGACTTCTGCACCTTTCCAGTTTCTGCCTCCCAATCTGATCCTCTACTTCTCAGCAACTATTAGGGGGTCTATAAAAAAAACCCAACAAAGTGACTGCTCCTTTCTTGTTCTTGACCTCAGCCCAAACTGACACTGTAGACATATCATTCTCGAACTGCCTTTCAGTAGCTGCTATACTAGCCCTGACTAGCAATGCCAGCCCCCTGCCTCTTTTACCACCCTCCCTATTTCTTTTAAAGCATCTAAATCCCGGAACTGCCAATAACCATTCCCGTTCCTGAGTTACCCATGTTTCTGTAATGGCCACAACGTCGTAGTTCCAAGTACTGGCCCATGCTCTAAGTTCAAATGCCTTGTTTCTGACTCTTCTAGCATTGAAGTATACATGCTTCAAACCATCCCTGTGTCCACAATTACATTCCATTGACCGCATTTCTTTATGAACCACCTCACTCCCTGTTGTGTCTGTTGGAAGGCTGAATATCTCATCCTCTGAATTACAAATCCAGTTGCTCACACCCTGCCAATCTAGTTTAAACCATCCCATATAGCTCGAGCAAACCTCCCGCCCAGGATATTTGTGCACTTCCAGTTCAGGTACAACCTGTCCTTACTGTACAGGGATAACAAGTGTGGGGCTGGATGAACACAGCAGGTCAAGCAGCATTATAGGAGCAGGAAAACTTGACGTTTCGGGCCTAGACCCTTCATCAGAAATGGGGGAGGGGAAGAGGGTTCTGAAATAAATAGGGAGAGAGGGGGAGGCGGATAGAGGATGGATAGAGGAGAGGATAGGTGGAGAGGAGGCAGACAAGTCGAAGAGGCGGGAATGGAGCCAGTAAAGGTGAGTGTAGGTAGCGGGGTAGGGAGGAGATAGGTCAGTCCAGGGAGGACGGACAGGACAAGGGGGCGGGATGATGTTGGTTGATAGGAGATGGGGGTGGGACTTGAGGTGGGAGGAGGGGATAGGTGAGAGGAAAAACAGGTTAGGGAGGTGGAGATGAGCTGGGCTGGTTTTGGGATGCGGTTGGGGGAGGGGAGATTTTGAAGCTTGTGAAATCCACATTGATGCCATTGGGCTGCAGGGTTCCCAGGCTGAATATGATTTGCTGTTCCTGCAGCCTTCGGGTGGCATCACTGTGGCATTGCAGGAGGCCCAGGATGGACATGTCGTCTGAGGAATGGGAGGGGGAGTTGAAATGGTTCGCGACTGGGAGGTGCAGTTGTTTGTTGCGAACTGAGCGCAGGTGTTCTGCAAAGCGGTCCCCAAGCCTCTGCTTGGTTTCCCCGATATAGAGGAAGCCACAACGGGTACAGCGGATGCAGTATACCACATTGGCAGATGTGCAGGTGAACATCTGCCTGATGTGGAAAGTCTTCTTGGGGTCTGGGATTGGGGTGAGGGAGGAGGTGTGGGGGCAGGTGTAGCACTTCCTGCGGTTGCAGGGAAAAGTGCCGGGTGTGGTGGGGCTGGAGGGGAGTGTGGAGCGGACAAGGGAGTCACGGAGGGAGTGGTCCCTCCGGAAGGCAGATAAGGGTGGGGAGGGAAATATGTCTTTGGTGGTGGGGTCTGATTGCAGATGGCGGAAGTGTCGGAGAATGATACGTTGGATCCGGAGGTTGGTGGGGTGGTACGTGAGGACGAGGGGGATTCTTTTTTGGTTATTATTGCGGGGACGGGGTGTGAGGGAGACATGGTCGAGGGCGTTCTCGACCACTGTGGGGGGGAAGTTGCGGTCCTTGAAGAATGAGGACATCTGAGATGTACGGGAGTGGAATGTCTCATCCTGGGAGCAGATGCGGCTGAGGCGAAGGAATTGGGAATAGGGGATGGCATTTTTGCAGGAAGGTGGGTGGGAGGAGGTGTGTTCCAGGTAGCTGTGAGAGTCAGTGGGCTTGAAATGGACATCGGTTTCTAGGTGGTTACCCGAGATGGAGACAGAGAGGTCCAGGAAGGAGAGAGAAGTGTTGGAGATGTTCCAGGTGAACTTCAGGTTGGGGTGAAAGGTCTTGGTCAAGTGGATGAACTGTTCGAGCTCCTCGTGGGAGCATGAGGCGGCGCCGATGCAGTCATCAATGTAACGGAGGAAGAGGTGGGGTTTAGGGCCAGTGTAGGTACGGAAGAGGGATTGTTCCACGTAACCTACAAAGAGGCAGGCATAGCTTGGGCCCATGCGGGTACCCATGGCCACCCCCTTTGTCTGTAGGAAGTGGGAGGAGGGTCCCACTTTCCCCAGAATGTGCTCCAATTACCCACATAATGGAAGCCCTCCCTCCTACACCAGCCCTGTAGCCACGTGCTTCGCTGCACTCTCTCCTTATTTCTTACCTCATTATCACGTGGCACTGGTAGTAATCCAGCGATAACTACCCTGTTTGTCCTGGACTTCAGCTTCCAACCTAACTCCCTGTACTCGTTTTTCACATTCTCAGTCCTTTTTCTACCTATGTCATTGGTACCGATGTGTACCATGACTGCTGGCTGCTCACCCTCCCCACTTAAGGACCTTGAAGACACGATCCAAGACATCACGGATCCTGGCACCCGGAAGGCAACATACCATCTGTTCATCTCGTTCGCATCCACAGAACTACCTCTCTGTGCCTCTTACTATTGAAACCCCAATACAATTATTCTCCTATTCTCCCCCCTTCCCTTCTGTGTCACAGGGCCTTTTCCATGACTATTGTAAAAGTAACAGAGTTATGATCGCTACCACCAAAATGCTCTCCTACCAATAGGCCTATCACTTGGCCCCGTTCGTTGCCAAGCACCAAATCCAAAGTGGCTTCTCCTCATGTTGGTCTATCTACATACTGTGTCAGGAATCCTTCCTGAACACACTGAACAGAATCCGCTCCATCTAAACCATTACAACTAAAAAGCTCAATGCCAGAGACCGTTATGGCCTTCCCTTGGTAGGTCGCACCCCCCCCACCCCTCCCCGCATCCCTACCCCCTGCAATAGTATCCAAAACGGTATACTTATTATTGAGGGGAATGGCCACAAGGGATCCCTGTACTGTCTGCCTATTCTCTTTTCCACTCCTGTCAGTCACCCAGCTATCTTTTTCCTGTACCTTGGGTGTGACCACCTCCCTGTAACTCCTTTCTATCACCCCCTCAGCCTCCCGAATGATGCAGACATCATCCAGCTCCAGCTCCAGTTCCCTCACGCGGTTTGTGAGGAGCTGGACTTGGGTGCACTTCTCGCAGGTGAAGTCAGAGGGGACACCAGCAGTGACCCTTACCTCCCACATCGTGCAAGAGGAGCATGCAACTGCCCTAGCTTCCATTCCCTTTACTACAGATTTCCAGAAGGATAAAAAAAAAGTCTTACCTTACTGATCCTCCACACAGTCTTTTTTTTAAGTTAAAGGAGGGCGATGGGTGGGAGACACTGTAGTGTTTCGGGTTTAGCTAATGCCCGAATATATTAGTTCCTTCCTGACTGGTGTTCTCTCCACACACCCGCCGCTGAAAGCAAGACGGCGCTGCTGCACAAGGTAAATTTCATATCAAAAGAAGCTTACCTTCCCAATGGCACACTGGTTCACATCCTCACCACTCCCGCCGCTGAAAGCAAGAAGCTCATCCTTAATCATTGGTGGAGGTGGAAAGGATGAATCAGACCCTGAAACACTGGCTGGCTGAATACCACCAGGAGGGAATGCCGTGGCCACAGGCATTGCCAATAGTCCTGTGTAATGTCAAGGCTACCCCCAGTAAAACAACAGGCCTGAGTCTGTTTGAGACAGTGACAGATAGGCCAATGTCCCTACCCAGAACAATAGACCTGCAAAGGCTGAATGCCATCTTATGAGGGACACCCTATTGTCCTACTGTCAGGCATGAACCAATGCTGTCATTTCTGCTTCCTCACAGGTATAGGTTTCCTGGACAGACCCACCAGAGGGAGGGCACAACATCGTACCTGGCGAGTGGGTGCTTGTGAAGAGGTGAAAATAGATAAGTCCCCTGGGCCGGATGGGATCTATCCTAGGATTCTCTGGGAAACTGGGGAGGAGATTGCAGAGCCTTTGGCTTTGATCTTTATGTCATCATTGTCTACAGGAATAGTGCTAGAAGACTGGAGGATAGCAAATGTTGTCCCCTTGTTCAAGAAGGGGAAAAGAGACAACCCTGGTAATTATAGCCCAGTGAGACTTACTTCAGTTGTGGGTAAAGTGTTGGAAAGGATTATAAGAGATTGGATTTATAACCATCTAGAAAGGAATAGTTTGATTAGGGATAGTCAACACGGTTTTGTGAAGGGTAGGTCATGCCTCACAAACCTTATTGAGTTCTTTAAGAAGGTGACTAAACAGGTGGATGATGGTAAAGCGGTTGATGTGGTGTATATGGATTTCAGTAAAGCGTTTGATAAGGTTCCCCACGGTAGGCTATTGCAGAAAATACAGAGGCATGGGATTGAGGGTGATTTAGTGGTTTCGATCAGAAATTGGCTAGCTGTAAGAAGACAGAGGGTGGTGATCAATGGGAAATGTTCATCCTGGAGTTCAGTTACTAGTGGTACACCGCAAGGATCTGTTTTGAAGCCACTGCTGTTTGTCATTTTTATAAATGACCTGGATGAGGGTGTAGAAGGATGGGTTAGTAAATTTGCGGATGACACTAAAGTCAGTAGAGTTGTGGATAGTGCGGAAGAATGTTGTAGGTTACAGAGGGACATGGATAAGCTGCAGAGCTGGGCTGAGAGGTGGCAAATGGAGTTTAATGTGAAAAAGTGTGAGGTGATTCACTTTGGAAGGAGTAACAGGAATACGGAGTACTGGGCTAATGGTAAGATTCTTGGTAGTGTGGACGAGCGGGGAGATCTCGGTGTCCATGTTCATAGATCCCTGAAAGTTGCCACCCAGGTTGATAGGGTAAATAAGAAGGTGTACGGTGTGTTAGGTTTTATTGGTAGAGGGATTGAGTTTTGGAGCTATGAAGTCATGTTGCAGCTGGTCAAAACTCTGGTGCGGCCGCACTTGGAGTATTGTGTACAGTTCTGGTCGCCGCATTATCGGAAGGATGTGGAAGCATTGGAAAGGGTGCAGAGGAGATTTAGCAGGATGTTACCTGGTATGGAGGGAAGGTCTTATGAGGAAAGGCTGAGTGACTTGAGGCTGTTTTCATTAGAGAGAAGAAGGTTAAGAGGTGACTTACTGGAGACATACAAGATGATCAGAGGATTCGATAGGGTGGACAGTGAGAACCTTTTTCCTCTGGTGGTGATGGCTAGCACGAGGGGACATAGCTTTAAATTGAGGGGTGACAGATATAGGACAGATGTCAGAGGTAGGTTCTTTACTTAGAAAGCAGTAAGGGCATGGAATGCCTTGCCTGCAGCAGTAGTAGACTTGCCAACTTTAAGGGCATTTAAATGGTCGTTAGATAAACATATGGATGATAATGGAATAGTGTAGGTTAGATGGGCTTCAGATTGGTTTCACAGGTCAGCGCAACTTTGAGGGCCAAAGGGCCTGTACTGCGCTGTAATGTTCTATGTTCTATGTTCTATGTTCTATATTCTATGTTCTGTGTTCTACGTTCCATGTCCACAAGGAACCATTAGATGTGAAGTTGGAGAGTCCATACCAAGTACTACTGATCACCCAGTCAGCTGTAAAGGTCCGGGGAATGAAAGCCTGGATTCATGTCTCCTGTATCAAACAGACATCTTGTGAAACAGGAGAAGTAGAAACTGAATAACCACCATGGCATCTACAATCCTTTTTCCTATTCTGGTTATTACAGTTTTTATGCTATCAGGCTATTCAGAGATACCAGTTAATACTTACCTCTATATGTCCTATACCTACGCCCAGGCCCTCAACCTGTCTAAATGCTGGATATGCTTCCATGTTCCCACTCATTCCAAAGCGGGGGATCCCACTCTACCCTTTTCTCTTCACTGACAATGAGATGGCAGAGTGGTATGTCCATCAAAACTCTGGTTTTAAAACCTGAAGGTCTCTGACCTGCTTTTCTGGGTGGTACCAGCTCAACTATGATTGTACCCATAATCCTGAATTACTGGTCCTCACTAATACCTCAGGTTGGGGAAGATCATGAGGGTGTGTGTGTTTTGTCAACTCCTCAAAATAGGGGTCAGAGATGGGACAGAGCAATTGCTCTCGGTATCTTAACATCACAACCTCATCCAGCCTGTTAAACAGTACGAGTGGGGGCACCTCCTCCATGCATGACATGCTGAGATTACTGCTCACTTCACCCCCTATAATGGCACTTATTTCATCCGTGGTCAAAGACCATGCCTGTGGCTCCCTACCCGCTGGTGAGTTTCATGCTACCTCATGTATGTGGTCTCACACATATATCACTCCGTTAAATTGCCCAGCTCGAGACGCAAAAGAACCATCTCTGAGACCTAGAATTTCTTTGTCATTGGATTTCCTTTCCATGGTACAGCCAAACTGGCTGGAGAAGCTATAACTCTGGCTTTGGTGCTGGAAAAGGCGGGTAATGATACATTCTCTGCCCTTAGCAGGGTGAATGATTGGATGGTCTCTTTTCGCACAGTAGCATTCTAGTACTGGATAGCTCTCGATTTCATTCTCACTGAGAAAGGGGGCACCTATGTCCTTGTTGGCTCTGAATGTTGCACCTACATCCCGGACAACTCTGACAGTATTACCGATGTGGCCAGCCATATTAGGAAGGAGGTTGAAAAGATCCGACAACCTCCTCCTTCCTCCTGGCAGAGATGACCCATAGGATGGCTAGGATCCTTAGGAAATTCCATTGTGCAGGGACTCACTGTGTCCATCATTGTTGTTCTAGCTGTGTATACTGTTTTCTTTTTTATACAGTGCAGTCGTCAACAAGTCATTAATATTAGCCATATCACCGCAATCTCCTCCAACATCTGACAGACGCCAATGGTATCTTTACATTAATTGGGTTGTTCTCTTCGAGGATTCTCAGTAAAACCAAAGGGGGGGAACTGTTATATTATAATTCATGTTTATTAGTAATTATTCCTTATTGCATATATCACTGTTCATGATTGCATGTAGTATAACTAGACTTAAGTGTACTAGTCACCCTGTTCAGACTGACTCAAAAGAGCATTACCATTTCAGATTACATCCCACTCAAAGGTGAAGTCATGCATAACACACTGCAGCTTCATTTAACAAGGCCACACCTCTTTCACTTGAATTATGTATCACAGGATAAAATATGTTTGCACCTCCATACTGAAAGGTTTTTTTTCTATTCATTTTGTGGGATGTGGGCATCGCTAGTAGGCCAGCATTGCTTGCCTGTCTCTAGTTGCCCTTGAGAAGGTGGTGGTGAGCTGCCTTCTTGAGCCGCTGCATTCCTCCTGCAGTGGGTTGGCCCACTATGCTATTAGGGAGGGAATTCCAGGTTTTTGACCCAGTGACAGTGAAGGAACGGCGATATATTTCCAAGTCAGATTGTGAGTGGCTTGGTGGGGAACTTGGAGGTGGTGGTGTTCTCATATACCTGCTGCCCTTGTCCTTCTAGATGGAAGTGGTCGTGGGTTTGGAAGCTGCAGTCTGAGGATCGTTGGTGAATTTCTGCAGTGCATCTTGTATATCGTACGCACTGTTGCTACTGAGCACCGGTGGTGGAGGGAGTGAATGCTTGTGGATGTAATGCCAAACAAGTGGGCTGCTTTGTCCTGGATAGTGTTAAGCTTCTTAAGTGTTGTTGGGCCTGCACTCATCCAGGCAAGTGGGGAGATTTCCATCACACTCCTGACTTGTGCCTTGTAGATTTCAGAGGAGTCAGGAGGTGAATTACTTGCCACAGTATTCCTAGTTTCTGGCCTGCTGTTATAGCCAGTCTGTTAATGTGGTGAGTCTAGTTGAGTTTCTGGTCAATGGTAACCCCCAGGATGTTGATAGTGGGGGATTCGGTGATGGTAACACCATTGAATGTCAAGGGGCTGTGGTTAGATTGTCTCTTATTGGTGACAGTCATAGCCTGGCATTTGTGTGGCGCGAATGTCACTTGCCACTTGTCAGCCCAAGCCTGGATTTTGTCCTTTCATATCAAAACCTAGCCTTGAATAGGTGTGATCTCTAAACAACTTACTCTAAACTCTTTCCAGCCAGCGTGGCTCCAAAACTCATTCAAAGGTAACAAGTGGAATCACTCCTTTTTTAAAAAATAAAATGCCGCTTTTCTTTGCAGACTTTATTGTATTGTGGCTGGTATTAAATTAAGCATATTATAACATGTAGGTTGACAGGATTTAAGTAGCCTTAAAGTTTTTATTCAATGTCATTCATGTAAGCAAACCTTATCCTACTAATAAAACTAACAGCACTATGATCAGAACCACGCGACTTTGAATGAATGAATGTGTGAATGAAACTGACAACGCCACTATAACAGACGCGACTGTGAAATTGAATGAATGAATGGGCAATAATAAACAAAACTTACAGACAGCCAGGACTGATCGAAGTCCAAACTTTTATTTAACACACAGATAATCTTCCACTTATTTAAGACTATATAGACTTGACATTTTCACTAAGGCTTTAACTTTGGAGATAACAGGACTAACACCTTTTGACTTATGCAAAGTCAAACCGGACAGGCACTCTAATCTCGTTAGAATAACCGCTAACACTTTGCGAGTCTTTATACCATCTTCGACTTCCTGCAGGATAGATTCCTGTACGATAGTCACTACTTAGCACTCAAGTGTTAGGATATTGATGTATGCACAAACTCTGTACAAAAGACGCCACTTTTGAACTTGAATTTCGGGATTCGACTTTTGCCTGTGAATGTACAATTAAGGGGCTATTTTTGCCATTCACCGGTCTCAATCATCTGTTACTTTGAACACAATCTCACAACATTCTAACATTAATTTCTGGAATTGAGTATCACTTTTTTTTCAAAGAACAACCGAATTCTCCAACATCTTCAAAAAGAGTGTCGTCAACAAATAATGCCAGAACCTCTATGTATTTTGTGAAAAGCTAAATTTAAGGCTTACTATGAGAGAACAAAGAATGAAGTGAAATTTCAGCCATTATAGCTGCTGCAATAATTTCTGCTTAGCAAGATTGTCAGAGGCTACAGAACCATCTTGCTGGAAACATCCTTGAACTGTGCAGAAAAGATTAGCCAGGGCAGATTCATAGAGTCAGCATTCTTACCAGAGAAACTAACTATTCAATAAACCATCCCAGTCAGCTGGGATGAAGGTTTTGCATGGTCAGTGCCTTCATTTACACCAGGTCAAAATCCTGGAGTTCCCTATTTACCAACATTGGGGGAATACTCTCAGTATATGGACTGTGTGGCTTAAAAGTGGCCCAGCAGTCCTGACACAGGTAAACTAAGGATGGACAGTAAATGCTGGCCTTGTCAGTGAAATTCATATGCCATAAATCATCCCTAATTGCAAATCCTGCATAAAGCGGTCAGATAATAAATATGGTCATCACTGACTGTGGTGACAATTTTGGAACTCTTCCACTTTTTGATCTTTCTTAGGTCTCATTTGGCAGTGAAGTTCTTTACCCTTATTTCTCTGAATGCTTTAGTACCTGCTGAAATAAATATCATAGGCTGGCCAGATGGCCTACTCTTGCTCCTGTTTCTTACGTTCATTGAATTGTATCATAGGCTGGCAAATGGGCATTGGTTAATGAGTTCACCAGAATGTTTCTCTTACTCATCAGACACCACAATGATAGTCTATATTCTGTTTACACCACCTCCACTTGTCAATGTGCTAAGTAACACCTGAATGTCAAAAGTCTGTTCAAAAAGCAGTCGCTCCAAAGCTTTGTTTGCAATGTTCTTCCACTTTTCCTAGCCATAGCTACTAAGAAAATGAAGATCAAGTTACACATTATTGTTCATTACACTCTAAATCTGTAAAGAATCTGACCAAATACATGCTGGGCAATGTTAAAAGATTTGAACTGAATTCGAAATTCTAACCCCCCCCCCCCAAATCAAACATTTCTAGCATAGTCTTGTTTGTATTTTGGTGGTGGGGAGAAGTAAAATGTCATTAGGATGGAGTAATGTGAATCGGTATTCCACCAAACTTCATGAATGTGTGTGAGTCTGCAAAGAAAATTCAGAGCCCACTGCCAAAGTCCTAAATATTGTCACCACTGTACCTTTATAAAATTAACGCTGTCTGCCAGAAGGAGAGGTTATGTTCCAGTTACATTCCTTTAATCAAATATAGTGCACTAAATTACATTAACTGTAATACAGGAGCACATTCAATTAAAATGTTCACAGATCATAACAGTATTTCCATCATCTTAAGAAAGGCTGCTGACCCTATTTTCAATACAAACTTTTCAATTTTGAGTCTGTTATTGTCTTCTTCATTAACATTTCTTTTTGTGAAAAGGGGTCAATGGTTAGTTAAACAAATGGAGCCATTACAATTAAATAGGAAATCACTTTTTTTATGGCTATGAATATAAAGTTATAATTTATTGAAATGAATTGTTTTACATCCATAGCGGCAGAAATCTTACGTTTTTGTTGTTATATCTGACAATGATTTACATGCTTATGTATGAACAGCCTCATTATTTGCTAACTCTCTATTTTGAATTAAGTTCATGTAATGACACAACATAACTTTCAGAACAAAATCAGCACAATCTAAAGACAACCAAAATGCTTTGCACCCAGCAAGAATTAGTGCTCTTAGAAATATACATGACACATTCGGTATACATAAAAGTATACATCATGTGTGAAAGGTAAAATCACAAAAAGTTATCTGCAAACTTAACAACCATACCCTCGGTTCCTTTGTCCAGATCATTAATGTGTAACATGAACAACTGTGGTCCCAAAACTGACCTCTGTGGAACTCCTCTAGCTGCTGGCTCCCATTCCGAAAAATATCCCTTTAGTTCCTATTCTCTGCCTTCTGCCAGTCAGCCAGTTCTCAATCCATGCCCATGGCTTGCCCATAACACCATGCGCTCTTATCTTATTTAGTCTTCTGGAAATCCAAATAGATTATGTCTACTGGCTCGCCTTTGTATATCTTGTTCATTGACTCTTCCAAGAATTCAACCAAACTTATCATGCATGATCTCCCCTTGATGAATGTTACGAAGTAGTGTAGAAGATAGGCTTAGGTGATGCGGAGAGTGATGATGAGTAAACCCCTCGTAACCAAAGGTCTGGTAGGGATATGTACAAATGTGTCAACACATTCCCAAAATTCAACGAAAAGATGTAGAAGCCTTTTGATTTCCTTTGAGAAATTGCCTAACCAGATGATCTGGCCAGAGATTGTGTGGGTAATGTTAATTCAGACCAAGTTGGTAGGCAGGGCTAGTGAGATGTTTGCAGTGTCAGATGAGATGTCAAGAAAATAGGAAGAAGTAAAACCGACTATTTTGAGTGCCTATGAATTGGTACCAGAGACATATGGACAATGGTTCAGAAACATAAAGAAGGAACCAGGTCAGACTTAAGTTGAGCTTGAAAGAATTAAACATAGCAACTTCGATAGATGGGTGAAAGCATCAAAGATAGAAAAGACATATGAGGCTCTTATGGAAGTTATTCTGCTGGAGGAGTTTAAAAACTCACTTCCAATAGTAAGAGATGAAAGTATTTACACTCCTTCTGAAATGTTACCCTAGAGAGTGGTAATCTGTGGAATATATGGAGAGAGACTGAGCATACCCCTGTGTAAGATCAGGTTGGAAAATCCAATCAAGACTGGGGAAGAGACTGGGAGTGATTAAAAAAGTGTCTATTCCATCAATACAATTTGTTCTTGGAAATGACCTAGCAGGATTAAAGGTGGAAGTGATGCTCCTTGTAATGGAGTAGCTGAAGGAAAACTAAGGAGCTGATGAGTTAAAAGAAAAATACGCTGGAAATTTTCCAGACTGTGGGGTAAGAAGATCCCACAGGCATAAGTTACAGCAAGAAGGAAAACCAAAGAGAGAGACAAAGGAGTTGAATCGACTCAGTTTACTCCATTTGAGTTGATATTTGGACACCAAGTAAGAAGGCCTTTAAAATTAATTAAGAAAAAGTTGATCAGTCTGAAGTCAGCTGGCTTCTATACCTGAGGTTAGAGAAAGACTAAACAGAGTTGGCAAATTAGCTGGACAACATCTGAAGATGGCACAGCATCTAATGAAGCAAGAAGCAGATAAGAAATGTAAAATTCATATGTTTATCTTGGGGGATAAAGTATCCTTGCTGTTACCAATGGTAGGAGATCTTTTCAAAGCAAGGTTTAAGTAGTCCTTATTGGGTTGAGAAGAAGTTGAGTCATGTGCATTATCTGGTAAAGATGCCAAATAGGAAAAAAAAACTTTATCAGGATGTGAATATGTGAATATATTGGAATCTTACTATGACAGGAACAGGGAACCAGAGAGACAAGTATTAGTTACTGCCCCTCAGAGTGAGGAATCAAAAGGAACTGATTTTGATTTTGGTGTACTCAAAATAAATTAAATAATGAGGAAGTCCTTAGAGAATGGGATAGGATAGTGGTCTATCTGTTTCAGTATTAGAGAACTGAATTGAAAAGCTTGTTGCAACAATATGAGGACATATGTAGGAATAGAATGGGAAGAACTAATATTATAGTACATGAAGTTGAAGTAGACAATGCTGTTACGATAAAACAACACCCTTACAGGCGTAATCCTCTCAAAGTCACACAGGTACAGAAGGAAATGGAAGTGATGCTTCAAGAAGACATCATTGGGCTGAGTCAAAGCGAAGTGGAGTTCGTTGATCGTGTTGATTCCCAAACCTAATGGTACTCAATGATTCTGCGTGGATCATCGGAAGGTCAATGCCATGACCAGATCAGACTTGTACCCAATTCCAAGGCTGGAGGACAGTGTGGAAAAAGTTGGATAAGCCACTTACGTCACAAAGTTGGACTTACTTTGTGGTTACTGGCAAGTACCTTTGCCAGAGAGAGCAAAAGAAGTATCTGCATTTGTAACCATAAATAGGCTGTATCAATATAAAGTAATGCCCTTTGGAATGAAGATTGCACCAGCCACATTTCAAAGACTTATGAACAGAGTTGTGGCAGGATTGACTAGTTGTGCCGTCTATATAGATGACTTGGTGACCTTTAGCCATTCATGGAAAGATCACATGGTGCGTTTGGCAGAGTTCTTTAAAAGACTACAGGAGGAAAAACTGGTCATAAATTTCAGAAAAAACTGAATTTACAAAGGAACATGAAGACTCAGGCCATCAAGGAATTTCCAAGATCATCCTCGAAGAAAGAGGTGTTTCAATATTTGGAACTGAGCGGATTCTACTGGATCAAACTTTGGTAGCGTGGTGGCACCACTGATGGATTTGCTAAAGAGGAACATGAAATTTTGGTGGACAGAACGATGCCAGGAGGTATTTGCGAATTTTAAAAGCCATGTTAACCATCACACCAGTTTTAGCCACACCAAATTTCTTGAAACCCTTTAAAGTCACTATTGACACCAACGATATAGGGGTTGGAGCTGTGTTGATGCAGAAGGATGATAGCGGAATTGAAAGGCCAATTCGTTATTTTTCAAAGAAACTCAATATCCACCAGAGAAAATACATCACCATTGAAAAAGAGTTATTGAGTTTTGTACTGGCCTTACAACATTTTAATGTTTATGTTACAAATAATGTTTTGGAGACGGATGTGTATACAGACCATAACCAGCTCACCTTTTTGGAAAGATTTAAGGACAAGAATATGAGACTATTTCATTGAGTGTCATGTTACAGGCTTTTAATTTACAGATTGTGCATGTTGCAGGTCATAAAAATGTTATTGCAGATGTATTATCGAGGGTTTAAAAGAAAATATGTAGATAAGATAGAACCGGTGCAGTCCAATGGTGTATATGTTTGTAGAATTAGTATGAAAGGTGTAAATTTAAATTACTGACCTATATATCTCGTGTAATGGTGTTAATATTTTTGAAAGAAAGAAGCTACTTTTTTCATAATGTTGGTTCTTTTTTATTTCTTAAGAGAGGAGGTGTTATGAACTTGTGTCAATCGTGAATTGGAAGGCATGAAGCGAGAATCTGTTTGTAAAAAAAAGATAAGGGAGATGAGTGTGTGGTTCCTTTAAGAGGTAAATTGCTTTTCTAAACTTAGAGATTTATACAAGAAAAAAATGTCTGTATGTAACTGAAGGTGTACAGTCACTTCTGGAATTGAAACATGCATTAGTTGGCTGTGTGATTGGAAACCTTAGGCTTGTTTCGATGTTTTGGCAACAAGCTGGAATCAGCCAATTAATTTAAACCAAGCACTTAGCGAAAGAAAGCCAATTGATTTTAAATCTGATGGTTTTGACAACCTTGGACCAATGATATTGTAAGAAAATTGATATGTCATCCAAGGCATATAAGGAGAAGGTTTTTGAAAATTGGTGTGAGAGTGAACCACCATCTGAGAAATAAGTATCCTGCTCTTACAAGAAATCACTAAAATCTGTAAGAAAGCACCATCTATCCATAGAAGGTACCATGGCACTTCTAGACTTCACTGAGAAAACATCCCTGACAGCAGGATCAGTGGAAAAAATGTGTTTATGACTTGAGAACATCAGAAGAAAAAGACTAAGTTTTAATTTATTTACTTATTACATGGATTTATATAAGTGGAACTTGTGTTTATTGGAGCAGCATACCAGCAGAATTTAATTCTGTTAGGAAATAGTAAGTACTTAAGGGGAAAATGTTCAGTTTGTTAGTAATTCTGTTCATTTGTTCACTGTTAAGGTTAAATAAATACATTGTTATTTATTACTTATAAAGTGAACATCAGGGACTTTCTTCCATTTAACCTCTCTTTTTAACAGATTATAAAGGGGAGGCAAGCTTCTTTAGGTATTCCAGGTTTGACAATTAGAAAGGAATTTCTACTCCAGCCGTAACAGATTGAGGGCTTGAGTTTTGATTTAATCATCAGAGGCGTTCAAACTCTCTCCATAACAATGAAGCTGTGCTGTCACAGCCCTATGTCATCACTCACTTCCTGCAATCTCATCTTAATAATGGACTTTAAATCTTACCAATATCCGGAGTCAGGCTAACGACCAATAACTTCCCGATGACTGCCTCCCTCTCTTAAACAATGGTGTTACATTTGACATCTTCAAGCCCTATAGGATCCTCCTTAACTCTAGTAATTCCTGGGAGATCACCACCAACCCCTTCACAATCATCTCACATATGTTTATCAGCACTATAAGGTGTAGTCCATTTGGTCCAAGTGATTTATCCACCTTCAGACCTTTCAGCTTCCTCAGCACATTCTTCTTAGAGGTGACCATTACACTCATCTCTGCCCCTGACTCTTTTGAAGTTCTGGTATGCTAAGCTATCATTCACCCTGAAGATTGATGCAACTTACCTGTTCAGTTCCTCCACCATTCTTTATTCCGCATTACGAATTATCCAGCCTCATTTTCCAGCAGTCTAATGTCTTGCCTCTTTCTCACCTTCTATACATCTAAAAAAAAAGTGAAATCTTCTTCTATATTACTAGTTAATTTGCCCTCATATTTCATCTTCTCTCTACTAATTACCTTTTTGGGTGCCCTCTGCTTGTTTTTAAAGGCTTCCCATTCCCCTGGTTTCCTATTAATTTTCGCTGCATTGTATACTTTTTCTTTTGCTTTTATGCTGTGCCTGACTCCCCTTGTCAGATATGGTTTCCTCATCCTCCCCTTAGTGTGTTTCTTCTTCCTTGGGATGAATTTCTGCTGTGCCTCCCAAATTACCCCAGAAACTCCTGCCATTGCTGCACCACCATCTTCTCTGCCAGGCTCCCCTTCCAATCAGATCTGGCCAGTTCCTCCCTCATGTCTTTGAATTTACCATTACTCAATTGTAACAATGTTTTATCTGAGATAATAGGTACTGCAGATGCTGGAGAATCCGAGATAACAAGGTGTGGAGCTGAATGAACACAGCAGG
>JAHRHZ010000144.1:68140309-68165018 GCA_024137785.1 Ginglymostoma cirratum
TAGGTTTCTGATGAAGGGTCTAGGCCCGAAACGTCAAGCTTTCCTGCTCCTATGATGCTGCTTGGCCTGCTGAGTTCATTCAGCTCCACACCTTATTATCAATGTTTTATCTGATTCCAGTTTCTCCTTCTCAAAATGTAAGATAAATTCTATCATATTATGGTCACCGCCACCCCCATTCCCCACAACCCCAAGATTTACTTCATATTAAGCTCCCTAATCAAGTTTGCATCATTACACATCAACACCAAATCCAGACTTGTGTGTTTCCTAGAGGGCTATACCACATGCTGCTTCAAACCAAAATCTGATACATCCCATGAATTTCTTTTCTTGGAATCGAATACCAACCTGGTATTTCCAGTCCACCTGCGTTTTGAAGTCCCTCTGCTGAACCCTCAACACAAAGAGAACAAAAGATAAAAAGAGAAGTATGGCACAGGGACAGGCCCTTTGGCCCTCCAAGCCTGTGCCGATCATCATGCCCTGACTAAACTAAAAAGCAAACCTTCTGCCCTTATTCGATCCGTATCCCTCTATTCCCTCCCTTTTCACATAATCATCCAGATGCCTCTTAAATGTCGCCAACGTGCCTGCTTCCATTGCCATCTCAGGCAGTGCATACCAGGCTCCTACCACTCTCTGTGTGAAAAACTTTGCGCACACATTTCCCTTAAACTTTTGCCCTCTCAACTTGAGCCTGTGCCCCTTTGTAATTGAAAATTTAACCTTGGGAAAAAGCCTCTGACTTATCCACCCTAAGTATGCCTCTTATAATTTTGTAGACCTCTATCAGGTCTCCTCTCAGCTGCCGTCTTTCCTGTGAAAACAGCTCTAGTTCTTTAATCTTTCCTCGGCCAATGCCCTTGAAACCAGGCTATGTCCTGGTGAACCTTCTTTGAACTGTTTCCAAATCTTCCACATCCTTCTGGTAATGTGACGACCAAAATTGAACACAATACTCCAAATGTGGCCTAACAAGGGTTCTATATAGCTGCAACATGTTTTGCCAACGCTTGTACTCCATGCCCTGGCTGATGAAGGCAAGCATGCCATATGCCTTCTTAATCACCTTGGCCACCTGTATTGCCACTTTCAGGGAACTGTGGACCTGCACACCCAGATCTGTCTGTACGTTAATGTTCCTAAGGGTTCTGCCATTTACGGTATAATTCACAACTAAATTTGATCTTCCAAAATGCATCACTACACATTTGTCTGGATTAAACTCTGTCTGCCCTTTTTGTGCCCAAGTCGCCAATCTATCTATATCCGGTTATATCCCTTCACAATCATCAGCTCTATCAGCAACTCCGGCAATCTTGGTGTCATCTGCAAACTCACTAATCAGACAACCCACATTTTGCGCCAGATCTTTATATATGCTACATATAACAGAGGACCTAAGACTGATCCCTGTGGAACCATTAGTTACCGGTCTCCATTCTGTAATACACTCTTCCACCGCTGCCGAGAGATAGCTAGAACAGCAGATGCTGGAGTCAGAGACAACACAGTGTGGAGCTGGAGGAGCACAGCAGGTCAGGGAGCATCAGAGGAGCAGGAAAGTTGACTTTTCAGGTTAGGACCCTTCTTCAGAAATGAAGCATCTGCAGTTCTTGCTATCTCTCGACAGCAGTGGAAGGGTGTCTTTCAGAATGGAGACTGGCAACTAGTGGTTCCACCGGGATCAGTCTTAGGTCCTCTGTTGTTTGTAGTACATATAAATGATCTGGCACAAAATGTGGATGGTCTGATTAGTAAGTTTGCAGATGACACCAAGATTGGTGGAGTTGCTGATAGGGCTGATGATTGTGAAAGGATTCAACAAGATATCGATAGATTGGCGACTTGGGCACAGCAGTGGCAGATGGAGTTTAATCCAGACAAATATGAGGTGATCCATTTTGGAGGATCAAATTTAGGTGCAAATTAGACTGTTAAGGGTCCTGACCCGAAACGTCAACTTTCCTGCTCCTCTGATGCTGCCTGACCTGTTATGTTCCTCAAGCTCCGTACTGTGTTGTCTTCTACTGCTACCCTCTGTTTTCTATGACCAACCAGTTTTGTATCTATCTAGCCAGCCACCCCGAATCCCATGTGATTTTAGTTTTTGCACCAATCTGCCATGTTGGACTTTATCAAATGCCTTACTAAAGTCCACATAAACCGCATCCACAGCTCTTCCCTCATCACCTCTTCAAAAAATTCGATCAGGTTGGTGAGACATGACCTTCCCCATAGGAAAGCATGCTGTCTGTCACTAACTAGTCCATTTTCCTCCAAATGTTCATATTTCCTGTCCATCAGTATCTTCTCCAAGAGCTTCCCCACCACAAATGTCAGACTCATTGGCCTATCATTTCCAGGATTATCCCTGCTTCCTTTCTTAAACAAGGGAACAACATTGGCTAATCTCCAGTCCTCTGGAACCTTGCCTGTGGTCAAGGAGGATGTGAAGATATCTGTTAATGTCCTAGCTATTTCTTCTCTTGCCCATCGTAGTAACCTGGGATAGATCCCATTTTGCCTTGGAGATGCAATTGAGGATACCCAAAACTTCCTCCTTTAAAATACTGACATTCTCTAGAATATTCACAAGTTCATCGATGACCTCAACATCAGTAATGGCCTTCTCCTGGGTGAATGCCAATTCAAAGTACTTACTAAGGATCTCTCCCAGTTCCTATGAAGACCTTTAAGTTTTCCCAGGATTTTCCATGCAACTGAACGCACCCCAATAACGAGGTGGACTTAGTACCATATGGACCAGGGACACAAAAATAAGCTTCTTCTGGTGTTCAATTTGCAAAGCCTGTTTTCAATTACAGTATTACTAAATATCTTAACCAA
Organism: Ginglymostoma cirratum; assembly: GCA_024137785.1. Taxonomy (NCBI): domain Eukaryota; kingdom Metazoa; phylum Chordata; class Chondrichthyes; order Orectolobiformes; family Ginglymostomatidae; genus Ginglymostoma; species Ginglymostoma cirratum. The sequence continues at coordinate 68,143,163 of JAHRHZ010000144.1, forward strand.
GTGATTTTTATCACTTTGTAACTCATTTTTACAAAGAAATCTGTTTACAATTTATCAGTACAACATGAATATTCTTATCTTACTGATAACACAGCTTGCATTTTAACAGTATATAATTCAAACCGTTTCCCATAGTGTATCTAGATGTAAATCAGTCAGCCTATCATATAGCCTTAGGCAGCACGTTGAACTCTAGAAATGGATAATCTAGGGTTCATAAACTTTGCTGCAAAATGCCTTTAGCAGTCTTCACAGATATAATGCAAAATGTCAGAATTTCCATTTCTCCAATCAAATATATTTTATTTAACATTGAAACGTTATTTAAAAGTGGGAGTAGGAGGAAGGTTATTTGTAACTACAGCTGAGTAAATAATAGTTTCCTCTGTGGACAGCCTTTGAAATATGTGAAGCTTGCAGAGTCCCTGAAACACAGATTGCATAAAAAAGATCAATCTTACCTTTCCCATACAAGAGGAACTGTGAAGGTTATTGATGAGGCAGTTGTCAACACTTGGCATTAGCCCGATGTACGGAGTGCACTATTACCTCAAAGATGCTTTACTGTGGAACATTTTCTTCTACATGACACTAGACGGGACTATGTGCAACTAAGTATAGATTACGATGGAAAACTGACTTTGCACACTATGTTGGACAACCTTTCCTAAATTTATGTTAAAAACCAACTGAACTTTGCCTAACTATCAACATCCATCCAGAGACTTCTAGCAATTAAAAGATTGGAACTGAGGCTGCAGAAGTGCTGTAGCTGCTAGTCTCGGATCAATAGCTGTGAGATGTAATGTACTGTCTCCATATTGGAGTTGTACTGGCGAATATGCCTCACTGTAATGAAATATAACCTAGAAAGTTTTGCATTGCTTCACTCCCCAGGTGGCTTTTTATGTTAAAGGAGGAACACGGGAGTGTCCACATCTTATAGATGGACTTTTTAGAGCGCCCAAGAAGTCCAACCCCTGGAGATTTTAAAATGTAGTTTCATACAATTTGGCTTTGGCATGGCCAGAGATCAAATTGAGGCCTGTTTCCAAAGCAATACAATCACTTAGGTTGATATGCCTCCAAAGTCACATTGTATTGACAAAATATGGAATATGATTGCATTCTAAGATGTTGAGCTTTATTTTGCACCATTGCCTGAGCAAGGTTGTATCATTTCCCTGAAGTGTAGAGTATTATGCTGCATCAGTCATTTGTGATGTCGATGGATTTTTTTTAAACAAAATTCTCAGTATAAAGTCATTCAAAATATATAGCATTACAAAGGTTCAAACGTAACAAAGGAAAAAGGAAGAAAAAGTTATATACTTTACAAATAAAATTTACTGTTTAAAAACATTGTACAAACATTACTGTAGCTTGTGATATTCACTGATATTTTTTCTTGAGCATGAATTGTGCCTAGATTGCAAATGTCTTTGTGACAAGGTGCTGAAAAGAGCATTAAAGATCACCCGAAAGTAAAAGATATATTTTTTTCCACTATTTATAACAAAAATGCAGGCATGTTCTTAATGAATATTTAAACTTGCAATACTAAGAGTGCATAGATGAAGTCTTCCTCCTAGAACATGAATGTCATGGCCTATGCAATTCTCACACTGATAAGCTAAAATAAACACTCAAATGTCAGGTGTATAAGATATAAATTTAACAATTAGAAAAATAATATCCAAGCGTTCCACTACTCTTCCCATTTTTAAAATCCCATTTTTACTTTCTTATTTGATCAGACCTGATCTTCTTGGCATTCTACTTATCCCTTTGACATGAATTCCCTGAGGAATAAACATTCAAGGAAGAGCGTGGAAATCTATTATAACCATCTGTACATTCCTTCACAATTTCCAAGATTTCTATGAATCAGGACTGAACCTTCAACTACAATAAACAGAAGCCTATCGGTGACATGAAAGGCAAACTCATTATCTCATTTCTATGACAATGAGATAGAAAATTGAATTTGAAAGTCTTTGTGGGATCTGAGAAGATGTCTAGGAAAGCAAAGAGTAGTCCAAAAAGATAATAAAAAAAGCCTTGTAATCAAGCTGTTCCATTTTTGCTGTGAAATCCTGCCTCAGATGGACCTGTGCTCAAATTATTACCCAGCACCCACTTTTCACCCCTCAGCCAAGCCCTTTGCATGTTATTAAAGCTTCAAAATAAGAAATACCACCATTTCTGAGCCTGAACTTCTAGGCGTAATCATAAATAGACTGCAAAACTCAGCAGGTCTGGCACCATCTGTGGAGACAAAGCAGAGTGGCTATAAGATCAGGTCAGAGGCTAGGAATACTGCAGCAAGTAACACACCTCTTGACTCCCCAGAGCCTGCCCACCATCTACAAGGAACAAGTCAGGAGTGTGATGGAATACTCCCCTCTTGCCTGGATGAGTGCAGCCCCAACAACACTCAAGAAGCTTGACACCATCAAGGACAAAGGCCCTACATCCACAAGTATTCACTCCCTCCACCTCTGACATATATTGGCAGCAGTGTGTACTAGCTACAAGATGCACTGCAGAAATTCACCAGAGACCCTCAGACATCACCTTCCAAACCCATGACCACTTCAAACTAGAAGGACAAGGGCAGCAGGTATATGGGAACACCACCACCTTCAAGATCCCCTCCAAGCCACTCACTGTCCTGACTTGGAAATTTATCATCATTACTTCATTATCGCTAAGTCAAAATCCTGGCATTGTCAACATCCTCCCTCCCTAATGGCATTGTGGGTCAATGCACGGCAGGTGGACTGCAGCGGTAGAAGAAGGCAGCTCACCACCACTGTGTCAACGGCAACTAGGGACGGGCAATAAATGCTGGCCAACCAGCAACGCGCAAACCTGAATAAATAAAAAAAAGGTGTGACCCTTCTTCAGAACTTGAACTTGTAAAGTTCATTTGTCTGTACTTTTCCAGTGCCAGAACAGGAAAAGATAAGTAAATGTTATTCCATTACGTTAAAGGAAGGGAAAAGAACTTGGTTGTTTGTTGTTTAAAGTATTCCCCATTTGTTATATTTAAAAATGTCAAGCATTATTTTATTGCTTTTGAAAGTATTAGTTACAGATTCTTGACTAGGTTTGATTTCTCCCTTTATCTGTTACATTAATTTTATGCTTTGTTTGTAATGTGAATCCTATCCTTCAGGCTAAACCAGCCTGACAAAAAGATGTGCCCAGGGATCTAAAACTGGGGACTTTTGATTATATTTATTGATGACTTAGAAGAAGGAATATGAAGAGAGCTGCATATCCAAGTTTAGAATTTACATTTAGGTGACCCAGCAAACAGTCCAAACAAACAAAAAAGTTGCAACTGAACGTTGATAGTTTAAGTGAGTGAGGAAAACTGAGTTGGATGGAATTCATTATGAGTTTACATACTTTGGATTTAAGAAAGATGAATCAGAATATTTTCTAAATCATGAAAGGAGAGGAGCTTGGAGGCTCAAACAAATAGAATCATAGAATCTTTACAGTGCAGAAAGAGGCCATTCAGCCAATCGAGTGCGCACTGATTCTCTAAAAAGCATCCCACCCAACGCCCATTATACTACATTAATCATGGCTAATCTGTCCATCCCTGGACTCAATGGACAATTTAGCATGGCCAATCTATCTCAGCTGTACATCTTTGGACTGTGGGAAGAAACCAGTGCACCTGACAAAAACCCACACAGACACTATGTGGGTGGCACGGTGGCTCAGTGGTTAGCACTGCTGCCTCACAACCCCAGGGACCTGGGTTTGATTCCAGCCTCAGGTGTCTGTCTGTGTGGAGTTTGCACATTCTCCCTGTGTCTGCGTGGGTTTCCTCCCACAGTCCAAAGATGTGCAGGTTAGGTGGATTTGCCATGCTAAAATTGCCCATAGTGTTCAGGGAGGTGTAGGTTTGTTGGGGGGGTGGGTCTGGGTGGGATGCTCTGAGGTTCAGTGTGGACTTGTTGGGCCAAAGGGCCTGTTTCCACACTGTGAGGGATTCTATGGACACAGTGAGAATATACAAATTCTACGCAAGTTTAGAGGGATACCCAAGGCTGGAAGTAAATCCAGGTCACTGGCATTGGGAGGCAGCAGCTCTGAACATTCTAAGGAAAGGTCAGTGGATCTGAAACATTAACTGTTTTCTCTGCACAGATGCTGCCTGACCTGCTGAGGTTTTCCAGCAATTTCTGATTCTGTTGCTGGTAATGGAATGTTAACCTTTATTTCAAAATAGTTGTAACAAAAAAGGTGTAAATTGTACAATAGCTGTATGAACAGTAAGTGGACCACTTGGAATACAGTGTTCCATTTCTAGGCATTGCACTTCAGGTAGGTGTTTTGACTTTACTGGGAAGAGTCATACAGTCTTAGAGCTGTACAGCATGGAAACAGACTCTTCGGTCCAACTCATCCATGCCGACCAGATATCCTGAATAAAACTGGTCCCATTTGCCAGCATTTGGCCCATACCCCTCTAAACCCTTTCTATTCATATACCCAACTGGATGCCTTCGCAGTATTCCAGCTCTCTCAACTCCTCTCAGCTTAAAAAAAAGGATTACTGACATTTTACTATGCTTAAATTATAACTTTTTAATACCCCACATATGCACACCTGCCGCCCCCTGACACAAACACACAAACATTTATAAATATATCAAACAATGGCGGATATTTTGACACAAATGTTATGGCTCTAAAGATATAAACAGAGGAAGATCAAAAGCCAAGATCACAAAGTGGAGTGTTATTTCTCACAATTCATTTGAATTTAGCAATGATGACATGCTGTTGAGCATCATGGTGACACAGGGGTTGGCATTGCTGCCTCACATTGCCAGGTGCCCAGGTTTGATCCCAGCATTATCTGTGTGGAGTTTGTATGTTCACTCTATGCATGTGCAGGTTTCCATTAGGTGCTCCGGTTTCTTCTCACAGTCAAAAGATGTGCAAGTTAGTTGGGTTGGTCATGCTAAATTTCCCCATAGTGTTCAGTGGTATGCAGGCTAGGTGGGTTAGCCATGGGAGAATGTGGGGTTACAGGGATAGAGTGGAAGGGTAGCTACAGGTGGGGTGCTCTTCGGAGGATTAGTGCAAATTAGTTGGGGCAAATGACCTCTATTTGCACTGTAGGGTTTCCAAGGGCTATAGTCTGCCGAGCAATGGTTACTCTTTGATTTGACAGCTGGTGGACCTAGTTATTTTTTCCCCTTTGTTCAGAATTCTTCCAAATTTCTTGGATTGTTTCTTTCTTAACCATACAGAGAGAAGGGAGAGAGATGTTTTCTCCTTGCTAGCTCTGAATGTTTCTGGCTGCACTCAGGTCTGTAGCGGACTGTGCGTGACCAGCCTGAGGACTGTCTTCATGTCTTGTTTTGATAACGCAACAATCTCACCACTCCAAAGCAACATTGTCTTCTACAGCAAAAAAAATTGCACCACTTGGTTTTTCAATTTGCAAAACTCTCCTGGTGTTAGCTATATGGCAGTGACGAACTGTCATTCCATTTTATAGCCAGAAAAGGAAGTATTTGTATTTCCTTACAAATATATATTAGCCTTGGAGGTGTGAGTCAGTTCACCGGTACGATACTGGGTTAAAAGAGTTAACATTTAAGGATAAAAACCAAAAGAACTGCAGATGCTGTAAATCAGGAACAAAAACAAAGTTGCTGGAAAAGCTCAGCAGGTCTGGCAGCATCTGTGAAGGAGAAAACAGAGTCAATGTTTCAGGTCCGGTGACCCTTCCTCAGAACTGTTCTTCCAGAAGGGTCTAGACCCGAAACATCAGCTTTCCTGCTCCTTTGATGCCACTTGGCCTGCTGCGTACATTCAGCTCTACACCTGGTTATCTCCGAGCTTTTCCAGCAACTTTGTTTTCGTAACATTTAAGGAAAATTGGCATAAACTATTCTTGTCCTCCTTTGAGTATACAAAATGGGTGATCTAATTCATCATTCAAAATGAGAAAAGGATTTGAATTTCTAGATGAAAATAAATTATTTATTCCAATGGGGAGTCCAGAAAAGGGGGAGACCGTTATAAAGTTAGAGAGAGGCCATCCTGAAGGGATAGCCAAAATTTCACCTCGCAATGGGTCATAGAAATTGACAATTCTTTTTCCTGCAGTAAATTGTTGAGGCTAAGTCAATTAAATTCAAAGTACAGATAGATTTTTGAGAAGCAACTATGTGAAGAGATTGGAAGTAAAGGAGGATAATTGAAATTGCAAATCAGTCATAATGTAATCGTAGGTTTGAGGGTTAAATGGCCTGCTCCTGATCCTATGAAATCATGGTAAAGGCTGGGCAATTTGTACACCTAATATGTGACAATAATGTTGTGAAACCAGAGATAAAAGGTACTGCAGATGCTGGAGAATCCGAGATAACAAGCATGGGGCTGGATGAACACAGCAGGTCAAGCAGCATCATAGGAGCAGGAAAACTTGACGTTTCGGGCCTAAACCCTTCATCAGAAAATCTATGTTGTGAAACCATGTGGTTTTGGAGTACTCAGACTAATATACACACACATAACTCTAACTATTCACTATAGTGATGTTTTACAGAAGCTTATCCCAAGCAGAGGAGATCTTGCTCTTGTTCTAGGGCCTCTATTGTACAGAAGGCAAGAGATGATTTCAAAACAAAAATGAAAGAAACATTTGATTTTAGTATTTTCTAATAGAAGAAAGAGGGTGCCTTTCATTATGGGTAACCCCTATATATTTAAATTTTTAAACATACTGTACTGAGAGGAAAGTTCCTGGTTATCTGGAAAGGTTCTTCTGTCTGAAACTTTGCTAGGAAAGGAAAGCTGCAAACAATTCCCATTCAGGTAAAATCTAAAACACAATCAAATATAATGACCCCAATTTGTTGAAACTTATGCAATTGTCACTTGCCTCACCTTTGACTAAAATTGGACGTGACAGGAAAGACTTACTTTCTGCAAAGTGGATAGGGTTAAAATTGACCCAACAATTTATAAAATAGATCCCAATTCTTGATTATAAAAATTAGAGTCACAAAGAGTTTAAGGAAGCAACCAGATCATGTGTGGTTATGAATGTGGCTGCTGAGATCCGAAGTCATCTTCAAACCTCTAAGGGTGAGGTAACGTTTTCATGTAGTTTTCCATTTATGCATGGATTGAAGACCCATCAAATTCGATTAAAAAAAAACATATGCCTAATTAGCAGCACAGAATGCGGAAAGGTGATAATGAAGTTCAAATTGATATTTGCACTTTCTCAAGAACAAGGTATCACCTTTGCTCAGTTAATTAAGGCAAGATTCCTTCAGGCACATACATCAGCATTACCTTTGATGACAGAAAAGCAATGTTCTATTTTTTTAAATAGGTTCAAGCCTTTCAAAGAGCTTTTCACCTGCTCCTCGCCAAATTCAGCAGGCACTCACCTTCAGGCTAGTAATCTGGATATAGCACTGTAATCTCATTAGTATACCATACCCTGTGTGATTCTCATTGCTTCCTGTAGTTTTCACATGCTGCAACAGAGACAAAGAAAGTCAAGCATTGTGATTTATCAAACTGGAAAGAACTTGCTGCTGAGCAAAACAGCCATAATTTTTATGAGATATTAAAGGGACAGTTGTCAACTAATGTCCTTGGGTTAAAGCTTTCACTACTATCACTCTAATGCCCAGGACAGAAGCATTAGAATGATATATGAATTTACTAGGACATTAAGTTATGAGGACAGTTTGTCTAAACTGGTGTGTCCTGGAGCCCAGTGAGGTGGGAAGAGTTGAAACAGAGGAGCTGATATGTAAGATACAGACAGATTCATTGAATGTCAGTGGTGGTTAGTTTATGTCTTATCACAAATATTCATTATCTCACATTTGTGTGGTGTGTTTGTTACTTGCCTCTTGTCAGCTCAAGTCTGGATATTGTCAGATCTTGTCGTATTTCAGCACAGACTGCTTCAGTGTGCGAGCAGTTGTGAATTGTGATGAACATTGTGCAACCATTGACAAACATCCCCACTCCTGACTTCATGATGGAGGGAAGATCGTTGTTGAAGCAGCTAAAATGACTGACTTCCAACAACCACAACCATCTTCTTATGTGCCAGGTATGACTCCAACCAGAGTTTGCCTCCTGATTCCACAGCTTCCAGTTTTGCCACGGCTCCTTGATGTCACACTCGGTCAAATATTACCTTGATGTTAAGGACTATTACTCTCACCTCACCTCTGAAATTCAGCTGTTTTGTCCATGTTTGAACTAAGGCTATAATGAGATCAATGGCCCTGGCTGAACCCAAACTGGGCAACACTGAGCAGGTTATTGCGAGCAGGTGCTGCTTTATAGCACTGATGATGACACCTTCCATCACTTTACTGCTGATCGAGAGTAGACTAATGGGGACATAATTGGCAGGGTCAGGATAGTCATACCCGGGCAATTTTGCACATTGTCGGGTAGATGTGGGTGTTGTAGCTGTAATGGAATATCTTGGTGAAGGGAGCGAAAAGTTCTGGAGCATAAGTCTAAAACGAACCTAACAACCGGACCTGAAACATTAACTTTGATTTTCTATTCACACATGCCGCCAGATCTGCTGAGATTTTTCAGCAACTTCTGTTTTTGTTCCATTTGACATTTCTGGCTGAAGATTGCTGCAAATGCTTCAGCCTAATCTTTTGCACTTGTATGTTGGTCTCTTGCATAATTAAGGATAGGGATATTTGGGGAGCGTCCTCCTCCTGTGAATTTTTCAATTCTCTGTCTTCATTCACGATTGGATAATGGCAGGACTGCAGAGCTTAGATCTGATTTGTGGGTTGTGGGATTGCTAAACTGTGTCTGACACTTGCTGATTATGCTATTTGGCATGCAAGTATTTCTGTTTTATAGCTTCATCAGGTTGCTACATCATTTTTTTTGGTATGTGTGGTGCTGCTCCTGGCATAGCCTCTGAACTCTCCATTGAAGGGTTGATCCCTTGGTTTGATGGTAATGGTTGGGGGTGGACATATGCATAGAACATAGAACATAGAACATTACAGCGCAGTACAGGCCCTTCAGCCCTCGATGTTGGGCTGACCTGTGAAACCAATCTGAAGCCCATGTAACCTACACTATTCCATTATCATCCATATGTTTATCCAATGGTCATTTGAATGCCCTTAAAGTTGGCGAGTCTACAACTGCTGCAGGCAGGGCATTCCACGCCCTTACTACTCTCTGGGTAAAGAACCTACCTCTGCCATCTGTCCTATATCTATCACCCCTTGATTTAAAGCTGGGTCCCCTCGTGCTAGCCATCACCATCAGAGGAAAAAGGCTCTCACTGTCCACCCTATCTAATCCTCTGATCACATTGTATGTCTCTATTAAGTCACCTCTTAACCTTCTTCTCTCTAACGGAAACAGCCTCAAGTCACTCAGCCTTTCCTCATAAGACCATCCCTCCATACCAGGCAACATCCTGTTAAATCTCCTCTGCACCCTTTCCAATGCTTCCGCATCCTTCCTATAATGCGGCGACCGGAACTGTACGCAATGCACCAAGTGTGGCTGCGCCAGAATTTTGTACAGCTGCAACATGACCTCACGGCTCCAAAACTCAATCCCTCTGCCAATAAAACCTAACACAATGTATGCCTTCCTAACAACCCTATCAACCTGGGTGGCAACTTTCAGGGGTCTATGCACATGGACACCGAGATCTCTCTGCTCGTCAACACTACCAAGAATCTTACCATTAGTCCAGTACTCTGTATTCCTGTTACTCCTTCCAAAGTGAATCACCTCACACTTTTTCACATTAAACTCCATTTGCCACCTCTCAGTCCAGCTCTGCGGCTTATCTATGTCCCTCCGTAACCTGCAACTTCCTTCCGCACTATCCACAACTCCACCGACTTTAGTGTCATCCACACATTTACTAACCCATCCTTCTACGCCCTCATCCAGGTCATTTATGAAAATGACAAACAGCAGTGGCCCCAAAACAGACCCTTGCGGTTCACCACTAGTAACTGAACTCCAGGATGAACATTTCCCATCAACCACCACCCTCTGTCTTCTTACAGCTAGCAAATTTCTGATCCAAACCGCTAAATCACCCTCAATCCCATGCCTCTGTATTTTCTGCAATAGCCTACCATGGGGAACCTTATCAAATGATTTACTGAAATCCATATACACCACATCAATCGCTTTACCCTCATCCACCTGTTTGGTCACCGTCTCAAAGAACTCAATAAGGTTTGTGAGGCATGACCTACCCTTCACAAAACCGTGTTGACTATCCCTAATCAAATTATTCCTTTCTAGATGATTATAAATCCTATCTCTTATAATCCTTTCCAACACTTTACCCACAGCTGAAGTAAGGCTCACTGGTCTATAATTACCAGGGTTGTCTCTACTCCCCTTCTTGAACAAGGGGACAACATTTGCTTTCCTCCAGTCTTCTGGCACTATTCCTGTAGACAATGACGACTTAAAGATCAAAGCCAAAGGCTCTGCAATCTCATCCCTAGCTTCCCAGAGAATCCTAGGATAAATCCCTTCCGGCCCAGGGGACTTATCTGTTTTCACACTTTTCAGAATTGCTAACACCTCCTCCTTATGAACCTCAATCCCGTCTAATCTAATAGCCTGTATCTCAGCATTCTCCTCGCAATTTTGTCTTTTTCCTTTGTGAATACTGACGAAAAATATTCATTTAGCGCCTCTCCTATCTCTCCGGACTCCACTTTAGTGGAGTACTTTAGATGGGGCAGTTTTTGTCCAATGTGTGCAGGAGGGATTCCTGACACAGTATGTAGATAGGCCAACAAGAGGTGAGGCAACATTGGATTTGGTACTGGGTAATGAACCAGGCCAGGTGTTAGAATTGGAGGTAGGTGAGCACTTTGGTGATAGTGACCACAATTCAGTTACGTTTACATTAGCGATGGAAAGGGATAGGTATATACCGCAGGGCAAGAGTTATAGCTGGGGGAAAGGCAATTATGAGGCGATTAGGCAAGATTTCCCACGCACAACTTCCCACTACTGTCCTTGACTGGCCCTAATCTTACTCTAGTCATTCTTTTATTCCTGACATACCTATAGAAAGCTTTAGGATTTTCCTTGATGCTACCTGCCAAAGACTTCTCATGTCCCCTCCTGGCTATTCTTAGCTCTCCCTTTAGGTCCTTCCCAGCTAACTTGTAACTCTCAAGTGCCCTAACTGAGCCTTCATGCCTCATCTTTACATAAGCCTCCTTCTTCCTCTTGACAAGAGATTCAACTTCTTTAGTAAACCACAGTTCCCTCACTCGACCTCTTCCTCCTTGCCTGACAGGTACATATTTATCAAGGACACACAATATCTATTCCTTGAACAAGCTCCACATTTCAATTGTGCCCAGCCCTTGCAGTTTCCTTCCCCATTCTATGCATCCTAAATCTTGCCTAATCGCCTCATAATTGCCTTTCCCCCAGCTATAACTCTTGCCCTGCGGTATATACCTATCCCTTTCCATCGCTAATGTAAACGTAACTGAATTGTGGTCACTATCACCAAAGTGCTCACCTACCTCCAATTCTAACACCTGGCCTGGTTCATTACCCAGTACCAAATCCAATGTTGCCTCACCTCTTGTTGGCCTATCTACATACTGTGTAAGGAATCCCTCACGCACACATTGGACAAAAACTGCCCCATCTAAAGTACTTGAACTATAGTGTTTCCAGTCAATATTTGGAAAGTTAAAGACCCCATAACAACTACCCTGTTACTTTCGTTCCTATCCAGAATCATCTTTGCAATCCTTTCCTCTACATCTCTGGAACTTTTCGGAGGCCTGTAGAAAATTCCCAACAAGGTGACCTCTCCTTTCCTGTTTCTAACCTAGGCCCATACTACCTCAGTGGACGAGTCCTCATCAAGCATCCTTTCTGCCACCATAATACTGTCCTTGACTAACAATGCCACACCTCCCCCTCTTTTTCCACCTTCCCTGATCTTACTGAAACATCTAAACCCCGGAACCTGCAACAACCATTCCTGTCCCTGCTCTATCCTTATCTCTGAAATGGCCACAACGTCGAAGTCCCAAGTACCAACCCATGCTGCAAGTTCACCCACCTTATTCCAGATGCTCCTGGCGTTGAAGTAGACACACTTTAAACCACCTTCCTGCCTGCCGGTACACCCCTACGACCTTGAAACCTTATTCATGACCTCACTACTATCAACCTCCTGTTCACTGGAGCCAAAATTCAGGTTCCCACCCCACTGCTGAATTAGGTTAAACCCTCCTGAAAAGCATTAGCAAATTTCCCCCCCAGGATTTTGGTGCCTCTCTGGTTCAGGTGGAGACCATCCTGTTTGTAAAGGTCCCAGCTACTCCAGAATGACCCCCAATTATCCAGATATCTGAATCCCTCCCTCCTGCACCATCCCTGTAGCCAAGTCTTCAACTGCTCTCTCTCCATATTCCTTGCCTCGCTAGCACGTGGCACGGGTAACAAGCCAGAGATAACAACTCTGCTTGTTCTAGCTCTAAGCTTCCACCCTAGCTCCTTGAATTTCTGCCTTACATCCCCATCCCTTTTTCTACCTATGTCATTGGTGGACCTATGTGGACCATGGCTTGGGACTGCTCCCCCTCCCCTTTAAGGATCCCAAAAACACAACGGCCACGTCAGAGTGTGGGACTTAGCAGCTGAAGGTAATACAATATTCACTTTGTTATTCGTTCCTGAGAGCCTAGATCCCACCTTGATGCACTGTCACCAGGTTAGAGGGGACACACATCTGCTGATTAATTCTTCAGTTGCTTTCATTCATTCTTACGTGTTTGGAGAGGATGTCCTTTTCCTTGCATCTTCAGCAGAATTTACTTGATTGCATAACCACAACTCACACAGCAGGTGGTCCAGGTAAGAATGACAGTTTCTTTCCTTTCCTGTATTTGTTGCAGCCTCAGAAATCCATGTGGCGGTGAGTTTCTTGTGAAATATCATAGAATCACTACGGTGTTGAAACAGGCCCTTCAGCCCAACAAGTCCACACCGACCCTCGGAGCATCCCATCCAGACCTATCCCCATCAAATCTACACATCCCTGAACACTATGGGCAATTTAGCACGGCCAGTCCACCCACCCTGCCCATCTTTGAATGGTGGGAGGAAACCGGAGCACCCGGAGGAGACCCACACAGACACGGGGAGAATGTGAAAACTCCACACAGAAGTCACCAGAGGCTGGAATCAAACCTGGCACTATGAGGCAGTAGTGTTAACCACTGAGCCACCATGCCACCCCAAGTATGTTGTGATCCTTTTAATCAAAAAATTTCCCTTTGACAGAATGGAGGTATCACTCTCCCATTCCTCCCTGGTTGCTCAGGGAGCATGGAAGTAAATTGTTGATGGGTTGATTCTGGTAAAATGCAACTGCCAGGCATGTTTTACAGAAATTAAGTCCAAGACCTAATAATTCCACCAGGGACTCAGACAAAAGTTTTGGAACTTGTATTCCAATGTATTTCTGAACTTTTTTTTTTGAGGTGGGCAGACTAAATTCAGTGAGCTGCATTGGTTGAGTCAAGCCTCGAATGCTGCATCTCTTCTGTGAAAAGTGCCAAGATGTCTTTTATCTTTACTTCAGCAGAGAGATAACACTTCCAACAACATGGTAATTCATCACCATTACACTGAAGTGTCAGCCTATATAGTAGCTGATCTAAAAACCTTCTGATTGAGAGGTGAAACCAATGAGCCAAGAATTCCTTCTGAGTCCAATTTTAAAGCATGATAACATTAATAGTGAACACATATTGGTAATGACTGAGATGAACTGCACTTACTTTATAAACCAATAGATAAGGTGCAGAGCATAGCATTTTGAAACACATTCCTGACTAAAACTAAAATGCAACAAGTAGAAATATTAATGAGACAACACATTGGGTGCATAAAAATGGGCTTTGTATTATTACAGCCCCATTTATAGCTAAAGACAGTGCAATTGTGAGACTGAAATTGTGTGGAAAATTGAACTTGTTATTTATTAGTTGAAGTTTCACACAGATCTTGATTCGATCAGCTGGAGCTCCAGCCAGAAACCAGATGGGACTTATTATCAAATCCAATGACATCGCTAAGGCATCAATGCCACTTAAGTTTCTGTCCACATTACTATAATTTGTTGCTCAACACACTCCCAGGTGAATTATGGCTATTTGCAGCAACATGTGAAGAGATCCATAGCTGCGCTAAGGGAAAGCTTGAAATATATTTGATATACTATAGTCCTGAATAATTAGACCTAAAACAAAATCTCCATTATTTGTCTTATTTATGATATTAGGGAAGTAATTAAGTGATAGTTAAGGTTGTAAAGAAGCCAATTATGTGGAATTTAGCCTGACTCCTAGATCTCTCAACAATGGAACTTACTTCTTGATCTGTCTGCAGTTCAAAGCTGGGACCTAATCTGATAGATTGAAAAATCTTAATAAATCACTAAAGCATTATACCTTCTGAACACTTAAATTTAATTCTAACCACATTTCCCTCTGTAAACATAATTTTATATACAACCTTAAAGTTTCAAAATTGAACTTGAGTTTGTTTTGAGAAGATCTTGTTCAAGTGACTCATTTTGCAATCACAGAAATCAAAAATGCTGGTGTTACAATGTTTATTCATGAATCATTTTTCATCATTTACATCATAAAATTCGGTTGCAACATGAAATTGCAAACTGTAACAAGTTCTTTATATAACAAAATTCATGAAAAAAAAATCAATTTTCAATAAAAAACATGCCGACTAATACAATATGGGGAAGCAGTAAATATTAGCCACAACTTCAATCATTGGTATTTTAAATAAATTGTTCATGTTGTCACCTTTTTTTAAATACAATATCTTCTGATTTCCCATGTTGGCTGCTTTGAACTTGATTACCAGTTACATTTAAAAACAAATTCAACTTGTCCTGCATCTCATGCTAAGTGAACAATGTTAATGCAGGGATGACGTTTTAAATTATTAGTTTTCTGATCAAGTTTTGTTTGATCATCAGTTATTTACAGATGAATGTATTGGCTTCCATGAATCAGTAAAACAGTCACTAAAAAATTCTTTTGAAAACCCAATTAGATTCGAAATTAATTAAAATTAAATTAATGCTTTATGAAGCACATCATTTAAAAACTTGTGTTCCCTAGTTCTATGGAATTGCAACAATATCTGAGCCAAAGACGAAAGAGCTTCAGAATATTTAAGAGTAAAGCAAGTACAGAAAGAGGCTATTTGACTCACTACAAATATCAAATAGCATTATTCAAGCACTTCTGTTGCTGATGAGCTCACTAAATTCACCACCTGCATCAAAACAATTCTACTGCTTCTGTAGCTTTAAATTATCAATAGTTTTGGTTCTGTTAAGTAACTTGTAAAGGTCAGTGTCCCTGACCCAGTTGTAAACACAGCGCTGCCCATAATAAACAAATTCATCCCATGCTTCAGGAAAATGAAATCCCAAGTGTTATATTCTGTTCTTGGCAATGTGAGGGAAAGGGCAGGGATTCATTGCTTGAGGCAGTACATATGTGCAGGTCTAAATCTCTTATAATTCATAAGCAGCTGGCGAAGGAAGTCATGTACAATCAAAATCCTTGTGTTCTTCGGCCAGAAGACTAAAGAATTACAGATTTTAATCTAAGAACACACTCAAAGTAAATGTAAGTCAACATGGTGTGCTGATTAAAGTTTTGTGCTTGCTGACCCATTGGGTCACCATCTCAGTGATACATAACCTGAAAAAGACTTGCAAAAGAGAATTTGTGTTTACTGGAAAGATGGGACTTGCTTTGGGGCATGTTCATATTTTACAGAAATATTTCACAACATTAAGTTTGTGTTCTAAAATATTGGATATTAAAAGGTAGAGATATGGAATTTGATAGTAGAATGCCACTTTATATGACATTTACCAAATTCTGTTGAATGAGCAACAAAGTGAAGCTTATAATTGAGATTAAACTGAAGGGTCACTTTTAAAATTTTGGCTGTATCCACCAAAGTGAAAGTGATAGCAGCAGTACCCTTCCAAGTGCCTAGTGAACACATGCGTTTTGAGAATTAAGTCTATTTCCCTTCATTTTCTTCTAAGTACATCATGATTTGGTGGTGTATGCCTTTTTCATAGAAACTTAGAAAATAGAAGCAGGAAGATGCTATCTCAGATGCTATTCTGCCCTTTGTGCCTGCTCCACCATTTGGTTTGATCATGGCTGATCATCCGCCTCAGCATCCTATTCCTGTTTGCTACCAATACTCTTTGATCCTTTCAGCCCTAAGAACTATATCTAACTTCTTCTTGAAAATATTCAATTTTTGTCTCAAGCACTTTCTGTGTCAGAGAATTCCATGGGTCATCACTGTCTGGGTGAAGAAATTTCTACTCATCCCTATCCTAAATGGTCTACCTCCACGTAATCAGTATGGGCTAGCTCATCAGCCTATGGTAAATTATATACCTGAGTGCTGGAGAATCACAATATCAGACCTGACACTAAACTCAAAGGTTATTCACAATGGTTATCCCACTGAAGCTTGAACAACTTAATGCCGTCCTAGAAGGTTCCTATGTTTTATGTAAAAAAAAACATGAGCTGAGCTGGACAGGATATGTCATTAGAATGTCCAACTCGACTGCCCAAATATGTCCCAATCGGAGCTATGCAAGGGAGCCCAGTCACAACTGGGGCAAAGAAAACATTTCAAAGGCAATCTTTAAGCCTCCAGGAATGTTTGCTCTATTACTATCAACACACCAAAGCAGATGCCCAATCAGAACCAAAATGATGATCCATCATTTTAATCAAGTTGAGTAGTCTTGAAGAGAGAACAGCAAGAGAGATGACGAAAGAGGGCAGCTGCTCGAGCCAACAGTCTGCCAGCAATTCCACCGACAACTGACAACGGGCTCACCGTCGTGTGTTTCGTGGAAGCAACTACTACCACCAAGTTGGAACTTATGGTACCAGCTTTTATCAGTCATGGCATAGATTATAAGAGCAGGAGGCTATGTTGGAGCTGTACAAAACTTTGATTAGGCTACAGCTGGAGTACATATGCAGTTCTGGTCACTGCACTAAAGGAAGGAAATGATTTCACTGGACAGGGCGCGGAGGAGATTCACCAGGGTGGAGCAGCTTAGCTCTGAAGAGAGGTTGGATAATCTTGAATTGTTTTCTTTAAAGCAGAGGAGGCTGATAGGGGATCTGACTGAGTTTAATAAGGCTATGAAGGACATGAACAGGGTGGATAGAAATAGTTGATACCCTGAGTTGAAGGTCAACCACAAGGTGCCATACTTTTAAGATGAAAGGCAGGACATTTAGAAAGAAATTGAGGAAATATCTTTTCATATATAAGATAGTGGGAATCTGGAATGCACAGCTTGGGAGCGGAGTTAAGATGGGAAACCTTTAAAAAGAACTTGGACGATCTCTTGAAATATTATAACATTCAGGGCTGGAAAGTGGGACTAGTATAGATTTAGAGAAGTTTTGGTTGGTGTAGACTCAATGGGCTAATGGACCTTTTCTGTACTGTATGATTCAAAGGTTCGAACCATTATCAGCTAAGAGTGCCATTGCTAATCCTCTTTTCTATACTGGGACTATGGACATGCTTGATTAACAATGTTAGAGAATGAACAACTAATGAGTCTTAAAAAGAAGAGGCATTTGTCTTAACAACAAGACAAATTTTATTGCATAATAGCAATTGGGACAAATTATATTGGATTGTTTGTCGCAATTAGTAAAACTATCAAACCAGGGATGACATATTTTACTTAATTTGTTCATGGAATGTGGGTGTCAATGGTCATTGCAGCATTTATTGTTGATTCCTAAAGTTCCTTGAATAGCTTTCTATGCTGTTTCAGAGAATAATTAACATTGCTGTAGGTGTGGAGTCTGCAAAATCTGCCATGATTGGATTTTGAACCTATATGCCCAGAACATTAGCCTGGGGCTAAGATTACAATTACTAGTTCAATGACATTACCACTATACCTGCACCTCCCATGACCTCGTTGGGATCTTGAGGTGGACTCCTCTTTCCCTCACCCAATACTGTATAACAGTATTAGATTAGTTCAAGTGGAATGCAGCTCCAACATTAACTCTTCCAGAAACATAACCATTGTGCACCATTCAATATAGAAAAGTATGCAAGACTAAGATTGGGTTTATGATCTCATAAATTATTTGCAAACTCCCAGCCAATGTTGACATCTCACTTAAACCATCTATGTGGGAAAATTATCCTCAATACATGGTGACGCATTATGTAACAAAGGACAGGGAAAGTTGGAAATATTTTCCACTTTGGAAATATCAAACCAAAAGCAAGACCTATAGAGAGTTCAACTCTAAACTTTACTTATGCGATTAGACATTGAAATGTGTAAAACAATGCTTAGAAAAGGCATGCACTTACAACAGTAATAGATCTTTCAAACAATCATTAAATATTAAGATAAATTGGAAGCATTCATTGGGCCTAGTAGATGCCTACTAAACAGACAACAACAGGAGGACACAATACACCCTAACACACTTACCACACTTCACTACATTACTTCTAAGACCGCCAGGAATCACGGTGACCCACAAGTCCACAGACACTCTATGACAAACACTCACAAGGATGAAAAACCTGATTCCCACAACATGCCGAACCAATGTGGTTTACAAAATACCATGCAAAGACTTCCACAAACATTACATTGGACAGACAGGAAGGAAACTAGCCATCAGAATACATGAACATCAACTAGCAGCAAAACGGCTTGACAAACTCTCCTCAATATCAGTACACTCAGACAATGAAGGCCTTCAGTTTAATTGGGACAACGTAACCATAGTAGCCCAAGCCAAACATAGACAGGCATGGGAATTCCTAGAGATAAAAGGTACTACAGATGCTGGAGAATCCGAGATAACAAGGCGTGGGGCTGGATGAACACAGCAGGCCAAGCAGCATCATAGGAGCAGGAAAACGTGACGTTTTGGGCCTAAACCCTTCATCAGAAATTTCATCAGAAAAAAGTGTAAATTGTTCCAGACTTTAGTATTGAACACTCTGGAGGGAGAGTAAGTTTCATGATAGAGATAACAAGGTGTGGGGCTGGATGAACACAATAGGCCAAGCAGCATCATAGGAGCAGGAAAGCTTTGTGATGTGTTGAGTTATGAAAGTTGTTGAATGAAAGCTAATGTTAATAAGCCCAGCATATGGAATTGGACTTGTTTATCCAAAACATTAAGTGAACAAGATATGAAATGCCATGTGTGGATCCTTCCATTATTCTGATAACGAATACTTGATTTTCAAAGAAGCTCTTAGAATTTGTTCAACTGCTACTTTGGAAGATTTTACTTTGAAACTATAATGAGAACACTTGGTCCATCAAGTCTGAGTTGCTTGGAAGCAAGAAGCTTCTGTTATGCTCCACACTCCCTTTTGAAAACATCATTCATGAGAAAAGGTTATAAATCACTGAGATAGCAAGTATAGCAGATGCTGGAGTCAGAGATAACAATGCGTGGAGCTGGAGGAACACAGCAGGCCAGGCCACACCAGAGGAGCAGGAAAGCTGATGTTTTGGGTTGCCACCATTCTTCAGAAACATCAGCTTTCCTATTCCTCTGATGCTGCCTGCCCTGCTATGTTCCTCCAGCTCCACACTTTGTTATCTCATGAGAAAAGATGTTGTCCATGTTTGTTCAGAACGATGGCGGAAGTGTATTCACTTCAACCCTCGATGAGTTATACTTCTCACCATGCTACTTATGGGAACATCTCAATATCTGCTGGCCCATCTAGTGAGGGTTCAAATCTGCATTTGTTACTTATTTGGTCACTAACTATCATTCTTTTAAAGTCAGCAACACTCTTTTATTTCAAGATGAATCCAAGATTGCAAGCCAACTGAGATCAACTCAGAACCAAACCAAGCAAATCACTGTGGAGGATTGCAATGTGATTGTAAGAAAGCCAGTCTGCAGTACTAACTGATCCATCAACTTGGTTTACTATTGGATCTTAGAATGGTGGATCTGTTATTGGAAGGCATGTATCTTCCCACTTAGCCCCTGATTACACTAAAAAGGTTGAATATTCCTATTTAAACAAACTATAAGAAACACTTTTTTAATAACCAGAACAGTATCCCCTACAGAGACATCATTGCTACTCTCACACTACCTGAAGATTGCAAGTATGAATATAAATATTACAGTTTGAATAAATTGAATATAAGGGAGAGGCCACTCTCCTAAATCAGAAAACAGGAAGGGAATCTATGTTTTTATGAAATCTTATCTCGAATCCCCTAACCATAGAAATAGATTTCTGCATGTTGGACCCTTAGCTGACCAAATATTAAAAAATGATTTTTTAAACCATCTTGTAATTGGAATACCATGAGCAGAGAACGATCTGCAAAAGAACATAAGAGCATATAAAATAGAAGAAGGAATAAGATATTTGGCTACTGGTGCCTGCTCCTGCATTCAATAAGATAACAGTTGATCTGATTGTGGTCTTAATTCCACTTTCCCAGCTATGCCTCAGTATTATAGGCTTCCCGAGCAGATCAAAAATCTGTGGAACTCAGACATGAGTATGTTCAATGGCTGAATCTTCAATTGATCTCTGCAGTTCAGAAACCTATGTCTAATGACCCTCCAAGTGAAAAAAAAACATCCTTCTCATGGGGACCCCTCATCCTGAAACTGTGCCCCCTGAGTTCTAAATTCCCTTATGAGAGCAAAAACCTCAAGCATCTATCCTGTCAAGCCTGCTCAGAATCTTTCAATAAGTTCACCTGTTAATTTTCTACACTCCAACATGTATAGGTCCAGTCTGCCCAGCCTTTCTGCATAAGACAATTCATTCAACAAATGAATCGATTATTTGAACCTTCTCTAACCTAACTCCATAGAAGATTTGTTAATAAATGTCTTTCAAAGTAAGATGTAACAAAACAATAAACAAACCTGTGCTGTTGATTAAGTTTAAAAGTTTATTTATGACAACAAAGAATATTATATATATTTTGAAAATGAATTTGAAAATAAAACTATTCTTGATGGTCTTTGCAATAGTGTACAAATTTTCAAATTTATCCAACAACAGCCCCATTTTCAATGTTTTTGTGATACTTCTAATTATGTTCCTGTGTCGAACATTATGTCCTCTTGTTTCCTTTCTCTTCAACTATTTGTCCATTCACTCTCAAAGGAATGGCCAAGTGGTATTATTGCTGGGCTGTTAATCCAGCAACCCCCAGGTAATGTTTTGGGGACTTATGTTCAAATCCCACCATGGCAGCTGGTTCAATTTGAATCCAATGCAAATATGGAATTAAGAGTCTAATGATGATCATGAATCAATTGCTGGGAATAACCCATCTGAATCACTAATATCCTTTAGGGAAGGCAACTGCCATCCTTACCTGGTCTGGCCTACATGTGACTTCAGAGCCACAGCCAATGCTTGGGTGACTCTTAACTGCCTGATGGGCAATTAGGGATGGGCAATAAATGCAGGCCTAGCAAGTGATGCCCTTGTCCTGTGAATAAATTAAAACCAATAGTTGAAGTGAAACCTAATTATTTGTATCAGAGATAAAAGGTACTGCAGATGCTGGAGAATCCGAGATAACAAGCATGGGGCTGGATGAACACAGCAGGTCAAGCAGCATCACAGGAGCAGGAACACTTGACGTTTCGGGCCTAAACCCTTCATCAGAAAGGGTTCTGATGAAGGG